>BFEA01000160.1:2065189-2076247 GCA_003427395.1 Chara braunii | reverse complement strand
GTGGAGGTAAGTTGTGCCTCGCGTAGGCCCTATCCTGTCGTAGGGGCTCGCGAGAGGTATGGCTGGCGCACTCGGCCGGAGCGGCCTAAGGAAGCCTCATTTGTGTGTCTGTGACGAGGTGGGTCCAACTCCTGCGTGATGCAGCCGAGAGGGTCCCGCGCTGTCGCGTGCGGTGCTGAACCGATGCGCCCGACAGCGGAAATCGGGCCTAACGGAGTTCAAGCTTATTGAAGGCGCACAGCTACCCCACTGCAGGCTAGGAGTGCTTAATGAAGTAAAGCTCACGGTTACCACGGAGGGCACCCCCCTAGCACATAGCGGCTACTCTCACAAGACAACAGGTATCACGAGACCTCATCCATCCGGATGTGGGTGGACGCTAACGTCAGATTCAGCACCTCCGGTTATTACCCCATTTCACAAGTATACTCCCAGACTTGGTTACAGACTATATTCGAAGGCCGCATCTTTGAAACCGCAGTCCTGGTTGTCATGGAACTGGAGAACTCAACCAATGTCCTTCTCGATATTCATGAACAGCTGGTTTCCATTTTATTGTCAAATGATCTCCAGGATAACAGAAGTTAAAGTCGGAGGTCTTCAATGGTTGCACATGCATTCGTGTGTACCTACAGCCGAATGGTGCTTAGAGAAAGGAATGATGTTTAATATTTTCTGCGATCAACGCCCCTACCCACGAGCGGAATCCTCTGCACATTTGTGGTGGGAATGTGTCATTGCCAGGGGCTTTTGGGAATGGGTAGAGACAATTTGGTTCAAAGCGTACAGGGAGACCAATGTATGGAATCAGTCCTTTGTTTTATCCGGAATTACGTCGGTAAAGAACGGTAATTAAAAACGATCGCATACAAATTTTGGTCCATAGCTTTTTGGCTCTTGCGGCTAGCACGCAGAAATAGAAGGTTTAAAGAGAAGCCATCATCCGATATTGCTATTAGAAACCAGTTCAGATACTCAGTCCGGATGCTGATAATGGCTGAGTATAGAAAAAAAAAAAAAAAAAAAAAAACAGTAAACGGGAAGTCTTGAGTGGGAAGATCCACACAGTTCCTTTTTTTTTTTTCCCGTCACACCGAAGCACATTTTTGAAATTTTAGAACAAAACAGAAGGGTGAAGGAACAACTAACTATTGGCGTCGTTAGAAGATCCACACAGTTCCTAAGTGTCATTGGGAACACCCGTTTACGTGGGCGGGCTCAGTGGAGTCAGATCAGATCTTCTTCTCTAGACTACTGTGGGATGAACAGGGGACATGATCCCAAACAGACCACAGTCAATAGGCTGGTGGGAGGCTCTAAGCAATAGGAAGTCAAGGTACCTTTATTTTGTTTGCAAATCTGGAATAGCAGTGTAGCTATCAACAGGGGTATTTCTGTAGACTTCCTCAGAGGCAGAGGACGATGGACCTGCTTTCCAGCAAGAGACGGGGCGCTGGGCCTGGTTCCAGCCTGAGATACGAGGACACTAAACCTATCTTTTCGGCATCAAACCCGGGTTGAATTGTGAGGTCCCCGGCCTCAACCCCAATTAAAAAAAAAAAAAAAAAAAAAAAAAAAAAAACACCCTATTTCGTCCTTCGGGGGCGAGGTCCCACTAGCAAAGAGGATCGGATTGAACGCCTGAATCTGGACGCGTTTGTGGAAAGGTGCACAAAATCGAGATTGAACTGCTTTTCTGCATGTGTGCTTAGAACACATCTAGATTCAGGCGTTCCATCCACGACTCCTTGCTAATGGGACCTCGCCCCGGGACATCCGTTAAAATTGGAACGATACATAGAAGATTAGGATGACCCCTGCTCAAGGATGACACGCATAAATCGAGAAATAGTCCAAATTAAATTAAAAAAAAAAAAAAACTATTTCGGAAAACCCAAGTACCCGATTTCCGGGACAGTGGACACTACTGGAACGAGACCTGGGGCGTGGTCCCACTAGCAAAGAGGACCGGATCGAATGCCTGAATCTGGACGAGGTTATGAAGATGTGCAGGAAATCGAGCTTGAACTGTTTTTTTGCATCTCTGCAGAAAACACATCCAGATTCAGGAGCTCGATGCTATTATTTTTGCTAGTGGGATCTGGGCCCCGATATAGAGCTGTTGGGCCAACTCCTCGCCGCGCCACTCACCCAGTGCCCATATGACAAGAATTATGATGGTAGGAAATTTCTAGAAACGAAGAAATGGCACGTGTATCTCTCCATGTTCTGACCCAAGATTCATTCTCATTTTGCAAATGCCATTACTGCTGCAGCAAAACCCGAGGTAAAATGTTGCAATAGCCAGAGGTAAAATGTTGCAATAGCCAGAGGTAAAATGTTGTCTTTGTGGCGCACGTGCAGAGAGCACGTGCGGGGAGAGAGAGAGAGAGAGAGAGAGAGAGAGAGAGAGAGAGAGAGAGAGAGAGAGAGAGAGAGAGGAGATGGACACACACGAAAGCAGCAGCTGAGGGAAGGTCCAGTCCGGCTCCATGAAAGAACGAATGAACAACTGAATGAACCAACCTCTAGCCCTGGGCCTAGGCCGAAGTGATATACCGGCCTAGGTCCAGGTACGGAACAACCTGGTACCGGACCAGGGTCAGGTCGAGGGTCTGAAATTGGTCCGGCCTCACTGCCGGCCCGTAGGGGTACCGCTACACGATCCTCGGACCTGTGAATGGATCAAGCGATATATCAAACACGCTATCCGCTGAAATAGCGGAAACCCAAAAGGAATGGCAAAAGAAACAATCCTAAATGCGGAGCAGGCTCCATGCAGGGAAAAGGATGTAATGCAGACTAAGCCTCAAGCCTAATCTATACAACAATGGTCAGTGGCGGCAATGGTGGGGGACTTTGATAAATGTTGGATACGACTGGCTGAGTATATACTAATGGATGAATGGTCTCTCAGACAGGGTTCACACGTCTGGCTTTGCCTTATGATCCCATCATACTGTCAAAGGAGACCAAAGTCGAGAGTGTGGCATAATATCCTTCTGGCTTGGAATAGGATTCGCCTTGGAATAGGATTCGCCCCAAATTATTGGAAGAACCTAAATCCAAGGGGGAAATTCTGAACCAGATTTGTTCGAGAACAAGTTTATTAAAGAGAATGACTCAGACAAGTTGAGAGCGGATGGCACAACGGGCTCCTTCGGCAAGGCTTGGATCCAACATGGAATTATCCAACTACGGGATCTGTGGGACGAGGTGCCTTTGAACAAAGTTAAGGAAAAACTGCCTAGAATTCGGCAAGTCGGACACAACTACAACACAATTAAAGTGGCAATACCCCCTCATTGGACTAGAGCCCTACACGGAGACAGTGAACTGAACGAGGGGAGTTGGGTTCAAGACTCGGATAGCTCCAACAGATTTCGGAAAATCTTAGGTCCGGACCTAAGGTCCGATACGAAGATTCAAAAATGGAGGAAAGGGTTGGGGAGACTCGGCAAAACTCTAATCCTAGAGGAGGAAGGAACAGTGGCCTCAACCATGGACTTGGAGGAGGTACGAGTCTGCGAGCAGCAAACACAAAAAGGAACAGAAGCGCAACTGATCCTGGGACCGCAGGATAGCTGTGCGGTGGAACCAATTCTCTTCGGTTGGAGCCCGAATTCGGAGACACGGGTAATACCGATCTGTAATTATAGAACCAAGATTGGAGTCCTCCTCCAGCAAGACAAAGTCGTAAAGAAACAAATATCAACGGTCAAGAAAAGGGCAACTGATTTACAAGTGTGCTCAGTGGAGGATTCAGACTTCTTTAAACTACGGAAAGCACTAAAGGAACTTCCTTCACAGAGGCAGACGACACTCCAATGGCTACAGTCACTGAAGATAATGCCTACACAAAGGGTATGAATATCCCTTCTACGTGTGTACGGTGTGACTGGGGTTGGAAATCGGCCACGCACCTCTGGTTATGCTGCCCTTTGTCAGACAAGTTATGGGAATGGTGGAAAGAATTCTGGAAAGTTACGGCTTTGAATTTTCAGTGGGAAGACGATTTCATACTGTACAGAAGACTCTCATCGAAAGGCAGATTTGTATCTAGTGGTAACTACCTGGCTCTCTGTTGTAGGGGAATAATTACGGAATCAATCTGGGCAGCGCGGAATGCACGCGTGTTCCGCGCGGAGGATATGAGTTTCCAACATACTAAAAACCAGATCAAGGCGGCCATCAGACTGGCCATATATGCAGACTTGAAGAGGAAGGACATGGTCTGGTTCAGAAAGACTTGGGTTAAGGGAAACTTAGCCAAGATCATTGTGGAAGGTAACCTGGAGGTTGCTAATTGGTTATGCTGAAGAAGAGAAGGGGCGACATTAGCCCAACGGGAGCGATTGGCCTTGGTAGGATTATCACTGCGTCATTAGCAGTCATCTGCAGTAACTTAGTTTACAAAGCAAGTGGTAGCTCACTGGCCTTGGTATTTGTCTGAACTTTGAAGAATATTTGTTAGTGGATTTGGCCTCTTACCTCTTTGTGACAGTTCAGATAGTAGGAACAAAGCGATCTGGTGGAATCTTTTGGATTTTATTATTATTATTATTATTATTTATTTTTTTTTTGGAAGAATCACCCGCGATGTCGCTAGCGGTGCTGATAAGAGCAGAGACCTCTAGCGCCCTCGGGGAGGCTCCATCTATTGGTGGGGAGCGGCACCTGCTGGAAACCGGGTCCAGCGTCCCTTACATCTGTCATTTATTAATCAATATTGTTTCCTCAACTTTCTATTGTAAGGATGCCTCTTCGGTCAAATTTTTGACCGCCAAATAAAAGTGATCTATCTAACATCCTTTGACTAGGTCTTCCACTCTCTATCATTTTCCCTTAACCTTCTTCCCCTCCTCCAAACCAGTCCATATCTACCAAAGCTAGTTCTGACTGAGGAAAAGGGTCTGGAAAATAAGCTGAATCAAAAAAGTTGATCCGATAGTCCCTCCTGAACAACACCTGATCCTCATCCCCCCCTGGCCAGATTACCTCTCCCAATTTCTCCCTCGACGCATCCCCCAGCCATTCCACTTTGAATTTCAAAATTATTTGCTTAATATCCTCTTTTTGTTTGAATTGTATAAGTTTATCATTTAACCGTTCTCATTGATGTCTGATTTCTGTCTGAATAAACTGTTGGATTACCTCTGTCATTTCCTTTCCTTCCATCCTTACTTTTCCAATTGTTAATACACATCATTTTTGCCATAAAGCCCATATAACTGCTTTTCTGCTTAATTGAAAGAAATTTTGTTGAAATAGTGATAATTCAATTAATACTGGATTTCAGTATCCCAACAAAATCGCTCTCCAATCCCATGGCCATTCTAGACCCGTAATCATGTTCCACACATAGTCCCACCGTCGCCATGTCCGAACAGAATTCGGACATTGCAAGAAGATGTGTTCTATTGTTTCTCTTAATTTCCTACTAGGAAATGTCTGGACACAAGAGGTACACCAAGGTAACGCTACACCCTTTTGTTCCAGTGAAGAATAATATATTAACCAATCATTTGTTGGTAAACACCTATGCATTATCTGCCATTGTAAGGATGCAAACTTGGCAGGCCTTTCTTTTGAACTTTGAAATCATCTTACTTGTTTAATCAATTCCTCATACATGTTAAGATGCCTACACCAACGTTCTCTTATAATATCAGCCACTCCTACTTTAGGACGCAATAATCGATAAGAGGCCTTAACTGAGAAGGTCTGTAATCTCATGGGTTTAATCCTCTTGTTCCCCCTCAGATCCACTCTTCCGGATCCAGTTGTAGATCCTGAATAGGAATATATGGATGAAACCCTGTCCATTCTTTTGTTGAGGGACAATATAAGCCTCTTATTCTGTACATTTCATGAAAAGGGGAAAATGATACTTCATCCTGATCCTTATTGGGGACCGTATTATCCTTACGGATTTTAAATACATTCACCAATGCCCCCTCTTTGTGAACTTCCAAAATTTGACCCATTGTCTTGGTCCCATCCTGCTTGTTCATACACACCCAGTCTGTCTTCCTAAAAATCGGTCCTTTTTTTAATGGCATTCTCCATGTCAGAGGAACAGCAGATATTAAATCCTCCAAACTTTTTTTGTGTGCATATTTAATCTCATTTCATAGTTTATCCACTGTTTTCCAGTTTCGAATCTCCTGATCCCATAAATCTTTGATTCTTAAAATACCATGTTTAACCCACGTCGCCCATGGAGATTTCGAACTGATAAAGACTCTACCCTGTTGATCAGTGAACCATCTATTCCCAAACAGTGGTTGTCTCAATACTTCCTCATATCTTGATGGAAATGCTTTATCTGGCAATGGTAGTTCTCGCCAAGTTTTTAATAAACCAGCCCAGAAGCTATCTAATACTAAATCCTTTTTTATCGCTCCTCTTGCTCCATCTCCTTTGTGGTTTGAATGGGGTCGAGGAATAGTCCAGAATCTATCCTCAACCGATACAAGTGGATGTACCTCCTTGACTGTTCTAGGTGCCAATCTGCTTATTTGTTCTAAAGCCAGGTCACTCCATGGAATATCCATAGTTAGAATTAACCTTTTCATTACCTGAAGGGACAATGCTTGACCTTGAATCTTAGGGTCGATAATACCCAGTCCTCCCTTATTTTTTGGTTCAATTAATGTTGTCCAAGCTACTCTTGGGATCACATGTGGTGTTTCATGATCCCCCCGCCATAGGAATGTTGTAAGCTGCCTTTGTAGTTCTTTAACTGGTTTCTTGTTTAATGTCCAAAGCAAGGATTTGTACCAGATCGAAGCTAAAACCACGTTGTTTATTATCATTGCTCTTCCAAAAATTGATGTATGTTTATTTTTCCATTGTTCCATTTTTTCTATCGCAGGGGAAGATATCCATATATCATTCGTAACTGGTTTTCCTTGGGCTGTGAGAATCACTCCTAGAACCTTGATAGAGGCCTCCTCGGGCAACCACTTGATCCTAGGATTCTCTGGTGGCCTCATCCCCTGAGAGTGAATCCACCATCCCTGCGTTTTATTGCCCCAATTTATTAGCATATCTGACAAAGCAGAAAACTTATCCATTAATGCTTTGATCTCTTCAAGATTTGACGAAGTTGCCTCCACTATTATGGTTAAATCGTCCGCAAACATCGAATAGATTGGAATCGCTTCATCAGATATATTGGCAATCTTTAGACGTTGTAGCTTATGATTTTTTCTAAGATTTGTCCCTAGAGCTTCCATTATGATTACAAATAAGAACGGGGCTAGGGGATCTCCTTGTCTTACAAATCTTTGGAGAGGGATTTCAGGGGAGAGCAACCCATTCACTTGAACTCGTGTGGTGACATTAGTATGGAGGATTTACACCCACTTTCTGAGTGTGGGTCCAAACCCCATCTTATTTAGGCATGCCTCCAGGAACTGCCAATCTACGTGATCATATGCTTTTTCAAAATCTATGAATATAAATGCTGCTCTTTGTTGATTTTGTCGAGACAACTTGATCATTTCATTAACCAACAACACATTATCTTATATATTTCTCTTATTTATAAACCCTGTTTGAGCCGGATGGATTATATCTCTCATTATCAGAATCAAACGGTTTGCTATTGCTTTTGCTAACATTTTATAGACCACTGTCAATATGTAATTGACCTATAATTCCTTATGTTTGTTTTCTCCCCTTTTTTATATAATGAGGTTATAATTCCTTGACCTACCATTTCTCCCATACTTCCTGAGTTTTGAACTTCATTATAGTATTGCATAAGGTCTTCTGCAAAAGTTGACCACATTGCTTCCCAGAATTCTTTCGGAAGACCATCTATTCCTGGGGTTTTATCCTCCTCCATTTGTAAAAGTGCTGTCCAAATTTCGTCCTTGCTTATTGGTGCTTCCAAATTTCCCTTATGTTATTGAGATAGATGTTGTGTTAACGGTTCCAAGAACTCCTGGGTTTCCTTTTGCGCCCTTTCCTGATCTACTGTAGATGTATAAAGGTTCTTAAAGAAATCATATGCAACTTTCAAACTGCCAGCTGATGAGACTGACTCTAAATTGGGAGATTGATTAGGGTCTATCAAGGCTTCTATATTTGTCCTTCTTACCCTTGCCTTAGCGAAGGCAAAAAAGGAGGAATTCATATGTCCTTCCGACTGATATCTAGATAATTTACTCCTTACAAGAAATCCTCGCCACCTGTTTTGGGCAAAGGAAAGAAGTTGATTTCTCAATTCCTGAAATTCTCTCGATTGAGGAGGTTCTTTCGATGATTCCTGTTTTTCATATTGGATAATTTTTTCCTGAACTTCCATTTCCTGTGCATATTTTTGTTCAGCGATTAATTTAGAAAATTCATTACACTTTTTTGCTAAATAGACTAATCCATTATTAAACCGTTCTATATAAGACTCATGTCTATCTTTCGTGGTATGCCAAAATTTCCATATCTCCTTAATGTAGGTTCTAAAATCCTCCCTTTTCAAAAGGACTGTGTTGAGTTTGTAAAAACTTTTACCTTGATCCGTTTTTTTTTTAAAGGTCAACAAAATCGCACACATTTTATGATCCGCTCCTGGCCATGGGCTTTAAGGAAAAATATTTGCCCCTACCAACGCATGATCTAGGTCTTTTGACATCAGTATCAAGTCTATTCTAGATCTGGATTGATGAGGTGTGTCAATATTCCTGATACACGTGAAAAGTCTTTCCTGTGGAAATACCCTCCTGAATGTATCATAGAGATTTTTCATTTCGCATAGCTGTTGAATAATCATTTCATCCTCCTCTATATACATAGGGCATGGCGATGGGAGGAATCTTTTGGATTTCATGACATTGTGCTTAAGAGGAGCATTTGGAAAGATAGTCAGTTGACAGCACATTTCAGGGGCGCTGGACCCGGATTCAAGCAGAGGAATTTTTAGATTTCATGAGCTTGAAGGACTATTTGGAAGGGTTCTGCGGATTTTTGGGATTGTCAATAAAAGTTACAATTCTTTCACAATTCCTCTGCAAGGAATTTTCGGTCTCTTTATCCATATATGCAATAAAAGTTACAATTCTTTCACAAAAAAAAAAAAAAAAAAAAAAAAAATCGGCTCAGATTCATTCGGGTCTGTTTGGGCCTCGTGGCGCCACCACTCGCGAAACGTGCAAAAACAGAATCAATCTTTCTGTAGAATGTGTAAAGATACACCGCCAAAAACATTTTGTCTTTTTCACACTTGTTGAGCTGTACACGGAGGGCTCCTTATCAAAACTTATCAAAACAGGGCCTCGCTGCACTACTCTTGAATCTTGAAAAATGAAGAGTTCATCACCGCTGCACTAACTCTTGATGCGGCGTCCTGGATTTCTATTCAAGAGTTGTCAGATTCACTCTCGAAAACGTCGAGAGTGAGTCGTCGCTGCACTAACTGTGGAAAACTGCTCTTGGTCCTACGCTGCAAGAGGTGTCAGAAATGGCCCATGAGAAGAGCTCTTGAAGTTTTCACAGTTCCCGCCTGCAGGAGCATTTTTTTTAAACGAGGCCAACGGGTCCCTTCATGCGGTTTGCAAATTCGAGAGTTGGCCTCCGGTCTTGGCGGACAAATCATCGTTGCCCTGTCGTGTAGCGTCTGTCCGACAATCAAGAATGCTCACGAGAGTCGAGAGTCCGGAGTAAGTGCAGCGACGACAGCACTTGATGCCAATCCAGGAGTCTGACAGCGCTAGACGCACTCTTGAAATTTTTCATGTGTCTAGCGTAGTGCACCGAGGCCCACAGTCCGTCGTCGGGTCCTTCAGGACATCCGTTAAAATTGGAACTCTCGACATGTACAAAAGACAAAAATCATGGCGGTGTATCTTTCCATTTTCTAGCGGAAGATTCACTCTCGTTTTGCACATTTCAAGAGTAGTGCAGCGAAGGCCACAGAGAAGGAAGATTAGCAAATGGCCCCTGCGTAAGGATGACGCTACAAACACAAGTGTTGGTCACGTGGCAGGCCAGGTGGTGCTGTGAGGATCGGCACCGGGACTGTTTGTGCGATTGATGCCACGTGGTTATTGTGATTTGACCTTTTTCAATCTTCCTACTCGAGCGCGCTTTTGGCCATGTGGCAGGGCAGGTGGTGTCGTGAGGATCGGCTCCGGAGCTGTCTGTGTAATTGTTTTGAGCCCTGCCATGTGGGTATTGCGATTTGACCCTTTTCAACTTTCAACTTTCCCACTCGAGCGCGTTTTCGATTCATCAGGTTCTCTGGTGGGCACATACCCTCTTGCTGGAAACAGAGGTTTCCACCACGTGGCGGGGCAGGAGGTGTCGTGGTGTTAGGCACCAGGGCTGCGTATGCGATTGTTTTCTCTCCTGCCACGTGGGTATTTTGTTTAAATTTTCTGCAACAGAGTCTTCCCCACTTGTGTGTTTAGTGGCTAATTAGGATCGTGGGGGGAAACTCATCGTAACTATCGATAAAATACTCGACTACTAAACTAGCTTGCCCTATTATTAATTTCTCTGCCTTATTTGTATCTCCCCTACTCCTCACTGTGCAGAAGATTGTAGTGGATAATTGAGGAGGCCAGTACGGTAAAGTTTGATGTAGCACAAAGCGGGGTTAATCCGTCCCCACCGGGGAAGCAATCAATGCCCCGTGATTCGACTATATTTGTGTTATGCAGGGAAGCTGTCTCCAGGGGAGCAGTGGCTGAGGCTCTTCCAGCCGTAATGGGAAGACTCAGGCGTGTGTCTAAATGTTGCAATCAAATTCATAATTGGAGCCTTGGGCCCTTTTTTTTCAAAAAAAAAAAAAAAAACTTTCGTCGTCGGTTCGTGGGTCAGGGCCTCGCCGCACAACTGACCAAATGCACAAAAGACAAAAAAAAATAATTCTGAAGATGAATCTTTCCATGGTTTGAAGGGAGATTCATTCCCACTTACCATATTTGGGAATCTGGGTGGGTTGTTGGGGGTTATTCCCACACAGATACTTGTAGTTTTTTTTTTTTTTTTTTTTTTTTTTTTTTTTTTTTTTTTTTTTTTTTTTTTTTTTTTTTTTTTTTTTTTTTTTTT
>BFEA01000160.1:2039952-2054446 GCA_003427395.1 Chara braunii | reverse complement strand
TCTCTCTCTCTCTCTCTCTCTCTCTCTCTCTCTCTCTCTCTCTCTCTCTCTCTCTCTCTCTCTCTCTCTCTCTCTCTCTCTCTCTCTCCGAGTTTACTCCCAAACAGACATCACACGTGCTTCGCTGTGCGCACTTGGAACAAATGATCTCGTTTCCCTCTGAAGTAGTAGCCCTCATCATCAGCGAGAACAATTGTTTTCATCATCAGCGGAAATATATGCCCTCATCACTAGCGGGAATGATTGTCCTCGTCATCAGCGGGATTATCCACCCTCATCACCTGCAGGAAGAACTGTTCTCATCATATGCGGGATTAACTGCCCTCATCACCAGCAGGAAGGACCGTTCTCATTAGCAAAGATAGTTGTTCTCACCGTCAGCAGAATGGCTATTCCCATCACCGGCGCGATGGTTATTCCCACTACCAGTGGGAATGACTGTTTACATAATTAGGGGTGTGATCATGATCCCGCACAAGCGAGTGTAGGTAGTCTCATCATTGGTAAGCATGGGCGATACATTTTCCCCGATGCAATAATAAAGCCCTCATCATTGGTAGGTATGGGCGTTACATTTCCCCTGCTGTAATTATGAAAGTCTCATCACCTGCGCCAAGAACAGATTGCATCTCCCGGCGAAATGGCTCGGTCAACCTACAGCGAGTATAGCTGGCCTCTTCGCTGGTAAGTACGGTCGATCTGCGCACCGGCTGTAATGGCTGGTTGGGTTCCCCGCATGTTCCGTTGTTCTCTTCTCCAAAGGGAATGGCTCATTTCGCCATTGAATTAGTTGTTTTCTCTCACAACAGTATTGGTTGTTCTTATTTCCAGCGTGATTGGCTGGCCGTTTTGCCAGCAATCTGGCTTCTTTGTCTCATCAATCGCTATCTCATCTTATCGCTGCGGGAGTGGCTGTTTCATTTCATCACAGTGGTCATCTCGTCTCATTCTCGAATCTCAAGCCCCTTTTCCCTCTTTGCCATGTCCACTTACAGATGACTAGTCTCCTTCTAGGCCCACGCGTTTGGACGTTGTACACATCGGGTTCACACCTCCATCGCTGCGTTCGCTGCCCGTGCGCCGCATTCATTCTGGTCCCTCTGTCCGCGAATCCCTCTGGTCGTCTCTCTCCCTCCTTCTCTCTCCTCCATGGTTACGCACCCATGGCTGCCACGCCCATGGCAGCACCAGCGAGCCGTGTTCATTCTGGTCGCCCGCTCCAGTGAGCCCGGTTCGCCCTGGTCTCCCCCTGCCGAATGTCCGAATCCTTTAGCTGGTCTGTCCTTTATCCCACACAGGCCACCCAGTCTCAAATGGAACGGTGGCATGTCTCAGGCCCACAGGCCCAGTAGCAGGACCCAGGTACCGGTCCGTAGCACCAATGTTAATGATACCAACCCGTGGCGAGCAGCAGTACCGAAGATAGCTGAACCGTACCAGTTTTGGACCGGACCGAATATGATAATACCATACCGCCATGAGTGTCACCAGCGCTGGGCCCGAAGAGAAGAAATGAATAGGTCGAGTTGCAGCTCCGCTTAGTACCGTACCAGCTACCGAGCCGAAAGAATTAGGAGCAGGCTGCAGTACGCTGCCCCGGTGCCATCCCTGTACCGAACCAACAAGTCACAATTACCGTACCAAAATGACATAGCTGGCCAGAGCGGCATTCGCCTGTACCGTTACCATACCAGCCCATCGTCGGATGCCGTAAAGTGCAGCAAAAGTGTCGCGACCATACCGAAACAGTGTACCGTACCAAGATAATAATGTCGTGTAACCCGTCCCAAAATGGAATCGATAGCTGCAGCGATCCGACCATGTTATAGCAACCCCAAAACTGGTACCGCTCGGCGCTCGAGAATTACACCCGAGTTATAACTAAAGTAATAATCAGTTGAATCGGGGAAAATCACGCGTGAATTTATAATTATCGGAAGTCCGTACAAATAGATGACATCATGGTGAATGAATAATTCCTAGTTAAAATCATCAGAAATAAACTTTGTTAAAATTGATCAAATAATAAGCAATCATTCGTTCTCTTCTCTTTTATTATTTTTAATTATTTTTCACCTTCTTAATTCTATTATCGGAAATAATGAATAATGAGGGCGACCCCATTAAAATTAAATACCGAGGAAATTTAATAGAATAAGGAATATCCCGTTTTTTTTTCCCATCTATTGTTTTCAACTTTTTCTTCCATTTTTAATTTTGATAGTAAGATTGAGGAAATTCGAGGGATCATTCCCGCGCCAATAGTGCAAGATAAAAGGGTCGCGCCAAGGGTTACTCCCGCATCCCCGCCTTGCGGCTAGCCGCTTCGGAACTAGCCTCGGAACGGACGGGAACAACAGGCACTAGATATGGTCGGTGCATTCATCCGTTTCCCCGTTTTCAAGGGCTAGTCTCGGCACTTGTCGTGGCGAAAATTAGGGGTCCCTTCCTGACCCCTAATTTCTTCCGATGAGTCAGACGAAAGTCCCCGTAAATTCCCGTTTATCCATTTAATCCAGAGGCACATTTGCCGAATTTTGGGTGACCGACTGGGGTTCGGTCGCCCGACACCAGTGCGAAGGAAGCTTTCCGCCAAAATCTTTTCAATCCGTTGGGGGCATGGCCAACCCCAAAAGAGAACGGGGTCGGCCATACGCCCACTGGATTGAAGATTTTAAGCATTTTGCTTGCTCTTGTGCAATTATCTCATTGGGTGGAGAGCCCTCCTTCAATCACGGAGTATATATATGGAGGGCGTCAGGATCACTGCTGACAGGAGTTGAGTTTATTCCAGAAAATGTGGCAATTACTTTGTTCACTGTTGTTGCAACCACCACCATCAGATCATTTGTGATCTGATGGTTGGGAAGCACTCTGCCGTGATTTCAGGTGGGAGGTCTCTGTTTCTTTTTTTTTTCTTTTGCCCTTCTCCTGTTTGCTCAGCCCAGAAATTCGTAATGAACCTGTCAGCCCGCTGCCACTCAGTGTCACACACTGGATCGGCCACACTCCTATTTGACTGCTAATGGGACCACAACCCAGAGGTGACCGCAAAATCCCTTGTCGCGCGGCTTCCCAGACCGCTGACAAATGGGCACTGGAATAGTACATTTGCGGATTTTAGTAGATCCGTGTGACCAGCCTTTTACCCTTTTTTGGGGGATTTTTTAAAAAAATATATATATATATATTATTATTATTATTATTATTATTTATTTATTTATTAATTTTTTTATTTATTCTTTGGGATTTTGGGATTCGACTGAGGGCATACTGACAATACGGCCTTCAACCGAATAGAACGCCCGGTCAGTAGAGCTCTATTAGGCGGAACTTCTAGTCTACATACAGCGTATATGACCGGGCATTCATTTGGGGTGAAGATGGTAGAACAATCTTAAATGTATCTTAACGTAATCGCGACCCTCCTTAAATGTATCTGACCGTAATCACAACCTCCGTCAATGTGGCGGACCGTAATCACTACCCTCTTTGAATCGCCCCGAGACTACCGTAGGTCCACCCCACGTCGTCACTCCGCCCGTCCTTGGGCTCGTCAAGCCTGTTCGGCGCCGCGGACTCTCGCGCATAGCTCGCGCAGCATTGCAGCCGAGATCAAAGAGGAAGCGAGAAGAGGGTTGCGTGAATTTATAGCGCGGGAGGCGGCGGGTTGTCAGCGCGAGGTGCGGGCAGAGCAGGTTGTAGATGAGCAGGACAGGAGGAAGGTGGGGAGTTAGAGGGTTCGACCCGCGGGATGGCATGGTCCTAAGTGATTGGGGTGTCCGTTCAAGTGGCGCACGGTTTCCCGCTCTCCGCATTGATCCGAGCATCCCAACTACGCGGCCAATCACTTCGCGGGGATAGGATTGAGTTGGGCGGAGGGGAAGACGAAGAGTCCAGCATGGGAAAAATGCGCGCAGCAAAAAGGGAAGATGGCGCGAGGATGCAAAGCAAGAACGGGGATGCGAGACGCGCGAAGAGATCGGAGTTTGGGCGTGCGCGCGCAAAAATTCAAAAAGTCCCAACCGCCCCCGTTTCTTTGTTTGCATACCGCGGCCGCTATCCGCCCGCGCGAGAGTTATTAACCAAACAAAATGAAAAAGCCATTTCAAAAAGAAAACAAAAGCAGAAAGAATGAAAAACCCCTTTCTGTCCGTGTCCGTACTTCGGGGCTTCCATGGGATTTTTCCTCAGGGATACGCGAAGCTGCGCGGTACGGATCTGAGCTTATCACATCTGTGATACGCAAGGGGTTCTGAAAAATTAGCAGTCTCCCGACTGTTGATGTCATCATATCTTGGATGATCGGGCGGCCTCTTCATCGTCAGCTGGTCCGATCATCTTCCTAATCTACGTGGATGCATCCTGCATCCTCCATCGCCTCCTCCCATCGTAGACATTCGATAAGGCGGCCCCTTCATCGTCAGCTGGCCCGATCGGTAAGTAAAAAGATTTTATTTTTATTTATTTTTTATTTATTAGTTTTTTTTTTTTTAAATATATACAGCGCGTATCATCACGCGAGCTTTAGATTTGGAAAAGAAGAAGAAAAAGAAAGAGGTGGTGGTGGTGGAGATGATCATAGGAAGTAATCAATCTCCGGATTGAGAGAGGGGGGAAGAGGAGGGAGAAACGGCGCAAGCGCGGCCAAGTTGGCTGGCACTTCCACTTCATTGAAGTGGTGCTAGACAAAGGGGGGGTAGAGGAAAACCCCTCGGCGCATGTGAGAGGACCCGGGGCGCGAGATTGGCGATCGCCCGAATGATTCGTCGTCGCAGCAACCGATTTCTCGGACCCGTCAGCACCAGATGGGTCTCCGTGTATGGCCTCCGCTCCCGCTTAACCGCCGCGAAGACCAGGATATGGTACATAATGTTGGGCCGCCCGCTGGTCTCGTAGATGAGCGTGCCCACCAACCTCGCCGCTAGAATGGAGGCTGCAAGAACGCCTCCCATGCCGGATCAGGACGCGACGCCCCCTCAATGGCCTCAAGCCGGATGGTGGCCAGTTCCACCATATGATCCACGTCGATTTGATGGACTGTCCGGCTCGGGGGAACTGCTAATGTCAATGACTGGGGTATCCCGAGTGGGCTGGTGAAATCGGAACGGTCCTGCAAGGAAGGGGGGTCTGGATGCAGGATATGGAACTCGTCCCAATCCCCCCCCTGCGCCTGATGGCCCAGCTGCATGGCTATTGAGATCGGGGAGGCGGGGCCGCTGAGGTGTCGACTCCCGATGGCCTGTGGATCTCCGCGGTTCTTCGGCGGGGCAATCCTCCCCCAGTCGGGGCCCAATGATGAGCGTGGCTCTTCTCTCGCGAACCGGATCGACTTCGCGCACCGGCGCAGGCTAGACGACCTCCTCGACAGGCCCCACTCGACTGGCTTGAGCTTTCGGCGATGGACTTCGTCGCCGCTTCGGGACAGTTCTCTTTCTCGGTGCCTTCAGGGCTGCCGGCTTTGGATACGATGATGGAGGCCGCAGCAGCTTATCTTCGTGCCCAAAGTCCACCACGGACTCCCCCTCACGCGCCAGGTAGTCAGGTATCACCGCCGCGTTATACGATCTGCACGGGGCTGAGGCGGTCCGCAGTCTGAGATGCAAGTCTTCTTCTTCTGCGGCGATTACCTGCGCGATGGACAACAACTCGATGTGAATGAGCTGTAAGAGCCCTGGGCGATTCGTTCCGATCCTCCCAAAAGGGTAAAGCGCCACCGTTCCCTCCTTCCGCTCCGGCTTCGGCATGGCGATCACGTAGTATACGTAGAGGAGCTCGCCGACGTTATGAACTTCGTGCTCCACGAAAAATGTAAACATGCCCAGCACCACCGACGAATAAAGCGCCCGATGCAGCTCCCACGCGTCCTCGTCAGCGAGTGGCAACTGCTCCACGTCCGTCAGCTCCACCAGGTACTCGGGGAAGTTGCGCATAGGATAGGGGAGCTGTGTCAGTTGGTAAGGGAGGGTAGTGTAAGAGAAGAAGGGAGGCATTTAGAGAGAAGGGGGAGGGACAGCTTGGATGTTGAGGGGCTCGGCGGGAGGAAGGAGCGCGGGAAGCTGCAGCACCAATGCAAGTGCTCCCTCCGGAGTCCGCCGCAGAAGTCCTTCGTATGCGGTGAAGCGATGAGTGCCCCTTGCCTGCACTCGCGCCACCGATCCCGCCACCGGGAGGGTGTAATCGCGCAAGAACCTGTACGTCGGCTCCCGATCGTATGCCCAGGCAAGACGGTTAAGTCCCCGGTGAAAGTAGCGACGTTGTGCACAAAGTTCGTAGCCACCTGGATGGCTCTGAACTCGATGAACACTCGCGTGGATTCCTGACCAGGCACGGGCGATATGTCCACATAGACGCCCGCGTACGTTACCCGTTGCGCGAGGAGCGAGTACACCACCAAGTCAGCAACGCTAGGAGCCGACACGTTCACTTGCTGAATGTCGAAGCGCAGCTGCGGATCGTCGTTGAACCGGTTCCGGAGAAGAGCATCCGAGATTGGCGGCTGGAAGTGCTCGAGCAGTTCATGCTCCTGTTGGCGATGGTTCATCCTGCGAGGCAAGGTCTTCCGCGGATGCCGACGATGCTGATCGGAGAGAAGGGGAAGAAGGAGGCGAGGACGAAGGAGCACGAGAGAGGGACGAAGAAGGTGATTCGGGCAGGACAGGTGGCCGCACGAGATCTAGCGATGGTCGAAAAGGCCGGAGGGCAGCAGCGTGCCTTGTCAGCGGGCGGCCCTGCGAGTTGTGCCTGAGAACCAGCTTCACGGAGTGCTGGCCTCGTACGTCAACTTCCGTCACCTCGTAAATGCCTGTGTGGCGTGGGTGGATTTTGGAGGAGCGCGCGGATTTCCGTACCTGCACCAAGTCCTCTATTTTATAGCGAGGCAGTGGTCCCGCGGACGCATGTCGATTTTCGTAGTCGCGGATCTGCTGTTGATGTGTCCGATATACGGCCCGCTGTCGCCGGCGCGCTAACGGGGGATAGGCCCTAGCCATTAAGCCCATATAGTGGCGGGCCTTATCTCTGTGTTGGTCCCATGTTGCTCTAACTTTCGTACCTACCAAGGGGGATAACTGCACCCGAGGGACACTATTGGTTCTCAGTTGAAAGGGGGACACCCTAGTACTACCGTGTGGGGTAGCCCGATAAATGGCCAAGATGTGGTCGACAATGACAGGCCAGGGCCGGGTGTCTCCAGCCGTGATATTCCGTCTAAGGGCGATCTTAATCAGTCGGTTGGCATTCTCTACCAGGCCGTTGGCTTGGGGCCAATGCTCTGACAAGTAGATAATCTTAACGTCTGCCCTGACCAGGTGACGTTCTACTTCGCCTTGAAATTCCGACCCATTGTCCATGTGTACCTCTTCTACGTCTAGATGCATGCACAAAAATCGATTTACGTACCAGGCTACCTCCTGCGAATTCCGGCTGGTCATAGGGTACGCCTCGATCCATTTCGAAAAATGATCGACGGCCACTAAAAGAACATTGAGCTCTCCCTGATCGACGGGACCTCTCGGAACGTTGATATCCGTCGTGTCGATGCTAACCCTCTGAAAGGGGCGCTCTACACGAGTGGGCACCATCGTCCGAGGCATCTGTACTGGCGCCTTGTCCGCCGCGCAGGTCGGGCAATTCTGGACGGTGTATTTCACATCTTCCCGAATTCCCGACCAGTACCATCCATTCTTTTCGATGGCTTTTCCCATGTACTTGACCGCGAAATGGACCGCATCCTCTTCATGAGCAGCTCGTGTCCAATCGAACCTAGCGAGAGGGTGAGGAACCATCAACCAGCTAGACCCTCCGTCATCATCGACCTTTCGTTTTTGTAACGTCGGTCCCTGCCAGTGATAGTCCTGCGCCCGCTCCGTGACTCTCCGCCGCTCGGCTTTGGTAAGTTCTGACAGCGAGTCGCCTGACAACCTCTGTAGCAACAGAAGGTCCGTCCAGACTTCTGCCCGGTGGGCACTTGGCGCAAATCTGTCGGCTGTTCTGGCGTCCAGATACCGCTTCTCGGTAGGGACTTGGTCCGTTCTACAGTTGGGACAGACCCATGTCTTTTCACTTCGGTACCTAACGCATTGTCCGTGAGATTTGACCGTATGACACTGACTACACTGTACCCATAAAAGAAAATTGGGCCCTCCCGGATATGACCCTTCTTGGTCCGGGACCATAGGCAAGGTACAGAAGAAACAGGGACTTAGATGTGTTTCCGGGGACGAGTAGGGACTAGACGAGAGAGCGAGGGAGTTGGATGAGGGCAAAGAGATAGCGTAAGCCATCTCCGGCGAAACCTCCATTCCGGACTCAGGCATCGTTCTTGCGCAGCACGTGTAGCTCGTTCTTGCGCAGCACGTGTAGCTCCCCGTAGTGCGGTTTCGTCGCCGCGACTTCTGGGCTCCACGGAATGAGTCGCTCGTTGGCAGGACACTTGTTGGGCGGCAGGAGGCGCGTCAATCCATCGGCGTTACCTTGCTGCCGCGTGGCACGGTGGCGGATGTCAAAGTCATAGTCTTGCAAACGCACCGCCCACCTGCCCAGCGTCCCCATGTAGTCCGTGTTGTTGCGTAGGGACAGCAACGGCTGATGATCCGTTACCAGCACGAATTTCTGGCCGTAAAGATACGGTCGGAAATGCTGGATCCCCCACACTACCGCCAGGCATTCGCCTTTGCACGCTTCGTAATTAGCCTGCGCCGGGCTCAGCGTCTTTGACGCATACTCAATGACGTGTTCCCTTCCGTCCGCCCCGTGCTGAGTAGCACCGCCCATATCGCCTGAGGCTGCCACTCGGTGTGCAGTGCGAACGGTCTTGTCGGGTCGGGACGCGCCAACACAGGAGCAGATGTCAGAGCCTCCTTCAACGCCTGAAACGCTGCTTCGCATTCCGGCGTCCAAATCAGTTGTTCCTCTTTCTTCAGCAGGTTCTTGAGGGTCTTCGCTATACCAGCGAACCCCTTGATGAAGCGTCGGTAATAGGATGCCAGCCCTAGAAAAACCCGAACCTGGGTGAGTGTAACCGGCGTCGGGGCGTCTTGAACTGCTGCCACCTTCCTCGGATCCGGTTTTAGTCCATCGACCGTGACGATGTACCCCAAGAATGAGATCTCCGACAAGAAGAACTCGCTTTTCTCCAAGGCCACTTTGAACCCCGCATCCTTTAGTGCATGCAAAACCCACTCAATGTGTTCCACGTGGTACTCGTGTATTTTTGAAAAGACCAAAATATCGTCCATGTACACAATCACGCAGAAATTGATCAGGGTCTGGGTTAGTCGAGTTTTGTTAACGAACTCAGCGAAGGTCATATTCATGGCCCGCTGAAACGTTGCAGGGGCGTTACAAATTCCCATGGGACACTGGACCCATTGCCACGTGCCCTCAAATAGGACAAAAGCGGTTTTGGGTCGGTCCTCCGGTCAGACTGCGACATGGTGAAAACCGTGTCGGATATCGAACTTGGAAAAGACTCGAGCGGCCCCGATAGCATCTAGCAAATCGTCGATTCGCGGCAAGGGATACACATCCTTGGTAGTGATGGTGTTCAATTTCTGGTAGTCGATACATACCCGGACCGAACCATTTCGTTTTGGCACGAGGACCACGGGAAAAGACCACGGTCCCAGCGATGGTTCGACCCACCCTAACTGCTCGAATTCCCGTATCCTTTCCAACGCCCGTTGTCTTTCCTTACGGGAATATCGGTACGGTCGGCAATGTATCGGGGCGTGATCCCCGGTATCGATCGCGTGCTGTATCAAAGGGGTTAGCCCTATGTCGTGGTCCTGAATACTGACGGCCTCAGGATAGGCCCGTATAACCGCCAGGAGGAGGCGTCTGTATTCATCCAGAACACGGGTTGGTAACTTAACTTCCACGGTTCCCCCAGGAGAGAGACCGTCGTCGTAACCGTGGGGACCGCCGCGCTGGCCTCGGGCGAGGCCCCAAACAAAGAGTTATCGGTTTTCGCCGAAAGGACAGTCGCAATAAGTTGACTGTCCGCCGGACTCATCGGCTCGCTTTCCATGTCACTATCACTGTCCAGTTCGGGTTTGGCCGAGGGTTCTACCGAAAAGGCCTGTGTCAGTTCCCTCGATCCCCACCGATATTCCCTGGTTCGGGGTTGAAACAATACCCCCTCTTTCAAGAGTATCGCGACTTTTTCATTCGTGAATAGGGGCCGTGGAGGTCGAAAAGACAAATCGCACAGCCCCCTTAGCTCGGTAAATCTTTCAGGTAGGGGGTCCGTCCTGAGATATAAGGACGCAAGGGGTTCCGAAAGGTCAGCTATTCGGGACACCCTCAGAAGGGGTTCCCCCTGCACCACGGAGGAGAACGCGTGCGACCAATTAGACTCGCTCCGGACTATTTCCAGGGGTTCTCGCCACCAAGAATGGCGCCACCGATCCTGAACTCGGATCGGGTATCGGTCGGGTACATCAGTCTCGTCAGTTTTCGATGAGGCTTCATTTTCGTTTAGAGACAGGCGTCGGATCATGTTGATTTGACGGGCTTTCGTGGTGATTCGAGGCGCCGGCTGGGTGCGCATGCGCACCGCCAGTCTCTTTGGTATCGTTTGTGGTTTGGGGTGGGCCGATGTGAGCACCACCTTACAGGTGTCAAAGTGCATTCGCGCTCCGACCGCCGCCTGCCACGGAATGCCTAGCAGAACATCATACGCCTGTACATCCAGTACGATTGCGTCTCACAAACAATGCACCCGCCCCACCCGTATAGGTACGTTCGTTCTTCGCCTTTTACAATGAATATTGTCTTCCGTAGCGGATATATACAGTTCATCCGGTCGGAGGGGCTGAACCTGTCCTTCCCTTCCCAGTTGTTTCGTCAATCTCCAAGAAATGGCAACCGCTGACGATCCCGAGTCTAGGATGGGGGCCGAGGGATTTCCCCAGACCTCGCAGTCACACTCAACGCTTTTCCAGGTTATAGGATAGGCTCGGAGGAATACCTCAGGTTTTTCCGAGGCAGAGTCTACGGTCTGGATCATTCCTATCCGGTCGGCTTCATGCACCTTTGAGGTCGAGGGCTGCGACTCCTCGTTTGTGGGTAGGTCCCGTAGGACCGGCTTTTTGCCCTTTCGAGTTTCCTCGAATCGGCGCCTATTTTTGAAGCATCGTTCGATCAACTTTTCGTTAGCTGCTTCGGAAATGGTTAGCAGATAGGGAAAAGGGACGGGGATCCGAGTCCAGAGCCTTCAAGGCATCCAATACGTCAATATGGCCATCCTTGTATTCAGGACCAGGCGCCGCAAGGTCTTCAAACCCTGGTCGCCACGGCCCGAGGTCGCTTTCCTCGGTAATCCGTTGGACGTGACGTATCACTCCGATGGTCCCGGGTTCGAACATCGCCGCAGCCATGTATTTACCGGGCCCTATCTCGGTGGCCGCAGGAGTCACCATCTCCATTGCTCCAGTATCCATCACTGCGGCTACCCTCCCCTGTCCTGCAGCGGTGGGAGCAGCCAGCGGGATTTGGGAAGGTCCAGTGGGCCCCGCAGGCCCACTCCGAGTTCGAGGTTTCGGACAATCTTTCGCAAGATGGCCTGAATGATTACAGTTATAACAGCGCAGGGGCGGGACAGCCCCGGCCACGGCCAGTCTGGTCATAGGGGCCCCAGCGGCCATAACCACCTGTTGCCGTTGTGCGGCGACTATGCGTTGTCGCTGCAGACTTTGAACAAACTCCGTCAACGGGGTCACTACCGTAACTAGTTGGGCCGCGACCTCTTTCATGGAAGCTTCTTCCTCGCCCCGGCCTCCTTGAGCTTGCCCGGAGCGACGGGAGGTCGGAGCAGAGGACGAAGCTTTCCGATCCGAGCCTTTTTTTGTCGGACCCAGCCCGAAGCGATCTTCGAACATTCGTGCCGTAGCGGAGTAGCTATTGCGTCGAACACCCGAAGGGTCGTCTTCGTCGGATTCTGAGTCCAGGCCCACATCGTAATTTTCCTTTCCATACTTAATGGCGTACTGAATTAGCTCTGTCAGGGTATGTTCTATAGGGTTGCATTTCTTGCAGATCTTTTTCTACAGGCAAGAATCTGACAATCCTCTGACGAAATCAGTCCGTACCATTTTCTCGTCCACCCCGGAGCGTTCGGCTCAGTACGTAAAACGTTCAACATATCTAGCCAAGGTCTCCCGAGGCTGCTGCGTGTATTCCTTTATTAAACGAAGGCATTGACCTGGTGCGATGTGATCAAATCTATCGAGAAATTTCCTCTGGAAGGCTGCCCAATTAGTGAAGGGCTTATGTCCATACCACTCAAAAGCGGTTCCGGCTAACCTTCCGGGAATTCGTTCTCGGAGCAACTGATCCGACCAGCCCTGGGCTTTCAAGGCAGCTAGCCAGGTGCAAGGGTCGGTGTCATCTTCGAAAAAAATGGGAACATCGGGGGGAGGAGGTACAAAATACAGGGGATGATCAGCCATCCCCGCGTGGTTGTCGCCGTCGTTTCCACCCCCAATCCCAGGTTCAACCATCGCAGGAGGCGGACCCCGAGCCCGGCCTCTCGCTCGGTTCGGATTGCTATTCGCGGGCCTCCGTCGACGGGGAACCAACCTACTCAAAAAGCGAAAAATCTAATAAAAAGATCAAAAAGAAAAACTTTAAAACAGGGTAATCGTCCTAGGAAAACCTCGGAGCCGAAACGAATCAGCTCTGATACCAACCTCATGCCCCGTCGCGGTTTCCCGTACGGGGTCGCCGATCAGAGTTCTACGAGGGGTGTGGCAGAGGATTTTTGGCCGTAAGGGTTGAGTCTCCCGGACGGAACGGGAGGCCCTCGTTTCGTGCCAGAGGTTTTCCCCGGGGTCGAGCTGTCGTCGCGAAGTCCCGTGGAGGTCGGATCACTCTCGAACAATAAAATCAGGAAGGTTTCCGCAAAAACGAACTGCCGCCGTGTATCAGAACGGGAAAAGGCATCAAGGGGAAACGGCCATGGCAGCGAAAAACAGAAACTTCGGCCGTCGTGGGTTAGGGGGATAGGTAGGGGGGTTCGAAGCCTTCAAGCCTCGTCATCGGCCTCACGAAGTGACCGGACCGTCGGGTTGTTGCTGTAGAGGTGGTTGGTTCGAGGCCTTCACGCCTCGGCGTCGGACTCGCAAAATCTGCGCGGAAGTTCCCAAGAGGGTGAAGCGGCGGGAGGACTCGCTGGCATCCGAATTCGAAATTGCGCGGGCAGCGCCCCCGCATTACGTGAGAGTTCGGGGAAACGTGTCGCTCCCTCGTAACCCAGGACCAAGCGTCGCCAAGAACACGAATCCCCCTGGCGACACCAGCGACAATCAAACCGCGGACGCCACGCGGCGTGAGCGGCCGACCAGGGCAACACAGTTAAGCCCATGTAAGGCAAGATTAGAGTCGGGGAATCAAAACGATCAATCAAAACAAACCCGTTCCCCCTTATATCACAAGCCCGAGGCGGGTCCTGCCAACACACTCGCTCCGTTCGTCTCAGCGCGCGCCGTACGTCCGCATCGCAGTAGACGCTGTCGTCATCTGTGATTAGGAAGGTCGGTAGCGAGATGAGGCGATCGGAGGTAGGCGATGAACACGGGCAAGATCCCGCGCTCCCGGTCATCCGAACCAACATCGACTCCATACAACACATTATGCAACCTTCTCTCTCAAAGTTAGTACGTCGGAGGAAGATTACGGAATCTAAGCTCTCTTCCCCTCGCGGGGGCGTCGAACGCGTGCGCGGACGCAGACGGTTGACGTCACCGGTGCGGGGACGAGACGATCCAAGCAATGACTACCTGTTCGCAAACGAAAAAGGCGAGAGGGAGAGGGAGAGTAAGTTACATCGAGACTGCGCGGGCGCGCAGGAAGGGCCGCGGAAGGGAGGGGAACAATGGGGCTAACACACTCATACTCCGAAGCAGACGGTTCCCCAAGTCAGTTTCCCCATCCCCGCCCGGACGAGTACATACACACATACATGCATGCAATCAACAATCCTTGACAGGACATCTAATCATCCATGGACCTTCGACATCATTCGTGCGCACAACCAGCGCCCATCAATCGGGGCTTCACACACACGACATGCATAGACAAAGCAGCAATGGAGATAAAAGCGAGTCCTTCTTGTACACAAAAATTTCAATTAACTACCGCCCCCAGGCGCAGCCTTCAAACCACCCAAGACCACCGACCACCATAGCCACAAGGCCCTGCCGCGGACGGCGTCCAATCCCCACCACTGCTCAGTCCCTTCGACTGCTTCGCCCCGAGACTACCGCGGGTCCACCCCACGTCGTCACTCCGCCCGTCCTTGGGCTCGTCGAGCCTGTTCGGCGCCGCGGACTCTCGCGCATAGCTTGCGCAGCATTGCAGCCGAGATCAAAGAGGAAGCGAGGAGAGGGTTGCGTGATTTTATAGCGCGGGAGGCGGCGGGTTGTCAGCGCGAGGTGCGGGCAGAGCAGGTTGTAGATGAGCAGGACAGGAGGAAGGTGGGGAGTTAGAGGGT
>BFEA01000160.1:2023959-2038952 GCA_003427395.1 Chara braunii | reverse complement strand
CGTTCCTCCATTGATGCATAACCTAAGGCGCTGGGCCCGTTTGAAACAAAATACCTAATGCGTTTCAGAAAGAGAAAAAAAAAAAAAAAAAAAAAAGGGATAATTAAAAAAAAAAAAATGCAATTTGGACCTCGCCGTTAGGGCCTTGGCCTTTCGCAATTACGCGTCCGATAGGTTGTGGCAAGTACTGGAGCAGTTTGCAAAGTCGGACGGTACCTGGGAGGGGTATGTAGCAAGGACGGGCGTGGTCCCATTAGCAAAGAGCATCAGATCGAATGCCTGATTGAATGCCTGAATCTGGACGTGTTTGAGGACAGGAGCAGGAAATCGAGAGAGATAGAACTGCTTTTCTGTATCTCTGCATAGAAGATAGCCAGATTCAGGATTTCTATCCTATCCCCTTCGCTAGTGGGATCACCGCCCAGGGGTCTTTGAGAAACCCCTGTTGTTTTTGTCAGAGGGGCGTTCCGCTCTACCCACATCTTTCAGGGGCATTTTGGCTTAGACCTCAACTAAGGGCGTACTTTGCAAATCCCGAAAAAAAGAAAAAGATGTCATGGCCAACTTCTGGGGGTATTTTGCAAATTCTCCCTTAAAAAAAAAGGAAAAAAAGAAAAGACATTGTGGGAGGAAGTGGCCTTACATAGCTCAGTGGGTTATGGAGGCACGCAGGTGGCATTCAGGAGGTCGTGGGTTCAATCCCAACGGACGCCTACGGCACACTTGCTGCCGACGAACTGAGAGAGCTGGCTTGCTCCCCCCCATTCAGTACGGGTTACTGTCTTTGGCCAGCATGGGGGCCAAGCCCCACTAGCAACGTTGAGTTTCCTGGACGCCCGAATCTGGACGTGATTGTGGAGATGTGCAGAAATGGCATCAAGTTTCCTCAACCGCACATGGCCACAAACACGTCCACATTCGGGTGCTGAGGAGAATCAAAGCAGCTAGTGGGCCTTGGCCCCAGGTGGGTGTGCGTGTGTGTGTCCCTTTTCTTTTTACATTAAATCTGTTTCATTGTTCTCAGATTGTTCTTAGCCGAAGCCAGGTAATGGCCCTGGTATTCCATATCATTTGTATAATTCTATATGGAAGGCTGGGCCCGGTTCCCAGCACGTGTTGCTCCCCACGAATAGAGTGGAGCATTTGTCCCAAAAAAAAAAAAAGCCCTGAGGAAACGAGATTTTCCTGATGAGTTGTTCGATAAGGCTCTGAGGGCATACTCACACGGGGAACCAAAGTCTCAAGATTTTGAGGCATTTGGCTCTGCTTTTTTGAGGCATTTGGTCCCGGTGTGGTCACAGGGGCGGACCTACTCCAGAAAGGACAAGGTTGCGACCCTGACACTTTGCATTCAGGGCAAGTGCGCGGGAAGGACCAAACGAAAAGATGGATTGTTTTATTTTATTTTTTTCATGCTAGTATAACACTTGGGCCTTATCTACAACTTAAATGTTCCTGGTCGCAGTTTCCGTTGGTTGGCAGGCCGTCTTCTTCGTCTACGATTCTCTTCAATTCGCGAAAACAGATAAAAAAAAAAAAACGAAGGTAATTTGAGACCACCTCCGGAGGTGGTGTCAAAAAGGGTACGCCTGCGGCCCCGCAGGCTGCTGACAGAAGGGTCACCGTTTGAGGCATTAGGGTAGCGAGCCTCTCCAGTGTGACCCGAAAACTGACTCAAAATTTGGGATTTTGGGTCTTTTGGTCCACGTGTGAGTATGCCATGAGCCATTTTGCAAGAAGAGCCGGGGGGTTATGGTCAGACTGGGTGGAGTCTATGACAAGATGGGGAGTATAAACTAAAGAGCTAGGGGAACAATTGGCCTCCCCCTTTTTTTTGCTTTTTTTGCTTTTTTTTTGCTTTTTTTGCTGTTTTTTGCTTTTTTGCTTTTTCGCTTTCTTTTTTGCTTTCTGCTTTTGCTATTTTCCATGCATACAGGGAGCGGTGACTTCTAGTAGCTTCCTGGAACATTGTTGGGCCCTGGTTGTCTCGGGATCTGAGGCAGGAATTGGGCCAGATGTTGATTGCTGACACTTTCGAAGTAACGCTTCCAGATAGTGGAGACAAGTGGAGGTTCGGTATCTGAGGCTGCAACTGGCCTGGACCTCCCTTTTGAGATTTTTGAGGATCTGATCCTCGGCAGTTCCTAAGTAACAGTGAAGGTTCGCACTACAAGGGTCGTATGTTTTGGAACATCGGCGTTGGGTGCCCGGACGTGGGGCATTTTTGAAAGGTCGACTAAGACGCTGCTACTAACAGTGATTGCATAGATCGGTATATAGGTCAGTTGTAGTGCACGTGGTTGATCACAGCGGCATCACAAGACCCCTGAAGAAGCCGGTACGGCGACCGGCCGAAACATGTAGGGTCGCACGCCGATTCATAGCCATAGCTCTTTTGTGTGGCTATCATTGTCGCGTCTGGGTATTAATGATATATCTTTTTTCATCTACGTGCGGTTCTACTTTCCCTCCCTTCTCTCTCCTCTTCTCCCTGGTGTCTCATCTCCCTCCCCTCTCTTTCTTCTTCCTCTTGTGTCTAGTCGTAACGATGCTTCGTGGACTTTACGAATGAGTGATGCTTTCGCAATCTCATTTTGATCCATAGTAACCTACGTTGGTCAATAGCGCTTCCACTACACATCGTTATACCTGTTCTTCGTCTTCCTTACCTTCTTCCTTTTCTTCTCCTCTTCCATACCCTAGTCTCGCATTAATATGTCGGGCTACGTTCCAACTTGTTACACATGCGGGATGGCGGGGCACATTCGGAGGGAGTGTCCAAACAGAACTCGTGGCGGTTATAGCATCAACCACAGTTATACCGGTGCGGGAGCTACGACTCAAGCTCAGCTGGTGCTGGCACTCCCGGCGCCGCCAAATGTAGCAGTGCAGGCGCAGCTGGTTCAGTATCAAGCGCCAAGGTCTGATTATTATCCCAGGATGGGAGAGAGGGTCGAGAAGATTGAGACAATCGTAAGCAGACTTGATGCGAGAGATAGACGACAGAAGGAGAAGGAAGAACAGGCAAATAAGCAAAAGAAAGAAGAAGAGAACAAAGTGAAACGAGCGAAGGAATGAGAGGAGTTGGAAAATGCTATTGGATTGCAAATGGAGAAGAGGTTCGGTACTATGTACGAGACATACTTCAGCAAGAGGAAGATGGAGGAAAACAACGAGATAAGAAGACCAGCAGATGATACTTGGAGAAGAGAAGGAGATCTGTTAAGGACTCAGGTCGCCATGGATATGCGGCCAAGGGGGTTAGGATGCCTCAATGGGACTGTCGAAGACCAAGACCTCAACAGTGAGGTGGCCAGATTACGACAGGAGATGGATGGCTTGCGGCATAAGTCGGAAGCGGGAAGGAATGGGTTGGAACGTAAGTTGGAGTTGTTAGCAATCAAGAATGCGGAGTTGAGAAGAAAGAACGAGAGGGCAAACGAAGAGGTGTTAGTTTGGAAGAACGAAGCCCTGCGTCCAGGTAACAAGCGGGGACAGGTAGCCGTGCAAGGGATGGCGGGGCTCAACTGCGAACTAGACCACGAATGGTGGTTGGCTCATCGGATCCGGCTGGAGCGACGAAGGAACTGGAAGACATGCAAGCAAAATACCAAGCCACATTGCAGGAGGTTGAGGTATTGAAGAAGATGAAAGCTGATGCACAAGCAGAGGTTAGCAGGATGAGAGAGAAGGCGGAATGATCTGCGGCAGCTGGCAAGCCTGTCGTCAAACCTGTCAGTAACCTTAGAGCACGTATGGAGCAGGCGGTTGAGACAAGCAGTAGGAAAGGCAAGCAGAAGGCCACACCAGGCCGAGTTCACAGTGCTGCTAAGGAGGCAAACAATCGTTTTCAGTTCATCAAAGAACTGAGGAAGGAGCTCAAGCAGAAGAATAAAGCACAACTGACAGAGATATGTGACGAGATGGGGCTGACCTATAAGAACAGAGGTGCATGAGGTGCTGTCAGGATGTTAAGGACGGTACCCGGACGCGATGTTATGGAAAGTTGCAGCTCAAGTTAGGAACTTGCGTATAGGTAACTTACGAAATTCACTGCTTACTCGATTCCTCCAAGTTGCAGTTCCCTCTCTAATTTTTGCAGGGGTGTTACCCTGGGGACAGAAATTTTGAGGATATCTTGCAGAAGGATCTGCTTAGTCTAGAAGGACCTTTAGTATATGTTTTGATCTCGCCATGGTATAAAAATGTCTACGTAGGCTCCACAGCAAGGACGCTTGATGTTCGGTGGCTCGAACATGTAAGTCGAACGGAAGGGAGGAGGAAGGATGCGACGGATGTTAGGAATCATAAGTTGTATCAGTGGTTGAGATGGGTTGGGCCGGAAGGTTACGCTCCCTTGCCTCTATGTAGATGTGAGCGGGGAGACTTGTTGAATATTGAGAAGACCTTGATTAGATTTTGCGATTCCTTGTTGAATACAAGATGTAGGTCGGGGAAAACACGAAAAAGGAGGCCTGGGAAGAAGGAACGACAGAGGAGAAGGGGGAGGCAGGGGGGGGAGGAAAACCGCAAAGTTGGTCTCACACATGTCGAGTTTCGGTCATCTGATGGCCACGCTTCCGCTAGTTTGAAAGATATTCTCGATTCCTGTAGAAAGTCAAAGATCAAAAGTACAGTGATCAGTTGCAAAGGAGGAGATATTTGGGTCGGGGGATGGAAATTAGTGAGACGTTGTTATGGAGGTTCGGTAGTATCATCTGTATTCGGTATGGCAAATTTGTGTGACGCCAAAGGGTGGTTTCGGGAGGGCGTCGTTGTGACGTTTGAAAATGTGTCAGGGTTTTGCTCACGAACAGAACAGTTGAAGTCACCTTTAGCCGAATTGCTCCGTTTCCCATCGAAGCGGGGCGATCTGAATAATAGGAGTTTTGAGCAATTGGTATATGCCTTTCGAGCCATCAGAGGGTTTTCAGAGAAACGAATGAGATGTCAATTACGATTAAATTCGGATTAATTATTTTGGGGGTAGTTCGCAGGAGATTTCAGGTCAACGTTAGGCAAAGGGTTGTCATGAGAGTGAAATATGATGATAATATTAGTGAGGCGAGGGTTCGCCAGATCGGCATTAAGATCACATTACCTATCTCGCCAATATTCATTCTCATTTTCATTTTTCACATTTCGAGAGTGGTACGGCGATACTCTATGAGAGTGGTGCGGCGATACTCTATGGATGCCAAGGATGGGCAGCTGGCCCAGTGTTGACGAAACCAGAGTGTGTGCAATTTTTCGAGGTGATTTCAGTCGGCTGTCCTTTGGTTTCGTGGTTTCGTGAAATTAGAGTGCTCGGTAACTTAAATGGGCTTCTTTTAATTGAGTTTTTTTTTTGTTTTTTGTTTTTAAAGGCTTTTAATTGTGGTTTGTGACATTGGAGTCTTTTTTTTTTTTTGTTAAATTTCTTGGTAAGCTGGAGTTGGTTAGTTTGACTTTTTTTTTTTTTTTTTTTTTTTTTTTTTTTTTTAGCAAACTGGAATTGGTTAGTTTGACAATCTTGTTTTCGTGCTTTTGGTTGGTGATTCGTTACGTCACTCGGATTTCGCTAGATTAGATTAGATTAGATTCGGGTTGCTTGCTTAATAGAGAAAAAAATGAAAAAAAGAAAAAAAAGGGGGTTTGGAGAAGGGGTGGATCAGAGAACGCAATTTTTGTTTTAGGATGGGGATTGGGATTGGTTGTCATGACTGTGTTTCACTGCGGTAGGGATAGGTTTGGCCGAGAGTGCCTTGCTTGGCCCGTTTGGGTGCAGCAAATGAGGTAAAATAAGAGACGCGGGGCCCGTTTCCCCGTTAGATGATATCTGCTTTGTTCGGTAATGATATCTGCATTGTCAGAGGGCCATTCCGCTCTACCCACATCTTTTAGGGGCATTTTGGCATATATCTAAACTTCTAGGGTTATTTTACATATTATCCCCCCCCCCCCCCCCCCCCCAAAAAAAAAAAAAAAAAAACGAAAAAAAAAGCAATTGGTTAGTCTCTATGGGGGAAGAGATCTACTCTCAATTTCACCTTTCACTACCTAAGTACCCCTATGATACAGGGGATTCCTGCAAGCATAGCCACCTCCCTCTCACAATCAAGGGGATGCATGTTGCCCCCCGCCCCTCATAGGAGGCTGTCTCTTATACACATCTAGATGTGTATAAGAGACAGATACAGGGGATTCCTGCAAGCATAGCCACCTCCCTCTCACAATCAAGGGGATGCATGTTGCCCCCCGCCCCTCATAGGAGGTGCGGTGGTCAGGGAGCAGCGTGGGGGGTCCCCACCGCACCCCAGAGTGGTGGGCTGCTGGATATGAAAAATTTGCCAGTAGCTGCGCCTCCACATTTGCTTCCCCGGCCCCCATCCATGGGGTAACAGCATTGTTTTTTTTTGTTTTTTTTTTTGTTTTTTTGGGTAACCGCATTGTTTTTTGTTTTCGGGTAACTGCATTGTGTATGAGATTGCAAAAGCATCACTCATTCGTAAAAGTCCACGAAGCATCGTTACGACGAGAGACAAAAGGAAGAAGAAAGAGAGGGGAGGGAGACGAGACACCAGGGAGAAGAGGAGAGAGAAGGGAGGGAAAGTAGAACCGCACGTAGATGAAAAAAGATATATCATTAATACCCAGACGCGACAATGATAGCCACACGAAAGAGCTATGGCTATGAATCGGCGTGCGACCCTACATGTTTCGGTCGGTCGCCGTACCGGCTTCTTCAGGGGTCTTGTGATGCCGCTGTGATCAGCCACGTGCACTACAACTGACCTATATACCGATCTATGCAATCACTGTTAGTAGCAGCGTCTTAGTCGACCTTTCAAAAATGCCCCACGTCCAGGCACCCAACGCCGATGTTCCAAAACATACGACCCTTGTAGTGCGAACCTTCACTGTTACTTAGGAACTGCCGAGGATCAGATCCTCAAAAATCTCAAAAGGGAGGTCCAGGCCAGTTGCAGCCTCAGATGCCGGACCTCCACTTATCTCCACTATCCCGAACCGTTACTTCGAAAGTGTCAGCAATCAACATCCGGCCCAATTCCTGCCTCAGATCCCGAGACAACCAGGGCCCAGCAATGTTCCAGAAGGCTACGAGAAGTCACCGCTCCCTGTATGCATGGAAGAATAGCAAAAGAAGAAAGCAAAAAAGAAAGCGAAAAATTAAAAAAGCAAAAAAAAGCAAAAAAAGCAAAAAAAAAGGGGGGCCAATTGCTCCCCTAGCTCTTTAGTTTATACTCCCCATCTTTTTTTTTTTTTTTTTTTTTTTTTTTTTTTTTTTCTCCTGAATATATCGGAGACCTACTTTAGGAGTTGATAAGAGCATTCCCCGTAAGTAGGTCCCAGCGTCGGAGGCTCCATCTATTGGTGGGGAGCTACCCCTGCTGGAAATCGGGTCCAGCTTGCCTATACAAATGATGAAAATATAACCCCGGTAAGTAGGCCCCAGCGTCGGAGGCTCCGTCTATTGGTGGGGAGCTACCCCTGCTGGAAATCGGGTCCAGCGTCCATATACAAATGATGAAAATATATCTGCTGGAAATCGGGTCCAGCGTCCCAGTACAATGACGTGATCTGCTGGAATTCAGGTCCAGCGTCCCTATGCAGAGGTGTGATGATATCTCTAACTGCCTATGTATGTCATTATCTATCACACGGAACCCTAACCTTTTTCTGGTGTGTAACAGCTGGAAATCAGGTCCAACGTCCTTGTGCCATGGTGTGAATATGTGTGCTGGAAAAGGGGTCCAGCGTCCCTATCGATCTAGTCTATAGCGTCTCCAACACAAACTGAGGCATCAATCCAATCAATGGAAACCCTAAGCATGATGTGATGTGTATTACAATGAAGCGATTTGCATCTGCTGGAAATGGGGTCCAACGTCCCTATGTCGTGTTGTGTAACTATGTCCAACAGTCAGAAAATGATGTGATGTAGCTGGAAACCAGGTCCAGCGTCCCTATAAAGCGGTGTGTTAACCATGTCCTATAGACAGAAACTGCCTATGCATGCCCATCAATGCATAGATGCTTTCGTCCAATCTGTCTGTATCTGTCAGACCGTCTATTTATGCTCATCAATCGTTTAAATTGATGTAATATCAATTATAACGCATGTCCACCGTATCTAGCACTCACACCAAGACACGAACCCTACCAATGATTGTAATGTTTGTAATGAGTGTGCGGTGAGTTTCAGGCCCAGCGTTGCTATACCGTGAAGTGTGGAAATTCCTCTCTATCAGACAAGTGGAAAAATCACAGTGCATCTTCAATTCAATCTATATGATTTCTTATCTCAGCTAAGATTTCCAAAATGAGCAGAGGCGTTGATTACTTCCCAGCAGCAGGGAAGGATATAAACCTCGTGTCCATGCAGAATTATCCTATCTATAAAACCATCTACATCGATCACCCCGAGAAGGGAATCAAACCAAAAACTGGAAACCCTAAGCAACCTACATCCCCTTCGGGCCTTCGGGGCAATCGGCATCCCTTCATGATTAGAGGTCGAGGGCCGGTCATCTCTAATAAAAGAAGGGGGGGTGGTCGTCTATCCTACTCCTACCCGATGGCAGACAGAGAAGATCAAATCACCCTGTAGAAACACCGGATAGAAGGGGGGGGAAACAACAATTTGCTCCTTCAACCCCAAGCCCCATCTCGCCAGGCACATCAATCCACATATACCCCACCCCCCCCGCTGCGCCGGTGTTAATATTGCTGCGGACTCAATACTTTCTGATGTCGTTCTAACTGTTGCCGCCCTCGCGGCAAATTTCTTTGTTGTTGATGTCAGTGTTGTTGTTGTTGTTGTTGTTGTTGTTGTTGATGTACTCCCCATCTTGTCATCGACTCCACCCAGTCTGACCATAAACCCCCGACTCTTCTTGAAAAATGGCTCAGAGCCTTATCGAACAACTCATCAGGAAAATTCAATTTTTAATGTAAAAAGAAAAGCGCCCTCCAACCCTTCCGCTGTAGTCATTGCCTTAGCTCGGTGCGGAAATGACGTAAGGAAGACCATTTTTTGCTGTCGAGATGAAAATGAAGAGTAGTCCTGAAGACTTTGGAATAACCCAGAATTGCCCAGGACCATTCGTTGACTCTTATGAGTAGCAGCGCAAGCAATCTTGCCGTCCTCGGGGGGCAGTCATCAACACGCAACCCAAGAAATCCCACGCATTTCCTTGACTGGTTCTCTCAAGGGTTAGATTCCCATCGTACAAACCCTCGAACATCCTAATCAACCTGTGAGCCTTCGCCTTGGACACCGCATCATTTTTGCAGTACTTAACAAACACCGACACATCATCTATCATCCTCCAAAGGACATGAGAAAGACAAATTCATTGTAGACACACAACAAACATGCTAAAGCGGGACTCAATGATTTCCCCATAGGGATACCCACAGTTTGGCGTAATAACAGTTGGGAAGCATGAATAAAAGTGTGTCTAAGATAAAACTCCACAAAATTCATTAATAACTCAAAAGAACAGTCCAACCAACCATCTTGTTTCTTCCCAATCCTAAACTTGGCTCCCTTCCCTCTTCTTTTAACCATCATCCCTGACAACCCCTCCTTAGCCCAGAAGTCACATATCCAGCGAACAGCTTGAGGCAAGTTGCAAAACATTCTTTAGCATCGTAGCTGGCACCCAAAATCCCTTCATTTCTGCCAACATCCCTGTTTACCCTATCAATCTCCTTCGTTAACTCAAAAGTACTTTTGAAGTCAGTCCTTGGTGGCAGATTCCAAATCATGTGGTTGACCATGCTTGATACACGTGAGCTTGCGGTAACTCCATGCTCTGAAAAGGAGGGGCAGATCGGTCGCCAGCGGCTGATATCTTTATGCTTCAGAAAAACATAAGCCTTCCCAATCTGTCCGTTCTTGTTCCATCGACCTAAGGCCTGGAAACCGCTTCCTTTATACTCCTCAACCATTTCTCTCACCATATGCTTTTCATCTTTGGCCGCACGACAGAAACCAGGATTATTTGTAGACATTTTTTGCATCCCCCCTGCATATACTGCAGGGCAACATATCAACGTGTCACCCGGGTTGTGGTCAATAGGACAACACACCAACCCTTGAAATCTCTTCTTCCATACCCATTGTGTCTTGGTTCAGAATGCAGGCGTTCAACACATCCCGTCCCTTTCTTCAGAATGCAGGCGTTCAAGCCATCAATTGTGTCTTGGTTCCAATTAACCATTGGCAAACGTCTTCCCTCAAATGACCTCTGAATCTGTCTGCGGAGGTCATGCTTCCTCGTCGCTTGATCAGGCCGCAAAATATTCTTCGAGTTCCGCGTAAGTAGGCCCCAGCGTCGGAGGCTCAGGCGTTATGTGCGGGACTCCGACAGGCAATGGAGATGGACCTTCGCAGCGGCGACCATGCGCAGTGTGAAGAAGAGCGCGGGGCTGTGGCGTTGGCCGTGACGGCCGTTGTCATGAACACGATAAGCGACACAACGTCAACACACCGGCAAATGCGTCTGCCGGGGGCACCGGTCCCGCCGCACAAGTCGTCGTCCTCATCTGCGCTTTGTTTCGAATCGAAGACAACGATTGACTACGGACGAGAGGGCACCCCCGCTTGCCCTCCACAGTCCACTTCGGCCGCCAACGGCTACTGGTGATGGCCGTTGCCTCCGTCGGGACACCGGAGGCCTCCAATGTCTGACCCGTGGACAGACAGCTTCGGCACCACCACAGAGTCTGAGACCACGTTGCCATGCTCCGTGAAATGCAGGTTCCTAAAAATTTTAGATGCTCGGGAGAAGGTGAAAAAAAAAAAAATTGGAACTTTTGCCTGGGTATTCCTAAATCCTTTAGGACTACGGTCTTCCCCCGAACACAACGCACCCTCATCTTGGCTGTACCGGACCGGAAGTATAGCTTGTATACGTTCAATTTCAGGGTGCGGGGGAAGACGGTAGTTCTAAGGCCGTTTTCACATTTTCATTGGCCAACTCGAAGAAGCGTAACCACACTGCATTCCTGAAAAACGGCATTTTTTCTAACAAGACCCTAAGCAAAGTACGTGATTGTCGTCAGATTCATCCAGCTCGTGCCGTAATTGCGGTCAGATACATTCAAAAGAGTGCTCTACCAGTGTGAACCTGGCCTCTCTGCAACTACTCACCAAATGTGCAAAATGAGAATGAACCTTCGGGGGGGGAGAACACGGAAAGAAACACCGCCCTTTTTCTTTTCTGTTTTTTTCTTTTTTTTTTTCCGCCCTTCTTTTTCGGTCCTTTGAATGAATGGCGAGTGGAGGAGCGAGGCCCTACGCCCCCACACGCATCGCCCCAGGGGCCAAGTTCCACTAGCAGCGTTGAGCTACCTCAAAGCCCGAATCTGGACGATTTTTTGCGGAGATGTGCAGAAATGGTGTTGAGTTTCCTGAACTGCACGTCTCCACAAACACGTCCAGAGTCAGGCGTTGAGGTAGCTCAACGCTGCTGGTAGTGGGACTTGGCCCCAGAAAAAAAAGGAGCTTCGGTGAAACGGAAACAAATGAGAGACTGGGCCTCGGTCCAGTGCACAAGCTTGATAATGTACCACGAGCTAAAACTGGTCCCGATACATTCCGAACGTTGCACCTGTCCAAATGCATACGGTCAATAATCCTGTCCAGATACATGTCGAATGTTGGTGTTGTAGTGGAGCCGAGACCCACTGACTCGAGCAGGACAAGAATGCTCCACATGCAAGACGAAGCGAAATGGCTGTTTTCTCGGTTCATGACCTCGTTGCAGCAGTCGCCAGCCGCCAACATGTGACATGCATCCGGACACCGGCGTTGTCCAGATGCCTACAAAAAATTTGGACGCAGGCAAATCATCATCATCTCGACAGGATACTGTACAAATGCATTTCATTGTGCCTCGCTCCACTACACATCATTCTACACGAATATCTCCACTACACATCATTCTACACGAATATGGACGTAATGTTCGGAAAGATACAGTCATCCAACATTTCAGACATTGATCAGCTCGAGACACATCTAGAATCTCGCGCAGTGGTACGAGGCCTGTTCTGCCCTCGTCCCCTCCATTTCAAAAGAGTCATGATTAAAAATAAAATAAAAAGTCATGATGGAAAAAGAAAAGAAAAGAAGTCATGATTGTGGCGAGCACCACAACAAGTCGTAATATTCGGGGGCAAGTGGGAGCTACCGTCTTCCCCCGAACACAACGCACCCTCATTTTGGCTGTATCTGGGCGGAAATATACCTTGTATACATTCATTTTTAGGGTAGGTTATGTTCGGGAGAAGACGGTAGCCCCGGGAGAGGGCCCACTTGCACGGATTAGGAGATATCGGCCGTTGATGTTTGTTATCTACGGTCAGAATCTCTTAGTTCGTGCAAGTGGGACCTACCGTCTTCCCCCGAACACAACGCACCCTTATTTTGGCTGTATCTGGGCGGAAATATAGTTTGTATACATTCATTTGTAGGGTAAGTTATGTTCGGGAGAAGACGGTAGCCCCGGGAGAGTGTGGGGGTTGGGAATCGGGGGGGGGGGAAGGTCCCACTTGCACGGATTAGGAGATATCGGCCGTTCATCTTTGCTATCCACGGTCAGGATCTCTTAATTCGTGCAAGTGGGACCTAGGTAGCCCCGGGAAAGTGTGGGGGGGGGTTGGGAATCGTGGGGGGGTATTGGCAAATAAAAAGCAGAAGCACACCATTGGGGTGTGCGTGTGTGTATTGTCATACATATTCACTTTAGTGTACACTCAAAAAAAAAAAAAAAAAAAAAAAAAAAAAAAAAAAAAAAAAAAAGAAAAAAAAGATAGTCCTTTCCTGCACGAGCTATCTGCACCCAGTAAGAATATCCACTGCGCTCTCTCTCTCTCTCTCGCCGCAGATATAAGCAACGGCCGCCCGGCGAAGACGGTCAAACCCACAGAGCCAGCCATAAGAAAAATGAAGGCGAACGACGTTAATTCCGCGTTTCATCTCACAGCAAGCAGAGATTCAAAACTTAACTTCAACAAAAAAGAATAATTAAAAAAAAAAAAAAAAAAAAAAGTTCCCTAACGTGTGACCTGGTTATCGCTCTACAGTACCCAGATGCCTTTCCCTCAGTTATGCCTATAGCCTAGAGAACTTTTGCCAGTGCTCTCGTATAGAGAGAGAGCCGCACAGAAAAACAGAGACCGAGAGGAACACAGAGGGGGAGAGAGAGAGAGAGAGAGAGAGAGAGAGAGGACGGAAGAGTAGGATTCACTGAGACCACAAGGATCAAGAGAGCAACACCAATCTCCATGAGAAGGACGGCAAGGGGTTGTTCAGAAGAGGCAATCTATGGGCATAACAGTCTTTTGTGTTCTTCAACATCCTACAACAGGAAAAAAAAAAAAAGCGATGCCCACATCAAGTGGGATGCTCGACCACAGGGCATGCTCTCACTGCCCTTTATCCCATTCACTTCACATCCCATCATTCCATCATCATCATCATCATCTGTAGGTGGTTAAATACAGCGCCCTGCTCGCACAATTCCATCCACCATCTCACCCCCCTACCCTACATACGGTGGTACAAAACTGACAGATGACGTTTCTACCCAGCTAGACAGTAAAGACTGACCTTCCCGCATCGACGGTACGACGCATCGCGCAAGCGCAGAGAGCTGACACCCCTCCATTCTCTCCACCAAAATAACACACCGACAACCGAGATCCGAATGGGAATGCTGATTGCACACACACACACACACAGAGAGAGAGAGAGAGAGAGAGAGGAACACATGCAACCCGACAACTTGGGGGATGAAGGGCACAGACAGACGTTACGGCCGAAGAAGGAGACAGACCCAAGTTCGAACCCTCCAAAACTCGAGTAAGTTAAGCTTTATCGCGGAGAAGCCCTAGGGGAGTTTGCGAAAGTCGGGAAACTTGAGAGAGAGAGAGAGAGAGAGACCGAGAGAGAGAGAGAGAGAGCATTTCTGCGACTACGGAAAAGAGTGCAGAAATAACCGAAGAGAGAAGATGACAGAAAAAGAACGTAATGCCAAGCTTCTGCCAAGAAGGAACCACTGGGCAAACAACAAACAACATCGCGATGAACTTCGCCCATTTACTCCACATGTATAGAAGAACCAGGCCCAGTTGAAATCCTTCTCCCCACATATATAATTCACACCTTCCACCCATCGCTGGCCCACCTTCCTCCCACTCTTTACCCCTCACTATTCCCCCTCCCCCCCTTCTTCAGCACCTTATTCTTTCCCCCCCTCCTCCCCCCCAACTCTTCCCCCTGCACTCTCTCCCTAGCTGCATCCACTTTCTCTGTCCAATACCCGTCTATGACAAGACTCACCGGGTCATCTCTCTCTCTCTCTCTCGATATATAAAATAATACCGAGCACCTTACCTTGCCAACCAATGATAGTAATAATCAATAGTGATAACCTTTAGGCAGCAACAACTGGATGATGTCTTTTGGCTTGCATCTTGCATCTTCGTCCCTTTACGCTTTGAATACCTCTCATCAATCCACCAAGAAGCCGATTGAGTAACACAGCGCTGTGAGTACCGGTCGTTGCACCTCCTCGGCGACCAACGACCGGTCGTTGCACCTCCTCGGCGACCAACGACCGGTCGTTGCACCCCGAAAATCACCCCCGACTTCAGGCTCTTTTGACCGGCCACATGCCAAGAAGATCAGCACGAAGAACACGTGCGAACGAGAGCTCAGGTACTGGAAGTAGAAAAAGACCCCGTGGAAGTCGTACTTATCGCGCGGATGGCGTCCTTAGTCGTATTTCCTCCTCGGCGACCGACCGAGATAAAAGTTGTATTCCGAAGACAACGAGGCGCGGTGCTGAGTCACTACTCCCCTCTATAAAGAGGCAGACGCATCCTAGTTTTCCTCCTCGGCGACCGACCGGTCTTTGCACCCCCCTCTATAAAGAGGCAGATGGCGTCCTAGTTTTCCTCCTCGGCGACCGACCGGT
>BFEA01000160.1:2000194-2021475 GCA_003427395.1 Chara braunii | reverse complement strand
CACACACACACACACACTAGCTCTCTCTCTCACACACACACACTAGCTCTCTCTCTCTCTCTCTCTCTCTCTCTCACACACACACACACACACACCAGCTTATACAAGAACAAACGACTTACTTCCTTCCACCATCGCTGCGATGCTCTGCCCCACTGCCACCGCCGGCCCTTCTCTCTCTCTCTCTCACACACACACACACACACGCACACACACACACACACACGCACGCAGAACACACATCAGCTTATACAAGAACAAACTACTTGCTTCCTTTCACCATCACTCCATCGTCGTTGCAAGCGATACCGACGAAAGGTAGGTTGGTCTTCATTGGTCACCAGATTCATGACTTGCATCTTACCTTTCTATGGGCCTCGCTCCACTACCTTCGAAGAGTGCAAAACGAGAGTGAATCTTCCGCTAGAACAGTGAAAGATACACGGCCGCCCTCTGTCTCTCGATCTTAGGGCACCATAGGCCAAGCCAAGCTTTTCAAGCAAAGATGCCGAGAAAAAGAAGGGGAAGAGGGAAAATTGAAAAGAGAGGAGGCGGGGAAGAACACACGCAGCGGGACAAAAGGGAAAAAAGTGACAGCGACGCACAAATGACACATCTGAAAGATGACAAAACAACGTTGGATGCTTCTTTTCACCCAAAAAACAAATAGAGGTAAAACGTTTTATTGACAAATCTTGCTTCATGTTTATGCCTTCCCTCCCGCCTCCCTCTCATTACAATTCTCTCTTCAGCATTTATTTTAGAGAGAAACGGCGGGACTGGATACACCGCCAGAATGAGAAAATGCCGATTTTTCCCGCGCAAAGCACCACCGGTACACTACCTTATAGATCTTAAACAACCAGAACCTTCCGCGTTTTTAGGCGTTAATTCGGAGGCGGAATCAGTGCGCCACGCGGGTCCATATGCATTTTCGTCAGAGGGGGCCTAAGATTCTCTGGGGTACCTGAAGATGAGGTCGAACATAATGGAACAACAAGCACTACGGAACTGTTGTTACTTGCTATATACCGGCTTCCACTAGGGAAAAAAAAAGAAAAAAAAAAAAGGGAAAAAAAAAGTGCTTAAAAATATTGGAGCTTGAATAAAAGCGGCAAACACCCAGCCGACTCCGCCAGCCACAGAAAATACAGAAAAGGAGGAAAAAAGGACGACAGAGACAGAGCAGAAATGCTACAGACCAGAAAAAAATATAAAAAAATAAATAAAAATTAAGGTACACACTCGTTACTCCAAGGGAAGCGGCAGCAGCAAGAACGTTCCAGAACACAGACAGCAGCTTCGTCAACTCATCATCATCATCATCATCATCATCATCATCGCGTGCAAAGAGCTAACCAGTAAATACGATTATACGAATCTTTCGCAAGTGCTCAAGGCCCATCAAATCAAGTTTCCTCCCTCTCTCTCTCTCTCTCTCTCTCTCTCTCTCTCTCTCTCTCTCTCTCTCTCTTTCTCTGTGTCTCTCTTTCTCTGTGTCTCTCTTTCTCTCTCTGTCTCTCTTTTTCTCTCTTTCAAGCACACACACACACACACACACACACACACACGCACACACACACACACACACAGACCGAAAAAGAGCGATGAGAGGCACCGCATCTACCTAACAGAAAAAGGAGCGTTGCACATAATAATGCAAATAATGTGAGTGCAGAGACATGGCAGCACCCGACGACAATGAATAGCATGATGCTGAAGCGTAGCAGAGGAAGACTCGGCAGCCGGTCTAGCACTAATTAAACAGAGTCTAGCACTAATTAAAAAGATAACAAACGTCCGAAGATGAGGAAATCCCAATGACTTCGAAGTCCAAGAAGCGGAGAAAAATAGACTTGCTTGCTGGAACAGAACGTTCCAGCATCTCTATCCTAAATTCCACAGCGTTCGCACACTCCACAAACACGATCGATACTCGGCCCAAGCTTTTCCTGTAAGCGCTCTTTTTCCGAGAATTCAAACCCTCCCTCTCCCCTCTTCTCCACCTATATCCTCCTCCTCCTCCTCTCTCTCTCTCTCTCTCTCTCTCTCTCTCTCTCTCTCTCTCTCTCTGTGTGACACACACACGAATTATCAACCCGCACCCCTCCCATAAACCACCGCTGAGGTTATATCCATCGTCCTTAAGGCACAACCAAGGCCATAGTAGCCTCCTCTACAGAACTCCACATTCATTTTCAAATGTGCACAACCTCTACATGAACTCACTCATGCTCTCTTTTCGCCCCCCGCCTCGCCTGTCCAACTCCGTCCCCCCCCCTCATGAAGAAATCAAGTTCACTGACGGCCAAAATGACCCAAAAAAAAAAAAACAGCTGGTGGGAACCGAACCCACCGCCATCTCCCACGGAAGCAAACGATTAAACGGATTCCTTCTGCCCCCCCCCCCCCCCTCTCTCTCTCTCTCTCTCTCTCTCTCTCTCTCTCTCTCTCTCTCTCTCTCTCTCTCTCTCTCTTCTTTGTGTATTTGCATCCGTGAGTGTGTGCGTGAGCTTTATACCTGGAACGCGGCGACTCAAAATAGAGAGATAAAATGTACAGGACCAGATTAAAAGAAAAGGCAGAGCCATGGACAGTAAAACAGGGCCCCCCTCCATGTCAGTACTCAGAAAATAGGATTTTCTTCACCGTCGACGCTGGGCTGACGTTCAGCCTCTGCGCCCTCATGTAAAAAACGCTTCGCGTCCCTTCCTCCCCCCCCCCCCCGCCCCCTGGTCACAGATTTCCCCCTCCTCCTCCTCCTCCTCCTGCTGCTGCTGTCATGAACCGTCACAGAACAGAAAGGGACACAAATAAAGCGGATGTCTATAATTCCAGACAAAAGATTCCACAGACAGACGGAGAACCGCAACAACGAATATACACACGCACTGTGCCATCATCAGGTTGAAGAGAGCATGGGCACGCGCGCAAATTAGGAGGGGGGACGAAGAGAGCGGGACAAGCTATAGGGACAACAAATGGAAGAGACACGTAGCTACTGCCAACTCCTGCGACTCTTGCCTGTCGTTGGCTGATAGGCAATTAGGGAAGAGAGAGAGAGAGTATAAGGAGAGCTATTCACCGGTCTATCGGACGCACATAACCCACAATGCAGCATTTGTTCATCCATATCCCACACACAGTACGACGAATGAATACACAGATGGATTGACTACAATCCCTCCGTTGCACTCAAACGATTTCCCATCGTAAAAAAAAACCTGCACCCAACCTCCTCCTCTCTCCCTTCCTCTTCCAATGCCAATCCACTCCCTTCTGCTGCACTGTGCTGCCACTCATATAGATTACAAATACCGAGGAGTAGAGGAGATGACGCAACACCACCACAGCTCGGAACCGCGGTCTGAATCGCGCGCATCGTGGAGAGCGGGATCTCACCCCTTTCCTCTTCATCTGTGTGAATAGATAATAGATAGATAGAAGTCTCTCTCGCCAAGCACGAGATCCCCATCCCCTTCCTCTTCATCCCATCCTGGCCATCGCCAAGCTCCACCCATCTTGACACTGCCACGAAGGTTGCTTTCTTGCTGAAGAGGAAGAAGAGAAGACCTCATGCCTCCGGGTCCTCCTCTCCCACGATGGAATCCAACGGTAAGCAACGGCGCACGCATCGGGCCAAAAGCCCATCTCTATCGCAAGCAGCTCTTCGCCTATCTTCACCCCTCCTCTTGCAAATTGTTTCATCAACCGATCAATCATTCACCACCAAAATCAATCAATCAATCACTCAAATCAGATTTCAACAACAGCTTTCGGCAAAAGGATACACACAACGATCATCAAAACTTCTCTCTCTCTCTCTCTCTCTCTCTCTCTCTCTCTCCCCCTTGCGCGCACACAATCATCTCAGCTATACCAATAGCAATGAGGAGAAGATCAACCGTCCAAGCCGATTTTCCTCCAGACCGAGTCCCTGAGTGACAGAGCGTCTCTACCTCTGAGCGTCCTCCCTCTCCCCTCTAGATTAGAGAAAGCCAGTTGTTTCCTATCGGGTGCTTGGATCAGATCGAAGTACTCCTGTGCAGGGACGTCCCTCTCCCACTCCTCTACATCATTCTCCGGGTACAGGTTGCACCCCGAGGTGCTGTGCGACCATTGCGGAACCGCCATGGGCGCAGACTGGCGGAATCGCGGCATCTGCTCTCTGTGTGCTCCGCCGATCAGCGCTGATCTCTGCTGGCCAGTCCTCATTATGGGCACCCCCTGGCCCCCCGCCCCCGCACCACTTTCCGCCCCCGAGAAAAGACCTTGCTGCCTCATTGCCCCCGCCATTCCTCCGCCGGCGCCACCACTACTCCCGCTGTTCGCGAAATACTCCCCCCCCTCCTCATCTTCGCTTTCCGACTCGTTCCCCACATTCCCCCCGGACCCCCTTGCGCTTGGTCTTATCAAGCTCCGCAGCCCCCCTCTGCTGTAGTCGTTCAGCCCATCCCCCCCCCCCCCCGCCCCGCTCCTATTCGACGACGACGCCCACGGCCGTCTACCGTTGTTTGAACCCATTCTCGAAAGCGACGGCGATCGACTCATCAGGTACCCGCGCTGCCCCTCATCAACTCCTCCCCCGCTCCCCCCTCCTCCCCCGCCGCTGCCATCCATTGCCTCCCAGATCTGCTCCTCCGTGAAATCCATCTCCGGAGATGACGCTTCGGCTTCTCCGTCTGACAACGGTCCCGTTAAGTAGTAATGACTTCGACCATCGAACTCATCCATATCTTCTGGCATTCACGCTGGGCCACACACAGAACTCAAAAAAGCCTGCAAACAACCGAACGGGTAAGGGAGAGAGAGAGAGAGAGAGAGAGAGAGAGAGAGACCGGGATTAGCGAGCGAGCGACCGCCGAATGCGCACCAAATCGGGCGCCGCCCACTTCGTTCCTTGCCCCTCCGGCCTGCCTCCAAACCGAGATCTCCTCCTGAGAACCACAGTCTTCTGTTCTGCTCGCCAGAAGCTGGCAGCTGGCTGAGGTAAGAAGACGATTCCAGCAGATGAACGTTTGTTCCGCCTGTCTTCAGGATGATGTCCCCCAACTCCCAAATTCACCGAGAAACTCCGTGGATTGCTGGACAACACCCTCTATGCGTACGAGAGACTACGGATCCGTCTACGTATACAGCAAACACGGAGTTCACTTCTTCTTCTTCTTCTTCTTCTTCTCCTTCTTCTTCTCCTTCTTCTTCTTCTCCTTCTTCTTCTCCTTCTTCTCCTTCTTCTCCTTCCTCTGCTTCTTCTATGGCCTCTGTTTATCACTATTCACCATTCTTCTTGTTGGACCCTCACTGCTGCGTCGCCGTCGGAGGATATCGAGAGGCAGATTGACCGCGGGAGAGTGGAACTTAGTTAATTTCCGGGTGTGAATTTCATCGACCGTAGCGGAGCAACGAAAGCACACAGCTTTACAAGTAGACACGAAGGCTACTAAGAAATGTACAAGTAGAGGAAGAATGGGAGAGCGGAGACAGGAAGAGGAGAACGGAGATGGAGAAAAAAGCGTGACAAGGGAGTGACACCTGCTCGAGAGGAAGAGGGAGGGAGTAGCCAGAATGAAAGACGTGAATCTAGAAAGATGACCGGAGGAACTAAAGCCTCGCCGGGACGGTTGCGCAGGGCGGCGACAGTTTTGCAGGTGGTCGTGCCGCCTCTCGCTCTCAAGGCCTAACGCATTGCCCACGTCATTCTGGATCGGGACACTCGTAGTCAAAGGTTAAATAGTAGAGAGGGAAGAGAAGACAAGCGCCGACAATTCGATTCAAGGAGACAGAAGAGGAGTTCGTCGAGAGGAGACCAGACTGGACCACACCGCGCGGGATGGTAGGCTACTATTAAGGGAGTCTGCCAACGGGCAGAAAGGGGGAAAAGGGAGAAAGGCCGGTGGAGGCGCAGCAGACGAGAGAGTTGGGAAAAAGTCGGGAAGGAACGGCTGAACCAGTTAGTGGTTGCGTCTTTCGCACGGCGTAGGGAAAGGTGAAGTCCTCTCTCTCTCTCTCTCTCACACACACACACACACACACACACACACACACACACAGATTATTAGGCTATGCGGGACTCGACGCAGGCCCACAGATACTCCTCCTCCTCCTCCACCTCCACCTCCTCCTCCGTCCTCCTCAGCCGCGCCATCCCGTCTGACGCTGGACAGTCCCGTGCTGTGCCGTGCCGTACTTGGCATGCAAGACAAGTTTTCCTCAGCGTGCTAATGTCCGACTACCTGTTGGCAGGCCACCTGTCACGCGAGCGCCGCCCCCCCCCCTTCCCCCAATCTCCCCGCCCCCCTCCTCCTCCTCCTCCTACTCCTACTACTGCTACTCGTTACCAGGCCCATTCCTGCTCCACCTGATCTTGCTACTGTTACTTCTACTGCTACTGCTACTGCCCTGCCGCCGCGGAGAGGCAGGCTATAAAGCCAAGTGCTCTAGCTCGAGTCTATCCCCGCCAGCCAAGGCCAAACAACGTGAAGACAAGCGACGATCCCACCTCAGAGCAGATCCCTTCCCTCCAACTCCAACATCCCGTCCCCTCGATCTGCTGCTGCTGCTGGAAGGGAGATGCGACGAGGCAAATGGGTGGGAACAGGAGATCCGCCTTTTGCAGACAACAAATCTGCTGCTGCTACAGTTTTCTGCTGCAACGCTGCGGCCCCGCCCCCGCTCCCGCCTGCACCGCTTTGCTGGCACGTCATCGCTCTGCAGCAGGGCTCTTTAATGACAATTACAATTAGAAATTGCAAATTATACAATTACAAATACAGTCCACGCTATACCGAGATGGATTGCTGTGCACTCACCGAGCAAGTGACAGATGCTACTGTAGCAGGCGGGCAGGCGGATGGCGGGCGGGCGGGCAGGCGGGCGAAGAGGCCCAAGCCGCAGCGGGCGGTCGCAGCGGCGGAGGGGGACGTAAATGCGGTATCGGTGGAAGCAGGAGGGATTTGCGCCGGGAAAACCAGCTAGGCGCAAGCCACCTTGCCCAGCGGGGGGTCGGGTCGGAGCCGCGGACGACCGGCGGACCGACGGGGAAAAAGGTGACCCGCCGAGGCGAGCAGGTAGCGACCGAGACGAATCGGGATCGCCAGGGCAGGGTGGGCGGGACCGGCGGGAGAGCACCCAGTGCATATGGCATACACAGGCATCCCGTCAGTCGGAGCGGTAAGAGTGGTTTCTTATTTATTTTGCCTTTTTTTTTGGCTTTTCTTTTTTTTTTGTTTTCTGGGAAAAAGGCGAGGAATTCCATTCTAGACCAACATTGAGGTCGGGAACCCTCACAAAACAACCCGGAGCGACTCTGACTGAACCGTGGGCCTTCGCCCAACAACTCGTCTACCATGCCTACTAAAAAAAGCACAAGTAGCTCTTCATTTGTTTTTCCAAATACCATTTTCCGCCTACCCTGTACTTACTCCCCCCCCTATCTTATGTAGTTGCGTCTACACTAAAACTCCTTTTGCCTCTCTTTCCGCCTATACGACGGTTGGAACCTAACTCGGTTCCCTTTTATCATGCAACACTCTCTTACCCCTCATTCCCCTCTGCCTCCTATTGTGGATGTTGAACTGAGTGCCCTGGTAAAAAGTCCTAGGTATCCATCCTAATCCCCTCTACCCGCGCAACGAATCTGTAAAATCCAATTTACCTTCCCCTCCTACAGTTACTAACTTTTCCCCTTGACCCCAAGTGTCAAAAAACCATCTTAGTCCTACTAGGCTACTCCTACTCCTAGGAACCTTCCTTCTCCATTCTGCAAAGATTAGTTTCTGAATCTTCGCCTTTCATTGTTGCCTTGATCTCTGGATCAGGCACGATCTTGTCGTCAAATTGAGCTCTGTTCCGCTCTATCCAAATGATCCAAAACCCTATTGCTCTGATCCCCTGGGCGACGTACACCCAACCCTTCTTCAGAGGGAGGTCCTCTGGAACTGCACCTAACAGTACCCAGTCCCTGTCCCATTTGAAGCCTTCGCCAATCCATTTTTCCCTTGTCTAACCCACCATTCCTAGATCCTCCTAGAGGTCGGGCAATCCCACCAAACATGCACTGTCGATTCAAAAGACCATCTACATTTCTTGCATTGAGAGTCTACACTCAGGCCGCGACTTATTAACCAACTAGTACGGTCTACGTCGGTCCCCAGTCTTATAAATCTTTGATTGTGATTCGGAACATCAATTGTAATTCTGCAAATAATAAATTTAAATAATATATATAAAATATTATAAATATCAATTTAGGTATTTGAGAACTGTGACAAGATCAACAAAGAGCATATCATCAAACAATGTCAATGAAACAAGATCAAGACTGACTTTGACTTAAGGCAATCACAAGATCAATGAGGGAAGGTGAAAACTCTTAATAATCCCAGGAAATACGAATGAGAGGACGCGGTCAACATTCCTCAAGAGTCGTCACGCATCCCTCTCAAGTCTAATCCTTAATCTCTCTCTTGGTTGTTCGTCTCGAGGTTACGTTTTGATACATCCTCAAATTGTGGTCTGACGATGTAAAGTCACTTGAAGCCTATGAATTCCGTAATGATTCATCCAAAGTCAAAGATTCAGAACTCAAGCATAACATAAAACTCCTCCGATATAGTTGGAAGATATGGCTTGGAGAAGATCCTTCGCCTAAGATGGCGAAACTCTGATGGTTTAGTCACTGTCGAATAGTCAATCTTTGTTGGTGAGACATACCTTTTGGTCACGTTAACCAGATCACCCCAGTAAGAACCATCGATGTGGTAGAAAGGATCCGAAGGCCTATAGTAGTCAGAGTATAGCTTAGGACCAAACTATGAATCAGCTTCGTACCCCCTTGAAACACTGTTGCTCTCTTATCAATGTACCGAGCAGTTGTAACCTAAACTGAGTCAAAATGCTCATGAGTCTCTTTCCTCTTCTTCACATAAATTATCAAGTCCTGAATAGTTATCTCTGCAAACTTTGTGAGAACCACGAAGATTGATAGATCTTCTTGTCTAAAACCGATTGCACTGACATTTTGGTATTGAAAATCATCCTTGGAAGCAACCCTGTTAAAATTGGTCAAAACAGTTTGTTGAACTGAAAATATAGTGATCATACTCATGTGTCGAGGTGAATACTAGAACTAATCCGAATGATGATGGACTCTGACTGTGAATGATCAAGAAAATATTGATGATAACTCTGTTGACTAAGTATCACTGATGAAAATACTAGTTGATACAGATGAGAGAGTTTTCTAATATTAACGACATGAGAACAAACTTAGATATTGATGATGTCTTAGATGATTGAAATCTATTGAGTACCTCGTCGTTGACTGCTGACCGCTGACAACCGAATACTGAGAAGGCTTCAGAATCACCAAATGACTTTTGTTAATTGATCCATTGGTAAGATCTTTGTGGAAAAAAAAAAGATAGCATTTATTTAAGTAATACCCTAGTCTGCCCAATAGTCTCTAGTGAGGAGTCTGTACTGTGCAGCTTGTCATTGCGATCATGAAAATAGAAACATAATCAATTTACTTTTTTCGTCCGACTTTGTGGACAGCACGTGCTCTCACGATTAATTTATGAAACTTCATGTCATAATCGACTTCCATCTCTCATCCATCATACTTGTTTTTGTTGATATTGCATCTCATCATCAAAAAAAAATTATCCCTTATGGTGTTTTCTGTTTAATGGTTTAATCTTTGACAAGAGGCAAGAAACAAGGGAGAACAATCAGTAACCTGACAGCCTTCGTATCCGAGGGATGCTTACAACTTTCCGACTTAAGACTATCAAATACTTTACTTTGATTAATATATGAGAAATCTTGTTGTGCGTTTTTGTCACCATGCTGTTAGCATCAGCTCAGTGGTGTTGCCTTTTCTATCTCTCGCTTTGTCATGGTAAAGAGTACATGGTGCGATGAGGATGCTCTAGTTTATTTTATCGTTTTTCTTTTTTTCTTCTCTGCAAGAATCTTAAACTTAAATAGTTGAGGAGGGGAACATTACCTAATTCTAAGTCCAAAAAACAATTGATTCATCATGGAGGACACACTTAGATTAATTTATTACCAGACTCACTTTGCACACGCTTGGCATATGATGGATAGCTAATGGGAGTACTCTAAGAATAATTTGCTAGCATTATATTGCTAAGACTCAAAGTGGATAACCCGTTGTCGAGCCTCAAGCATACAATATTCTTACCCTCATAAAACACAAACGTATGTGGGGCTCATTCTCAAATCGGACTCAGGATAGAGTACAATATAATACAGCACCCGACTACATACAGGGTGAAGTTTTAAAATTAGCGGCAACCTATACCTGAATACTATGCAAGGTGATGATCAAAGTGCTAGGAATACCTTATAGTATCGGGTAGGTGAGCAAGCTCATCGATTTTCATAACTGAAAAAAAAAAAAAAACAATTTTGATTTACATAAATTAAAAACAGAGTAAGTCAACTATTTAGAACTCATTACTGATCACCATTGAGTGCATCCCGTTATCCAGTTACTGCATGAGATGTGGTTGAGAAATACCACATGGAGAAAAAGTGAGCTAAGTACTTTCTTTTTTTTTTGAGACACAACAAGTACTATGCACAATCACTGTCTATTCTCGTTGATGCATGCACGCAACAAAAGAGGGTTGCTAGCCACAATTTTTGTTTGGACATGGTTGAAGATGTCGCTGCTCATCCGTGACCATCCGCTAGGTGTTTGAATCAAATACCACTGGTCATTACTTTTACTCCATTGATGCCTTACATAATTTCAGTGGTAAAAATCTCTTTTGAATAGTACACAGTGTACTACTGATAATGATCTTCATTCGAGTATTACAAAATGTACCACCTGCTTCAAAATCTCAACCCGATTAAAACGCAATGTGCTGACGTCTCTTTCAAGTGAAACATTATCCTACAACCAAGACACCGGGTATCCTCTCATTCATCAAGCTTTGAGAAGATTAACTTTGAAGTTTGACAGTAATCTCAGGTCACAAGGCTGCATAGAGAATCACATTAGAATGTAAATTTGCTTGCAGAGACTCTGAGCTATGAAGACGTTACATAAAATTTGTCATAGTCATGAACGACAAATTTTGTAACATTAGGAACTTTGAACAGTTATTATAAAATTTTATAAATCCTAAGGGGCAAACTTATAAAAATTACATACGGCAGAGGTATTCCCAAAATTTTGTTTTATCACAAAAGAGGGCGTAGGCGAAAATCACGAACTTATAGGATCGAGACAAAATTTTACTTAACCCTAAGGAGATAACCCCAAGATATCAGTGTTTTTAGGTATAGCACACATCTTCCTTTGTCGCTCTCGTCTTGATCAAACAAGACGGAAACAATTTCCAAGTGGATCAACTTTTTAAATTGAGCAATAATTGCTTCTTCCATATTGACTTAGACCTAACATTTATACACAAAGTTATGCACCCGCCCCTTTTTTTTCTAATCATCGTGTAACAGAAATTCAGCCAATATGTAAACTTTTGTTAGCAACACAAGTTGTTTCTTGTTTATCAATAGCGTGCGAAGAATGAAGTTTTATTCTCACCCTTGTAACGTGCTAACTAGCTCGTGTTCAATGATATGTTGTTTGAAACTCGGTCACTACAAGTCGTCGGGACGACAGTTTTTGACATAGAAAAATACCAAGTCGTTCATACCGCTTTTCACAATGGCAGAAAAAACAAGGTCCCCTGTAAGTAATTTCGTATGTAACCTAAACAGACAAAAAAACGGAGGTGAAAAGAAGAAGTTGGACACAAAAAAAATAAGAAGTGAGAATCTTAGATATTTTTATGGCCTTATCTAAATCGCAGGTATGATAGCCCGAGTTACTGAAAGGTTTCCCGCTTCCACTTCTTCAATCATCTTCGACCAATCACTATAGTTAGACAACGTCACAGTTCTCATTACATATCTCCTCTTCATTACCATTGAATTAATACTCACCCTACATACAAGACACTGAGTACTAGGTCAACCACAAGACTTATATGTTTATCCAATAAGAGAAAATTATTTTCCTCCTTAGTACCCTGGTCATTCACAATGGAGTTTGTTATCCAGGATAGTGAACAGTACACGAAACAGTTCACGAAGCAATCAATGCTCAGAAGACAATGAGCATGCAACTTAACTCTCTGATGTTGTTAACTAAATTCCTCCTTTTGAATCTCATGATAGTATGAATGACTTTGCAACCCGCTAGTAGACCATGTCCCTGGTTGCTTCCTTCCCTCACCACTTTTTCATGACAAGTTGGAGTATACAATAGTAGGCGATGCAGATCAGGCAAAAGCTTTGGCGATGTTCTCTCTTACTTCATTTCCACCTGTAACTGATCTTACCTCCTGGTCGACAGATGCAACCCTTGGGTTAGCGCGATGGGTGACGAAGCATGGGTACAATATGATTAGCGTCATACCCTGTTTGACCCTTAACTCCTAATGAGAAACTTGATGAGGATCTAACCTTCTATGTGTATACCCACTGCGAACGCCTCGTTCCACGCCTCCATACTTAACGAGGAGTGACATAAGTCGCATATGAATACGGGTGATGCTTATAGAGAGTCCGCACATAGAGCTCCCAAGAAGTCTCTTGTACTTATCTAAAATTTTCCAAGCTCTCTCACATCGTTATCACTTTTCTTGTACTACTCATGCCCACTCCCTTGCTCAACCTAACCCCGTCGCCACAGAGATGGAGTTAGCAATGGTTGTCGATGTCGATTGGGCAAAGGGTATTGTTGAAGTCAACAATAATGAGCATGCAAGTCTCACATGTGTAGAGTGACTTCAGATACTCGTGTCAGCTGTTATCAAATCCCGTGTGTCTTCCACATACAAGTCTGATTTCCCCTCATTGTGACAAGGATGAAAAGTGTCGCAAGGTATGACATCAACCTTCAAATGCGAGCATGTTTCTCATGAGCGATACACACCCTCGGAGTCTAACTTTTCTCGTTCATGAACGTACACAGCAATCCACGCCTGTTCTCTCTTCATGACCATGAACCCAACCCGCTGTCTGTAATTGCCTCTTTACCTCTCGTAGTCTCAAGGGCTCTAATCCCTTCCCAATTGCGATGAGCAAAACAATAGCAGACAACACTAATCACGTCGAAGCATAGATGACGATGTTGGGTCTCAGCTTTTGAGTGGACTTATTGTGAAGTGACACTAGTCACCCGAGAGTGCAACTAACGTCAACAACGAGGAGCACGCACGTCTCTCTGAGCGACTCTCACTAACTTGCCTTCTCTCTTTCGTTTGTCACTAGTATCTCACACTTCCCATTTTTTATTGCCTCTCTACAGGTCATAACCGCCTCACAGCCTCAGTTCCTTCGTCGGCGTGAACTAGTTGCTGGACCGTCCTCCACAGACTCAGCTGGCGGTTGGTCCCGCCGCCACTGTTCCAGTGCATGTCAAAAATGAGTTATCTTGTCGCTAGCCTTGGAATTTGCCTCCGAGTCACAGTCCTGATCTTGTTGTTCCCTCTCTTTAGTCCCCGTTGAAGTCTCCTCCTCATGGTAAGTAACGGTAACTTGCAGCAGCGTTGTAGTCACTCCATTCCGCTTGCACGTCTGTTCGGCTCAGTTACGAGCCTTGGTGACCACCCTTGCACCGTCATATCTTCCCTCATCTCTTGCTCCTTATGCTCTTAGGCGTTGATCTTCAACTTGGCTAGCCTGTCATACTTGCTATAGTTTAGATAGGCGTCCACTATGACACCCTCTTCATGCTTAGGCTCCCAACTCCAATAAAATTTCAAGTGCTTCGGTCTATTGTCGTGGAGGCCTTTGCGATAAGCCATAGCTATATACTCTGAAAATAACCAGTGCCTAGTTAGTCAGCTCACACCCACTGCGTGCGTAAGCAACTGGGTCATCAGACTCAGATAGCCACGGAATGAGCACACTTGCACCTGTGCACTGTTATCTCGATTTACGAAATAGTGTGGTGGCAGCACAAACCCACACACTGTCGGTGTGAATACCCTTACGAGGGTATCCGCCCTGTTTTTTGCAAGTAAGAGGAATGGGTTTTGTTTAAGAAAGTTGACTCGAAGAATTGGGTGTGTTGTACGAGTCACAATCAATGTTCGTTTTGTGATCAATTCGGTGTTTAGAGAGAAAATAAAATAGGGAGTGTGTGGGCGCTCGGTTCGAGGCTTGAATAATTTTTCTTCTTGATGTTGGAGATCCGACATGATTGTCGACCAACTTTTATTTCGATTTGAATTTGAACTAAGTGATTTTTTCTTTTGATCAGTACATTTGACTATGGCATGTGCGCGTACACAGAGATGGCATTCATCGTGGTTGGCATCAGGGCTGGCTACGGTGCCACGAACTTTAAATGAGGGTTTTTTTTTTTTTTCATTTAAAAAGACCTTGGAATTGTAAAGCACGCTATGTCATTGGGCAGTTTACTGTGTGTGTCTGTCAGTAGGATCTTTTTCGCAGCTTTAGCGATGTTATGCGCAGGGAAAGCTTAACGTAGAGAAAGTTTGTCAATGAGTATTGCCACTGAAAAAATCAAGGGCTGGTTTTGGGCGTGATGGGTGGCGTGAACGACAACCATGAGCCAAGCGAGGTCCCCGTTCGGCGAAAGTCAGTGTTTGGCGGCCGATGATTTTTGTCAGTAGGCCAAGTTGTGGCTTTGGGATGCTTCCCATAGCACGGTACCCTCTCATATAAAATTTAGTGGTTGATAATCTCAACCTTGGGCCTATGACTATTGGTTATGGTGTTCGACGTTCATGCGCCAGATTCAGGGATCGAGGCCAGCGGGCAGCGATGCAGGAGCGTTGGAGCAGCTTGAAGGAACAGAGAGGTCGAAGGTTTGGTGATACTATCCCCTTTGGTTTTATTGTCGATTCCGCTTTGACTCTGTAAAGTCAAAAGTCATTTTTTAATTTCATATTTAGCTGAGTACAAAATATAAAAAAAAAATATTTTCTCTAGAAGGAGTGTTGCTGAAATATTTATAGTTTCAAGGAGTTAGATTATGTGTTGTGTTATAGACCCTCTTTGGTTACTTCTCACTAAGTTCAGCGTGATCTTGCAAGGATCTTGCAAGGATCATCTTCTATTATTTTTTAATATTTTCTCACTAAGTTCAGCGTGATCTTGCAAGGATCATCTTCTATTATTTTTTGATAATATGTCGTTTTACGATTCAACTTCAAGTCAATCTCGCAGCTCAGCTTAAGGCCTTAACTCTTATGGGCTTAATTGTTTCTTTGGGTTTTTACCCGAACTTTATTGAATGGTTATTTAAAAATGACTGAGTTTTTTTTTTGGAAGGTTGGATAAAAGTTGAGACTTGTCGGAATACTAAGGGGTGTGAGTGCAGAGAGTGGTTGAAGTTGACTTCGTGTAGTGCGTAGTCTGTCAATGTTGAATATTTAGTGTGATTGCAGGTATGTTTTGTGAGTTGAAGTTGATTTTATTTTGTCCTTGATCATGTGTATATCTTGAAAGAAGTCACACTTTGATTGTGAGAGTGATCGTCTCGTATCCTATAGTTCTGTTATAATTATATCCTATGTAACCGAGTGGTCAACTTCGACCGTGCATAAGACTTGAGCAAATTCATATCCCATTTTATTTTTGTTTTTTATACTTTCATAGTTGAACGTTGACGTCCGTGGTGGCTATCAAAGCCTAACCCCTTTACCTGTCCGAAGGCCTCCGAAGATGGAGCCTCGCCAATAGGGTCAGGGGTGTTCTGCTGCCATAAAGGGTCGAAGCCCACCTACCGTTCACTCGCGCAGGGTGCTGAAGAGGGTAGGTCTTGCAATCGCACTCGCAAATGTCTAGCATCAAGAAATCAGCGAGGACGTCGTGGTCACGAGCACCACATAATACGTCATTATTGCGACTGCTAGCGTATTCATACATAGTTAGTCAATATGACAACGCCTACGTCGCCACAATTTTATTAAGAGTCTCGCGCACGACACTCACTTATTTATTTCGTGAAAAGGTTATGGATCTAATACAAAAAAATAATTTGGCGTGATTTATGAGTGGAACTTAACTTTTATTTTTGTGAAGTGTATCCCGTGGTTTGATCGACCGTCCTAGTCGACCGGCGCAGAGCCGCGCTTGGGAAATCAACCCCCAGAACGTCGGCTCACGTACGGGTCCGATTAGGGTGTTCGACCGTGCGTTCCCTCTATGCTACAGCGTATGAGAAACGCCCTCGGCAGGGTCACCTCTGCGATTGCACTCGAGCAACTCTCGCACGTGTTTCTGTAGCTCGACGGGGATACGTTTGTCGAAGGGTGGTGACAACCCCTTGGGAAGAGGTAAAAGTTGTTCCTTGCACAACCTTTATTCTGTCGTAGGTGTTCGTGAGAGGTACGACTAGAGGACTCGGTCGGAGCGGCGAAAAACTCCCTTGCGAAAAAGTCCTGCAAAATCTTGCGTGACGAGCCCAAGACCGATGTGCGGACCGATGTGCCCGACCACGCACACACATCGACCAATAGGTAACTGTATCAACGAGACTCTGATATTTTCAATTCAATAAAGTAAGAGTAATAGGAAAACTTAAAATAATAAATATATAGTAAAATAAACTATCCACCAATAGTTAGCTAAGTAACGGAGTTTAAATTAAAATACCAATGGTCACTAAATATGTGCATTCCTATGATCCACGCTTGCTGTCTTTTCAACTTGACTTAAAAAAACATCAGGCCCGACGCGCAATGTGGTCCTATAACGAAGCACTAACTTACGACCTTTTTCCTTTAAAGGGAGCCATCAGACTACTACTTACAGGGGCCCGTGTCTGATGGTATTCTTTTATTTTGTTTCGATTACGATCGTTGTCAGAGTACTTGACAATGTTCCATAACTCGAGTAGAGGGTTTGACGCGTGGTTGAAAAGACAGCATAGGACCTTTTACCTTCGCGTTCCGGGGCGAGCCCGACGACTACCACGACCACAGGTCGATCGTGCTTTGCTGTATAGCAAGGCGCCGAGCCTGCGTTGACCAAAGGAAAGTCCAATGGCACACCCCCTTCTTTTGCCAGTGGCAGCGCGAACCAGGACTAGTCCAGGAACATGTCGCGTATAAGGTGTGCCTGACACGCCATTAAGGGTTATGAATAGGGTGCGTCTGGTACACCGCGTCCTCTGACAGGGTGCAGAGACACAAATACACATATAGGCGAGAGTTGCAGGGAATGCGATCCTGTGGAGAGCAAAACCAGAATTCACTGATATTTTGTTTTTGCCCTGCATGATATTATGGTTGTACCGGGTGCGAGATCAACGGTTACGGGAGCAACGACCTTTCTAGTATACCCGACTACCCATTATCATAATTTACTCTCATATTCAATGACCTTTTTGGCACAATCGTCTTCTCTCTCTCTCTATTATGTGTGTGTGCACAACATATATACACACATAGACGGGAGTTGAAGGGAATGTCATCATGTGGAGAGTAACACCATCGCCCCTCCTCCTCGCCCCTCATACCTTCCCACTTATAACTTTCATTTCTCCTTATCAAAACACATACACACACACACATACACACACACACACACACGCACACACACGCACACACACACACACACACACACACACACACACACACAAATACACATACACACACATACATATTTACATGGATTGAAGGAGTCGATTGGAAGTAACTAGCATAAACAACAGATAAGAAAAGGAGTTCGCGTTGGTGAAGATCAGTCATTTGGTTGGACCCACGATAACATGATAACCATACGCTAGCCTGCCAGTCGTGCATCATAACTGCATCCCTCACTGATAAATTGCCCCTCCATTGGACCTTGTCGCTCTTAGTCCCCTCTTATCTTCGCCCCTTTCATTACAGTTTTTTGTTTTTTTTTTTCCGTTTTTCGTTCTTCCTTTTTTCCCTCATTTTTTTCGTTCCCGCAACCCCCTTGTCTCACCTTGTCAGCCTCTGCCACCTTTTTTGTTTTACTACTGATTCCCCTCCTGTCTATGTCAAATTTTCCTCCCACCTCTAGTTCATTTTCTCAACCCTTGAGTATTTTTTTTTTTAATTCTCCCTTCCCTTGCACCCCTTTTCTTCAGTATTTCCCAATCCCTCACTCCCCTCACACTTTCGGTGTGATATAGTGACCGCACGTCGTAACGAATTTGTGATAATGTGAAGGACCATTTTTTTGGCAAGAACCAGACGATAATAACTATAAGTCGAGTACATACACAAGTGTCAACTCGCCTCGTATCGACAACAACAGAAAAAATTCATAGAATTAAATATTCATTCTAGAGTAAAATTACATTTTAAATTTTAAATTTTCATTCCATCTTAAAAAATGTCATTCCAATTTTAAATTTTTTCGTTTTACTTGAGAACTTCCTTCCAAGAATGGGGTATCACTTCTTATTTGAAGTTCATGCTAGAGATGGAATGAAAGTCTGGATGATTTCATGAAATATTTTAATTGGACTGTCATTCTAAGTAAGGATTTTCAGTCATAAATAAGTTAATCCAATCTTAATTAGAAGATATTTGTTGTAGTAAAATGAAAGTTTAATTACAACATTTCATACACTCGTCTAGACTTTCATTCCATCTTGAACAAATAGATGTAGTTGGAAGGGAAAACTCATATTTAGACGAGAACTTATCAAATAAAATTGAAAATTTTGGAATTGGACAAACATTGGAATGATAATATATAAATATGAAGAATTTTTTTTTTATGGCATGTTTTTTCAACTTTCATTTCTCGTGGGAATTTTTTTGTTGAATATCCTGAGCAACTAAGGAAAACACCGAAGTATTTCTCAGAGGCGCACAATCGTTTTAGCATCAGGACGAGTTTGAAAACCGGCCAGAGATGTTTTTTTTTCAAAACACCAACGTAGCTAGTACCAAGTAGTGACCAATGGTAATATTTAGGAAGTAGAACGGATAAAACACTTGTTTTCGAAGCAATTGCGGCAATCTACATGCATTCTCCGAAGTCTTACGGTGTTAGACGCCTCTTCAGTTTCAAACAGTCACCATGGAATGACTAGCGGCATCAACAATCAAGGACTTCCGCTTGGACCTAAACGTTATTGCAGCCAGAAGGGAGGTGCCCGACTAGGAGATGGTATTCTTCTGAAAGCCAACCCGCCTCGGTCATACAACATGAAGTTCCTTTCGCCGTTTTTTTTTCTGGATGAACGATCACAGTCTGAAGCGAAGTTTATTCCTGCCTCCTCCCCTTCCCCCTCCCCCTCCCTCACGCTCTTTCTATGCTTGATAGCCTTCACAACTGCCTTTTCACTCGCCCCTCATTCTACGCGCTCTATTCTAATAGTGTCAATCTAAGCATGCAATTCTCGCACAAGCAGACAAACTCAGACGCTACCTCCAAGCGCTTCAAGTTATTTGCACTACCACGTTCATCACTGCAGCTATGAACTCGTGTCCATTAGTGCTAGAGTTGGCCTTAGGGATAAACTACCCCTCCCTCTAGTCGGTCAGTGGATCTAACGCACAAATGCGTCAACGTCTCATCTCGTTCCGTTAAACGCTTGATGCGGGTTTTACCTCTCTTCCCCTCGTTCCCCTCCCTTCTTTGCACCCTCGCATTTTCTTCGCTTCTTCTTTTCATAAAGATTCATCAATACTTGGTTACATAAAAGGATCGATGCCTTCTTGAATTCCGTGTGCACAAGCGGTTAACGGGTAGCTGAAAATTCATGAATGAAAAATCTGAAGTGAGAGTTTTTGGCAGTCTGAAAATTCTGAATGATCCTGAAGTGGTGAAAGGTCCGAAGAGCCTAAAAACCACCTGTTTAGGCAGACTACATCCTGAAGTGGTGAAGTGAGAGTTTTGGGCAGTCTGAAAATCTTGAATGGTCCGAGTGAGGTGAAAGGTCCGAAGACCCTGAAAACCACCTGTTTAGGCAGGTTGCATCCTGAAGTGGTGAAGGGTGTCCTGAAGTGGTGAAAGGTCCGAAGACCCTGAAAATCACCTGTTTAGACACGTTGCATCCTGAAGTGGTGAAGGGTGTCTTGAAGTGGTGATGAAAAATACGACTGTTGTTAACCTTCTCTCTCCTTATGATGACTACCTTCTAATTTTTCTTCCCCTTGTTTTCTCACTCTACTTCAGTGTCAAATTTTTGATTTCTTTTGCAATCATGGACAATGATCATGTTTCATACCTTCGAATGAAATTTCAAATCCTTCCTCCTAAGACATGATATGCAAATCGGAGTCCTTGTTGTTATTATAGTCCATGTGTTGTGGTTCAATTATCTTTCAACTTGCATGATTGAATCCTTTTTGAATGACAATAATAGCCGTACCTCGTTAGTTCGTTGAAACACTCGCTTATTTTGACTCATAGGAAGTATTCCTCACACACCTGTGTAATTTTTCTTTTCGTTCTTTCTTTCTTCTCTTTTATCTCTTTCTACTATTTTTCACGTAATTGTATTTATCATAAGTAGAAATTCTATGACAGCGCTTCAAGCGAAGTCCGAGATAATCAATCTTCACGTCTTCTGAAGGCATGATATACGGATCGACCCTTTGTAGTTGTTTAGTAATCCATCTCATGATTCAACTCTCTATTGCGCTCGACGGACCTTAAAATTTTACATGTTAAAATCCCTTTCGAATGGCATCCTGGGTTGAATGTAGTCTTCGGTTTACCATTCCTTTGGCGGAAATTGACTTAATCAAATTCTCACTTACTCCCTGGGAATGACATGCAGAACAAATGCTCCCCAACTTTGAATATTTGGTAATAATTGACTCTTTTATTGATTTCGAGTAGTTCCTTTGCTTATATGAATGTCGTATGTGTGTCACTCTTAGAAAACACATGATCGCTACTTGGAATCTGGAGCAACCGGCCATGCATATGGATGTTGCTTGTAGAATTAGCCGAAGCACTACTGGTAATATCACACTCGCACGTCTGTAGAAAGTTCACCGGAAGAATTGTCGTAAGTTGCTTTTGCTTTCGTATCGATTTTAAATATTTAACGTATGAATGATGAGGAGATTTCACTCCTACCTTCCCCCTCATAGCTTCCATTTCTCTTTATCAACACACACATACACACACACACACACACAAACACACAAATACACACACACACACACACAAATACAAACACACATACACACACACACACACACACACACACACACACACAAAGAGAGAGAGAGAGAGAGAGAGAGAGAGAGAGAGAGAGAGAGAGAGAG
>BFEA01000160.1:1945174-1959155 GCA_003427395.1 Chara braunii | reverse complement strand
GGGGGGGCAAATAGCAGCCCGGCCGTAGCCAGCACGACACCTCTTCAACACGAGTGTGCCGTGCTACAAAGCCATGGACACACTGTGGCGAGTGTGTTATGGCAGTGGTATACGCACGCGCAAGCTTGGCAGCTGCCTGGGTTCAAACCCCAGCAGCCACAGCTGCATCCCAAATCTTGAAATATAGATATATCCGGGGGCGGGGCGGGGCAGCGTGGGCGCGTGCGTGTGCATGATGCGGCGGCCTTGGCCTTCGTGGAGCTCTCCTGCTGCAGCACCTTTCTTCGTTGTTTTTCCCGCTTTTTCGCCCGAAAACGTCCCCAAAACAGCCGTTCTTCGTTGTTTTTCCCGCTTTTTCGCCCGAAAACGTCCCCAAAACAGCCGTTCTTCGTTGTTTTTCCCGCTTTTTCGCCCGAAAACGCCCCAAAAACAGCCGAAAACCCGACTGTCGGGTTTTGCCGTATTTCCTGCTGTGCGGTGTGGTGGGTGGGGGCGGGGACCGTTCCCGCTTCGATAAATGTAGCGGACCCACCAGGTGTGGTGCTCCGCTAGTGACAGAGATGGAGATGGAGGAAGAAGGAGGGAGCAAGGTGCACAGCGCAGCTCCCCACGCAGACTCCAACGCACGTACTCCGAAATGTGCAACTGAAGAATGAGGCTGAAAACAGACAACTGCTGGGGTATACCCCAGCGGACTGACGGGACTGGACTGGACTGGCTGGTACCGACAGGTACCGGCCTGGACTGGGCTGGACTGAACTGCCCCCGAATAGAACACAGGCCTGTGAGAACAGGCCAAGGGGCTGGTCTCACAGGCCAACCAACCAGAGGTCCTCTACATGAACGCCCCACAATCGTCATGGCCTGCAACCGGCATGCCCTCTGTCGTGCATGCTTCAGAGGTATGGTTAATGCTAGCCGCCCTGCTCCTGCTGTGACGAAGTTGCTTACCTGAATGGTTTTCGCCCTGTAGGTCAGCGGGAGGGCTGCTACCATCGCCCGCATCCTTATGACAATTGTCCTATTTGTCGTGAGGGTCTTACTTAGATGTACCTTGCACCCCACAAAAATGTGCAGGTGCGCTAAAAAGAGTGTACAAGAATGTGCAAAGGTGGGAAACCCTTCACTAGAACTGCAAAACAGTGAAGAATGCAGTAAAAGGAGAACATAAGTTTGTGTCATTTTACTTTGTTTATACCCTGCACCCTACACCCTCAAAGGAGAAGTCCGAAGGGTGAAAATGAGAATGGAAAATGAAGAAGTGCAGGTGCGCTGAAAAGCGAACGTGGTAAACTCTTCACCAAAACTGCAAAACTGTGAAAGAAAGAAGAACGCAGTAAAAGAAAGAAGATATTTATGTCAATTTTTTTTTTTTTTTTCCTCCCTCTGCCTATCAATTTTGAATTTTCCTTTTCTCCTCGTCTCTTCGTTGTGTTTAACACCTCTTCCTTCACTCTGCCTCTTTCCCATAGTGTGCGAGTGGGCTGTTATGGGATACGGGGATGGGGCAGCTCGCGCTCAACTTCATCAACGTGGCGAGCTTTGTATGTTAGAGGCACGGTGGAGGCGGTGTTAAGAAGACTGAGAAACTGATTTATTTATTTATTTATTTATTTTATTTTTTTTCCTGGTGGAAGAATCATTAGCTTTTAGGAGGCCGGGAATTCCTCACAAACAACCCGGAAGATATGACCAATAACCCTAATTGGGCTGTTGCTGGAAAACTGGTCCAGCGCCCCTTCCTTTCACTGGTCTATCCTCATCTTCCCAAATCCCTTGAAGCTCGAAGTAATTTCATGTAGAAACGAGGCACCATCCTACTTGGTGTTAAAGTTCAGTTAAGCAGATCATTGCAGTGTTGCTCATCGATATTAAACTACTATCACATCATGCTAAGTTGCCTAAATCAACAATATTACTTTTTCACCAGGATTCAAGTAAACGGCTAAGCCGTTAGGAACTAAAACTACCTATAAGCTCAAAGACCAGGAGCTGGGCAAGAAGAATAACCTGTAGGGTTACCCTCCCATCATCACTGTCCAATCACACTGTAAAGAGCCTTTGTTGCCAAGACGGGTTTCCCCTCACGCACCCAATGGATACAACTCTAGTTTGCTCTTCACCGGGTCTCTCATGTTCCCACTGCTCCTTCGTGCTGACTACTCTTATAATGACTACAAAGAAAACCAACTTATCAAAGGCAAAAATACCTAAAACAGACAAGGAGAAGAAGTCACAAATTTACTCCCATTGTTTTTTATTTTTATCCCTTTGTTCATTGTAATTTTTTTTTGTAAAACACTGAAAGAAATAAGAATACAGTGAAACAAAGAATAAGAGGACACTGGGCCTCGCCGGACGGTGCAAAAAACGAAACTAAACGACCTCAAACCTTGCGAGGCCTCGCGAGGCCAAGAATCACCGTTTCGACTCGTTTTTTGCACCACCGCCGCACAGCACACGCGAATTCCCTCACGGAAAGGGCTTCGCTCGCTTCAGACTTCTCTCGCAATGCCTGACACATGCAAAAGTACAATTTTGGATGTACTCTCTTTGGAGCGACGTGTTGCACTCGTGCGGACTCGCAGCTCCACTAGCAGTGAAGTGGAGGACCTGTGAGTTCGCGCGAGTTGCAGGCAGGGATGGCCGCTGCACGTGCGCACACTCGCGAACTTGGAGTCTGACATCTTTCGCGAGGAAACGCTGACAAGATCCGCGAGGGTGCTGTGCGGTGAAACGTACGCGAAACGAAGTCATTTTTTTTTTCGTGTAGTGTGCCGTCTGGCGAGGCCCACTGTTTTGTGTCATTCTGGTTTGTCTGTCTCTTTGCCTGTCTGTCCTTTCATTTTTCTTTTCTTCGCTCATCTTATTTCTTGTGCTTACGCTCTTAGTCAATAGTTTTGTGACAATATATGACGATATATATATCGTCACAAACAGAATATATGTGAAACTCCGACGAAACAGTTTGTCACAGCCCCTCGTTTGTTGTCCTCTTCTCCCTCTCTGCCTACGGTTTACCGGGCAGTTCTATTTGACGATATATCTGTGTATATCTGTGTTTGTCAATCTATACGTAGTACCCCAAAGATGACAGGGCATCTGAAAGTACGGGCCTCACTCTACTGCTCAATATATGACATGTATCGGGATTGCTGTTTGGACCAGATACATTCAGGCCGATCTAACATTTTGAATGTATTCGGACCATTACCCCCGCTCCATATACATTTAGAGGCCCTATAGCCAAGGGGAAAGCAAGAGGTTTCATTAAACTGCACGCCAAGCTGTTCCGAACCGCCAGCGGCGCACTTTCTTTCTTTTCTGGCTCATGCTGCCAGCCATTGTGGTCCGGTAGGCCGAGCCTCCAAATTTTTTGTAGGCTACGAGTTTCTTTTTCAGCAAGGCTGCGGCCATCTACTGGCGGTTTAAGGGACGGACCCCTCAGAAAAGCGCTTTGGAAGTTTGGAAATGTCTGGAAATGCTGGAAAACACAAATCGTCGCCTACGGGAACGGGAAAGAGGAAACGGACCCCACCCACCGCCGCAGCAATTTTCGGGACCATCCTAGTTTCTTGTTACCCGATCAGGAAAACTCGTTCGAAAGGGCAACTCGACTTCTGCTTTTAGAGCACTCCATCCAATCCCAGTGCCTCCTTTCCACACGGGATGGCTCAACGACGACAGTACGGGGGGGGGGGGGTGCTCTCTCGGTTGAGCCATCCCGGGCGGAAAGGAGGCACTGGGATTGAATGGAATGCCTAGAAAGCGCAGGGAAAAGAGAGAGAGAGAGGGAAAAAAGGAAGAGTATCAGTGGGGTCCACCCCTAAGATAATAATCAGAATTGTAACTTCCCTTTGTTAAACCGCCGTTTGACATGTATCTGGAGGGTTGTCTGGATAACTTAAAGGTGCATTTAAACTGATCGAACATTTTGAATGTATTGGGACCAGTACCCGGTCCATATACATTTAGAGGCCCGACAGCCAAGGGGAAAGCAATAAATTTTCTTAAGAGGGATAATAATCAGAATAAGAACTTCTCTTTGTTAAACCACCCGCACACACGAGCCTAAGTTCAGGGAAACCATCTTCCACCGCACACAACGCACCCTCATTATGAATGTACAGAAGCCATCTTTCAAGTCTGATGCAGTCTAACGAGGTGTTGTGTTCGGGGGAAGACGGTAGGCTTGTGACCCTGCCGCTGTGCGTTTTTGCGCCGCGTTGGGTACCAGCCCAGACCCGAATCGAAAGCCTCTCTTACTGCGTAAACTGGTACGAGCAGTACTCTGCCTCCGGGTCTGGGCCGGTACCCATCTTAATTTATTTATAAAAGCTGTCTTTTGACTCTTTTCCTCATTGGGGGGCAGCTCTATATTTTTCTCTCAATTTTACCTCACCTATACTGTCATCTATCAAGAGTTTTCGCTAGTCTAAGGGGGTCGAGATACATTTAGAATGCTTTGGGACCATTACCGGCTCCAGATACATTTAGAATGTTTTGCAGCGGAAGGTGATAACTTTCGAGAGGCCTCAGACTTTTCCAACTGGTGTAGGCCGCTTTGCCTCACAACAGTTTATTGAACGGGCCAACTTGCCAAACCTTGTTGGGAAAAGAAAACGACAACCGATCCAGAGAACTTGAAGAGGACAAGGCTACCGACCCGACCGGCAAGTTCGTCCCAGCCTCAGGCCTATAGGTAAAAACAAATAAAATGGGAATGAAGGTGCCATTGAGAGCGCGAGGCGAAGGGCTCTTGAAATGGGAACCGGTGCGGGCTGGAGCCCTCTCAAAATTCGAGAGGACGTCATCGAAACCCTTTCCCTGACAATGCTCGATTTAGTTTTGTTTTTTTTCTGTCGGGATTGGAGAGGTCGTATGGCCACATCCGTTGTCTCGAAACACTCTTTTCCATAGTGGTGTGCGGAGGCCCTTAGCCGTAATTTCCCTCTCCCCCCTCTGTTGATTTTGTTAATATCATTTTATGATATTTAATATTTATCTTCGGATAATCTTCCCCTTATCTTCCTTGCTTTTTTTTTTTTTTTTTTTTTTTTTTCCTTTTTTTTTTTTTTTTTTTTTTTTTTTTTGTCTTAACGATTGTACACGTTCAGTGTAGGGCAGTTGGCATTGCAGCTCAAGAGTGCAGGTACCAACCCACCTCACCTTCCTTGCAGTGTGATCTTCCCTTTATCTTCCCTACGGTGTTATCTTCCTGTTATCTTCTTGTTATCTTCCTGTTATCTTCCCGTTATCTTCCTGTTATCTTCCCGTTCTCTTCCTGTTCTCTTCCTGTTCTCTGCCGGTTATCTGCCGGTTATCTGCCGGTTATCTGCCGGTTATCTGCTGGTTATCTGCCGGTTATCTGCTGGTTGTCTGCTGGTTATCTTCCAGTTATCTGTTGGTTATCTGCCGGTTATCTGCGGGGTTATCTTCCTGGTATCTTCCTGTTCTCTTCTGGTTATCTGCTGGTCATCTGCCTGTTATCTTCTGGTTATCTGCCGGTCATCTGCCTGTTATCTTCTGGTTATCTGCCGGTTATCTGCTGGTTATCCGCCTGTTATCTTCCGGTTATCTTCCGGTTATCTTCCGGTTATCTTCCGCTTATCTTCCGGTTATGTGCCGGTTATCTGCGGGTTATCTGTCGGTTATCTTCCCGGTATCTTCCTGTTCTCTTCCTGACAGTGTTATCTTCCTGTTGTCTTCTGGTTATCTGCCGGTTATCTGCCGGTTATCTGCCGGTTATCTGCCGGGTATCTGCCTGTTATATTCTGGTTATCTGCCTGTTATCTTCTGGTTATCTGCCTGGTATCTGCCGGTTATCTGCTGGTCATCTACCGGTTATCTACCAGTTACCTTTCGGTTACCTTCCGGTTATCTGCTGGTTATCTGCCGGCTATCTGCCCGTTATCTTCCCGGTATCTTCTTGTTCTCTTCCTGACAGTGTTCTCTTCCTGTTATCTGGTGGTTATCTGGTGGTTATCTGGTGGTTATCTGGTGGTTATCTGCCTGTTATCTTCTGGTTATCTGCCTGTTATCTGTCTGTTATCTGCCGGTTATCTGCTGGTTATCTGCCGGTTATCTGCCGGTTACCTTCCGGTTATCTTCTGGTTATCTGCCAGCTATCTGCCGGTTATCTGCCGGTTATCTTCCCGTCATCTTCCTGTTCTCTTCCTGACATTGTTCTTTTTTTTCTTTTTTTCTTTTTTAATTTGGACCATTTCTCGATTTATGCGTGTCATCGTTGCGCAGGGGCCATGATAATCTTCTCTGTATCGTTCCAATTTTAACGGATGTCCCGAAGGACTCCTGACACTGTTCTCTTCCTCTCTTGACACTGTTCTCTTCCTCTTATCTGCCTGTTATCTGCTGGTTATCTGCCAGTTATCTGGTGGTTATCTGCCAGTTATCTTCCTGAACACTGGCAGTGTTATCTTCCTGTTGACTTCCTGTTGACTTCCTGTTATGCCAGAAACAGCTCAGATTTTGAACCTGCAGTTGGGAAGGAAAGTGGCAAGGAGGGCCAAGGGAGAAAAGGGGAATGGGAGTACTTCCGCTGCTGCTGCTGTTGCTGCTGCTGCTGCTGCTGCTGATTGCTGATTTTGAGAGAGTGGCTGTGTAAGGAACGACACAGTTCGATTGGTTCAATTGGTTCGCCTTGCCTGATTGGTTTGATTGGTCCGATTGGTCTGATTGGTCTGATTGATCGATTGATCGATCGAAGATAGCTTCTCTTTCTTTGAGAGACTGTGGAGAGCGTCATGGGAGAAGATGCAGCCGGCTCCACTGAAGGCACCACAGCTTTTGTCAGAGAAATGGGGAGCATGGTAAACAATCACGATCTCAAAGAAATCAAACGGCTCCGAATGCAAATGTCAGTCTCCCTCGTTCTCTTTCAAAAGATTCCGAAACATTCCAAACGCATTGTGCTGCTACTTCCTACTTTCCATGATCCACATCCTTGACTCCCTCCCTACCTACCTCCCTCCCTCCCTCCCTCCCTCCCTCCCATTAAGCGTAACACACTTGGCCCAACCTGCTCCCCTCCCACACCCACCCACTCCACCCTACCCCAGCCATCCATAGAGTATATACACACAGGGGGTTGGCATGATGACTAAAATCCGCGACATTTATTTCATGGTTATAGATAATTCTGGGCAGCGTGCCGAGTCCTTATCTATCAGTCAGTGAAATGCATCCTGGGCAGAGGCACACTGTGAGAGTAGGTTCAACCTCCTGATGAGTAGGTGAAAGTCCGATGCAACAGTCTGTTCGGCACAGTCATGCTGTCTTTTTTTTTGGTGGAACAGTGTGTATACCGAACATGACGACACACACATACACACATACACATACATGGGGCGGCGCACACAACACAACACAAACACAAACACAAACACAAACACAAACACACAGAAATGGGGCGGGGCAGTCTCTAGGGTGCGGGTGCACATCTGGGTGGAACAGGGGCTGTTGTGGCGATAATCTACAACACACAGACATGGGCCATGGCTGCTGTTTTGGAGCACATGGGACAGGGCAGTCTCTCTAGGGTCCTTGAAGCAGTGGCACTTCTGACTTGTGACTTCTGTTGTTCGGCGCTAGCTGATTTTTCCTTGCCACCGTGCCACGTGACTTCGACGACATTTGTTGTTGGCTCTTGTTCCTGGACTTGTGACTTTTGTCGTTGCCAGTGAGATTCACATGGGCTGAGGTTTTGGGACTCTTGGGGGGTTGGGTTAGAAACTGGGGAGTGTCATTGTGGGTGAAGCTCCTGGTGCTGCGTGGCCTTTGCGCCCATGCATACTGTTTCTTTGGCCCAGGGGTGTATTGCCGTGGTGCTCACATGTTAGCATGCTAGGATAGTTTGGCCTTTGTTAATGGGATCGTGCTTTTTCTTGACGGGATCTTCTTCGTCTTCGTCTTCGTCTTCGTCTTCGTCTTCGTCTTCGTCTTCGTCTTCGTCTTCGTCTTCGTCTTCACCTTCGCCTTCGTCTTCGTCTTCGTTTTCGTCTTCGTCTTCGTTTTCGTCTTCGTCTTCGTCCTCCTACTCCTCCGTACTCATGAAGTGGAGACCACAGAAGATCATCACCTACTCACACCCAAGTAGAACTCTACAGACTTTGGTTCACACAACCATTGGAGCTAGCGGATCACTTCTTATCTGTCATTACCAGGGGAACACACAGCAGGCACACACAGGCATCGCAGACACAGCAGCCCCTCTAATAATGTTGCCGCCACTCTGTATAAAGTGGCACTGACTATTTGGCAGATCTTGTACCCCCACTACCTCCAAGCCTCTTTTTGCCGAGGTGGAGTAGAACTGTGCGCCAAGCGCTGGCTGAGGCGCCAGCGTGCCATTTATCGTTTTGTTTTGGCTGGCACCGCCAGCCCTTTTGGTCTGGTAGCGGCCACCCTACGACTTCCTCCCAGCCGGAAAGGTCGTAGTGGTTTAAAGAGGTAGCTACTTAGACAGACGAGACGCATGTGAAAAGTACCAGAGAGCACACAAAGTGGCAATAGAAAGAAAAAACTTTAGACTGAGAAGCAGAAAAGAAGAGACGTTCTAGATAATAGATTTTGTTCGTCTGCTTGTTTGTGTGTGTGTGTGTGTGTGTGTGTGTGTGTGTGTGTGTGTGTGTGTGTGTTGCAACGGATCGACGACAAGTAATGCTAAATCACATCCACAAGACACCCATGGTTTACCCAGGACACTGCCCGGTGCAATTGACAGAAGCAGACAACACGAGAAGCACGAGAAGATCATAAATAGATAACTCAGAGAAATAGTGGCAGACTGTTTTGTCGGTTCGTCGGGCTCTCGCCGACTTCGATGCTACCTTGCTGCCTGGCTGCCCTTCCACTTGCCTTGTGTTGTTGCCTTATCGGTGCTTCCCAGCTGCTTGACTGCCCTTTTGCCTGTCCTGTGTGTTGCCCTCTGCCAGCCTGGCTGTCCGCTTTGCCCCTCCCCCTCCCCCTCCCCCTCCCCCTCCCCCTTCCTCTGCCTTGTTACCTTGTTACCTTCTTGCCTTGTTACCTTGCTGCCTTGCTTCCCTGTTGCCTGTTGCCTGTTGCCTTGTTGCCTTGTTGCCTTGTTGCCTTGTGGCATTGTTGCCTTGTTGCTCATCCTGCCGCCCTGGCACTTGCCATGGCGTCTGACCAGATTTGCGCTTTGTAAGGATGCTCATCCTGCTGCCTCGGTGCCTCACCGCCTTTCTGCTTCACTGCCTTGTTGCCTTGTTGCCTTGTTGCCGTGTTGCCTTGTTGCCTTGTTGCCTGGTTGCCTTGTTGCCTTGTTTTTCTTGTTGCCTTGTTGCCTTGTTGAGTTGCTGCTCATCATGCTGGCCTGTGGAGGTGAATGGCGGTGAGAGTTTTTCAGAAGAATGCGCTCGCTCCTGGACACAGACAGCATGATGTTTCATTATGCGAACTTTGTCCAGCATTGATCTGCTTCCCACCTGTCTCCTCTGGATGTGAGTTCCACTGGCAAACCTGCATTTTGTTACATTAAGGCTTAAGCTGAATTTGTCTGCAAACCTGGACTGCTGAATGTTTTCTCCATGTGTGGGCTCGCGTGTTTGCAATCTTGGCATCACATCCTACTATGTTCTCCTGAACACGCAGGACCAAGACCAGCTGGTGCTAAGTTCTTCCTTACAAAGCACGGATCTGGTCGGACGCCTTGGCAGGAGGGTTTAGTTTGATACAAAGGGGAGAGTGTTAAATGCGGAAGCTGCGGAGTGGCGAATGCGGCCGTAAAATGAATTTTGTTTTCCATCTCGGAAGTTATTACCAGACCCAGATGGGTACTATCCGACTTGCATTCTGAGCTCCTTCTCCGTCCAGATTCGTTGTTACCCCCAGCTGCCTCTCGTCCGACGCACTCGCTTGTCTTTTCTTTTTGTTTTGGTGTGTGCCCCTGCAAGGCCTTGTGGATCATTGGCAGGGTGATCAGTTCTCTTTCTTGCTTTCTTGCTTTCTTGCTTGCTTTCTTCTTTCTTTCTTTCTTTCTTTCTTGCTTGCTTTCTTGCTTGCTTTCTTGCTTTCTTTCTTTCTTTCTTTCTTTCTTTCTTTCTTTCTTTCTTTCTTTCTTTGCTTCTTGCTTTCTTTGTTTCTTGCTTGCTTTGTTTCTTGCTTGCTTTGTTTCTTGCTTGCTTTGTTTCTTGCTTTGTTTCTTGCTTTGTTTCTTGCTTTGTTGCTTTCTTCCTTGCTTTCTTCCTTGCTTTCTTCCTTGCTTTCTTTCTTTCTTTCTTTCTTTCTTTCTTTCGTTCTTTCTTTCTTTCGTTCTTTCTTTCGTTCTTTCTTTCGTTCGTTCTTTCGTTCTTTCTTTGTTTGTTCTTTTGTTCGTTCTTTCGTTCGTTCTTTCGTTCGTTCTTTCGTTCGTTCTTTCTTTCTTTCTTGCTTTCTTTCTTTCTTGCTTTCTTTCTTTCTTTCTTTCTTTCTTTCTTTCTTTCTTTCTTTCTTTCTTTCTTTCTTTCTTGCTGGCCTTTGGGAGGGCGGCGGGAGGGGGAGGGGAGAGGGAGGAAAGGAGGGGGAAGGGAAGAGGGAGAAAGGGAGTGAGGAGGGGAGAGGGAGGACGGTAGGGGGGAGGAGAGAGGGGTGAAGGGAAGAGGGGAGGGGAGAGGGAGGAATGGTGGGGGGGGAGAAGGAGAATCGAAACCGTTATGGAACGCTGGTTCGTACGACCTCGGAAAGAAAATGAAATACTTTCTGCAGAAGAGGCTTGGAGATATGGTGGCAGGTATTTACTTCAATACCAGCATCATGGCGCTTCATGACGTTCAACGCCCGACTGTTAATCTCCCTAGTATGAGACTAGTTCACACTAGACTAGTGTCTGAAGCCCCCTGCTCTTGAATGTAGCTATATAGTTTGCACAGGGAAATGAGTTCATGTGGAGGAGAGATGGCATCAAAGCCCTCCTATTGGAGGGGAGATGGCCTCTGAAGGCATTGCAGTACTTTTGGAAGGGGAGGGGGCATCAAAGTCCTTTGTCTGAAAGAGAGGGAATTTAGTGTTCTTTTGAAGGAGGTCCTCCCCCTCCCCCCCCGCCCTCCCCATTTTAACCACCACTCCCTCCGAGCCTCTTTTTGCCGAGGTGGAGTTGAACTGCGCACCAATGGGGTGCCGACGTGCCAGCACCGTACTTTTGTTTTCGTTTGGCTGGTGCCGCCAGGCTCCAGCCTTTGTGGCGCCCATCCTCCGGCGGCCTCCGAAGTATGCGGAGCAGCCTACTTTTAAACCACCAGTACATGGGCACCTGGGCTGCGGGTCTGACACCTCAAGTTCTGGAGGCGCGAAACGAAAACGCGAGCGCCGATCGAATTTATCAACGGTGGGTCCAGCGTTTGACGTTTCGGCCTCGTTTTCTCATGCCGACAAGTTCCAGACTGCAAGGCTGGGGCCGTGTACTTGTGGTTTAAGACTTAGCGTCACAGCCTGAAAGGTAGTGGTGGTTTAAGGAGGTGCTTTTTGAAATAGAGAGGGAATTCGTCTCTTTTGCAGTTTTGAAGGAGGAAGGGCGTTGAACTCCTTTTTCTGAAGGAGAGGGCATTGGATGATTGGAGTCCTTTGGAAGGAGAGAGGGCAATTGAAGTCCTTGCAAGCCTTTGTTTTGTCGAGTGCTTGTCAAGTTGTCGAGGCGTGAAGCGAAAGAAAAAGGAGTGAGCAAGTATCCAAGGCATGCAGTGGGCGGGGTTCGCAAATTACAGCAATTGATAACTTTGCAGTTGGGGTTTTAAGAGTAAGGGCGTATTCACACTAGGACTTTCTCGACTGAATTTGACAGTCCTTTTTTGGGCAGATACGTCTGGGAAAATCTGGGTGAGTCCGGATGTGAGTATCTCCTTAAGAGTGTGGTAGTCTCCAAACCCGCAGGTACCTAAGTTTCATGTTATTGATGATTTGCAGGCTGGGACGGCTCCAAGACAGCAATGCGGTTCTGTCGTATTTCAACGACTTCTCGGCTCGGAGCTTTTCCGTCGTCGCTAGCGACTTTGCGAAAAATACAAAAGTTTTGCGAGGGATGCGGGCCGATCTGGATTACATCTTTAAAAAAACCAGGTCGGTTCTCTTCTCCTTTCTGAAGCTTTCTCTCGTCAGCTGTTTTTTTTTTTTTTTTTTTTTTTTTTTTTTTTGTGGACAGGGGCCATCATGCTAATATGAAATATTCTGTGTATCGTTCCAATTTTAACGGATGTCCTGAAGGACACCACCCGTACTTTTGACCCTTCCCTTTGCCGAGCCTCGAAAAGCACTGCACGGCGGGCGAAGAAAAAACGAACCGGCATGGGCCTTCTTTTGGCCGGCGCCATCAGCCATTTTGCTCCAGTAGGCCTACTGCCCGGCATTTCACCGGCAAGTGCTTCCCCTTTTTCAAGTTGCCCCCTTGTCAAGATGCCCCCTTTGAAAGTTGCCCCTTTGAAAGTTGCCCCCTTTCGAGGTTCTCACTTTTTTTATACTCTCCCTCCCTTGTGAAGCTATCCCCACTTTTGAAGTTTCTTCCTTGTGCGCTTCTCCCTCTTTTGACGGTACCCCTTCTTAAACCACCAGTACCTACCGGTTGGGGTGGCCGTTAACGTGGAAGCCGGATCGGCCTGGCCATTCAGTCCAAATTCATCCGAGGCTGGGTGGTACGAAAAATGCGGTAGGTACTGGTGGTTTAAGTTCTCCTTCTTTTTAAATTACCCCTTGTGACATTCTCCATTTTGTGAACCTCCCCCCCTCCTCTCCTCCCCTTGTGAAGTGGAGGACGCCCGTACATGTGAATAGGCTTACACCACCAATACGTTTCCCAGCCATTTTTCTTCAACCCGGTGTGCTTGCGGCCTCGAGTTTCGGCGGTCAGCCTACCAGAGCAAAATGGATGGCGGTGCCAGACAATAGAAGGCCTGAAGCTGTTTCCTTTTTTTTTTCTGCACAGTGCGTTTCAAGGTTCTGCAAGGAATGAATCAGAAAAAACAGAGAACTTTGACAAAGAAAGTCTCTGGGAAAAGCCTGACGCTGGACCCGTTTTCCAGCTGCAGGTGATGCTCCCCACCAATAGATGGAGCCTCTCCCCAGGTGATAGCGGTGTCTGCTCTTATCAGCAGCACTAGCACTAGAGGGAGTGTTTTAAGTTTTAACTCAAAAAGAAAAAAAGAAAAAAAAAAAAAGGTTCTGCAAGGAAAGGGTCAAAAAAATTCTCCCTCTTTTGAAATTACCTCTTGTGACGTTCTCCATTGTGATCCCCCTCCCCCCTCCCCCCTCCCTATTCCCTGCCCGTTTTCTCTTCCTTCCGCCGCCTGGCATTGAATGGCACACTATACCCAAGAAAAATTAAAAAACCGGGGGAAGGAAGGAAGAACAATGAAAACTAGGGAAGGGGAGAGGTGTGAGATGGCTGAACTTGCCACCTGACAATTATAAGATGGGGCCACTTTTGAATGTACCCTTGTCACACACACACACACACATGCACACACACGCACACACACGCACACACACACATGACCTACTCATCTGGGTGGAACAGAGGCTGTTGTGGTGCAAATCACACACACACACAGACACACGCACACACACACACACAGACACACAGACACACAGACACAGACACACATATTTTGTTTGTCTTAAGTTGTGTTTGGCCTATTGCACAACTTGAACTCAATGCTCTCTTATTTGGATGGACCCCCATCTTGAGCGCTCACAGAGCAGCTCCGCCGCCCCAGTTTCATGCAAATAAAAAGTCGCTTATTCCAATGTCTCCCCGCCCCCCACACTCAGCTGTGTTCTTTCTCTTTCTCCCTCTCTCTTGCCCCTCTACCTCCGTCATGCCCCACATGGCATAACAGCTGGACTAGTTGTCTTCTTTTTCCGTCTTCCTCCGTCCTTTGGATGCCACATGGCATGAAAACTGCTCTCTCTCTCTCTCTCTCTCTCTCTCTCTCTCTCTCTCTCTCTCTCTCTCTCTCTCTCTCTCTCTCTCTCT
>BFEA01000160.1:1932745-1945169 GCA_003427395.1 Chara braunii | reverse complement strand
CCCCCCCCTCTCTCTCTCTCGCCCCCCAAATGGTTTCTCTTTGTGTGTGCAGGCCGGGATGTGTTCACAACAGCTTTAACTGGAAGCCAATTGTGGGAAATGAACCTTCTGTGATTGTCCGCTCAGGCGCTTCTAAAATGAAAAGGTCGAGAACCCTATTATGTTTTTTGAAATGCGGGTTTTGAGTTTGGGCCTCGTAAACCCGTCAGTCTAGTCCCCGGTGCGCATCATTCATCCTGACACACGGGTGCCTTTGGTGCTGTGGCTTCTTTCATCATTGTGGACATGCCAATGCCACCTGTTGCTTTGTCTCTCACGGTACTCCATGACCGGATTGCGAAGAGTTATCCGAACGCCTTTGATGAGGACGTTATTGGGCATATAGAGGACACTAGACCTGATTTAGAGCTTCCAAAATAAAGTTGCTGATAAAAAAACACCTTAAGTAGTAAAAGGGGGGTTAAGAGTTTGGGGGGAATACTTCTGAGTTCAAAATTGTTTACCCTCTTCAAGTGAAAAAGAGGGGAGTGATTGGGTGTGCGTGGAGAAGAGGGGGAGAGGTGGGGTGGGGGGGGGGGAGAGCGGTGGAGGACAGGGGCATGTTTGGCCTTAACCCTGCCTTATGTCAACATGTAGGGATATATATATATATATATCCTATATATCATCACAAACAGAACTGCCCGGTAAACCGTAGGCAGAGAGAGAGAAGAGGACAACAAACGAGGGGCTGTGACAAACTGTTTCGTCGGAGTTTCATCGACTCATATATATATATATATATATTGTCACAGAACTATTGACTAAGAGCGTAAGCACCTTAAGTAGAAGAAGAAATAAGATGAGCGAAGAAAAGAAAAATGAAAGGACATATATATTTAGTAATTGTTTTTTTTTTCTTTTCAATATAGTAATTGTTACAAGGGCTTTTTGGTTATTTCACCCCTTGTTACTGGAACGCGGCAATAGTTTACCCCTTTTGAACTTTTTCTGAGATTTTAAGATGTTCGCATATACATCAGGGGAAAAAAGAAAAAGAGAGGTCACACTTCCTTCATCAAATGTACCACTAGAAAGGTCACACTTCCTTCATCAACTATACCAGCAACTGCCTGCTGACCTGCCCCTAATTGTCGCTGGGGATTTCAACATTACCCCTTACCCGCTTCTAGATAGAAGGTCCTCACAACAGGCCCCACGAGACAGATGGGCACCAGACGTGGACATGCTATCCTGTTTCATGGCTACCTTACAACTCGAGGATGCCTACCGGATGCTGCACCCCACAAAAATTAGCATACACATGTGTGAGATCAAACGGAGCAGGGGGCGGATCAAACTCACGAATTGATCTCTTCCTCATCTCAGAGGAATTGGTGGGCACACTGTCTGTAGTGGACATCATGACACTCAGCCCCTGTAAGTCATTTGACCATTGAGGGATAGTCCTTGACCTGTCCTTCCACCACCCAAATTGAATGAGGACCGAACTTTTACAAATTTAATACGTCTCTACTAAAACTCTCCGGACTTAAAACTCTGGTCAATGAATTTTGGCTCTATTGGTTCGCAAAGAGGGACACAACGGACTCCATCGTGGATTGGTTCAATGAAGGGTTGGCGCAACTACGAGACAGGGTTAAAAAGTTCTCCATCATCCACGCGAGGGATCGCAAGGCGGTGGTAGATAAATTACTGAATGAACTAGAAAATTGGGACACCAAAATGCAGACCCACCCCTTGGATGATGAAACTTTTAACAAATTACAGACAGCCAGAGATCACATACAAACCTACCTGGACGCCCAAGCAGAAACATGGAGAATCCAAGCATGCATAAAAAAACAAGACTCAGATGGGACGATGGCCAAATCCTTCTTCAGGAAAGCCAGAGCCAGGGCAAGACAAACTGTGGTGTCATCGTTGAATCACCCTTTTGATCACTCACGCCCCATTGCGGCCAATGCCTACATGATAGTTGATTATGCAGCCCAGTTTTACCAGAAACTGTACGCATCTGAGTCCGCACAATGGGAGCCAGAACAGCTGGCTGCAGCACGCTGTAAGATGCTGCAACACCTTCCTGCCATGCTGTCATTATCTCAGAGAGAACAGCTGGAAGCCCCGCTCACGCCGGAGAATCTCCTTGACACTCTGAGAGACATGGAAGATGAAAAGACCCCAGGTTTAGATTCCTTTCCGAAAGAGTTCTGACTCTTTTTTTGGAATACCTTCCAGGACAGCATTACGACCTACGTTCAAGCGGTGAGGAGTGAGTGATCTTTAGGGGGACTTATTAGCCAAGGGGTCACTACACTACTGTATAAAAAAGGAGTGAAAGAGGACGTGAGGAATTACCGCCCAATTACACTCCTCCCTCTCCCCTACAAAATAGTATCCAAAGCTCTTACCAAACGGTTGCTCCCATTTATGAGCCATCTGATCTACCAAGATCAAACGGGCTTTATGCCACAGAGGAACATCCAGGATAATGTGTTTTTAGTTAATGAAACCATCAAGTACGCCCGCCAACATGGTAAGGAACGACAATCCTTTTCATTGACTTTGAAAAAGCATATGACCACGTTGACTAGGACTTCATGGATTATTGCCTACAAAAAATGAATTTCGGGGAATCATTCAGAGCATGGGTATCCACCATGCACAGGTCGGCGGCCACAAACATCATGGTAAATGGTCACTTGTCCCCCCCGTTCGCGTTACAAAGGTCGGTCAGGCAAGGGGACCCGATCGCCCCTCTCCTTTTTGTCCTAGTGATGGAGGCACTGGCAGCAATGATTCGAGCGAATCCCGCGACCCAACGCATAGACTTCCCAGAACTCCCACCCCGTCTAGTGCCAGTCACATCTCTATTTGCCGACGACCTCACGGTTCTCATCAGGGTCTCAAAAGAGTCCCTTGACGCACTAACGGACACTATTCGAACCTTCACGGTGGCGACAGACATGAAGGTCAATTGGGGGACGAAAACAGAGGTTTGGTGGATGTCCCCTCAGGGAATACAACCCCCGGATGACCTGCCTGTTAGCTGGAAACCAAAAGAAGAGGCAATCAAAGTTCTTGGAATCCGCCTCACAACACTAGGCCCCCCTTCGGATCATCGTCAAATGCTGGTTCAAACTGCCCTGCCGCGGCTGGCCAAATGGGATGGCCTTCATACATCGCTGGTGGGACGGGCGTTGGCAATCAATAATGTCATTCTAGCCACAATCTGGTATAAAACGGCATTCTGGGAAATCCCGAGAGGCCAACTAGCCCACTTGTGCACAGCCCTGTCCGCTTACCTATGAAGAAACGATCATGAGATAACAAAATGTATTAAAAGGGTGGCGTGGAAATACATAACCCAACCAAAAAGGGTGGGCGGTCTGGGAATACTGGATCCGGGGGACGAGATTAAGGCTATCATATTCAAAGTTATCATACGCTTGCTGCTTGCCAATGACGTACCATGGCAGCACCTGACGGGCATTCAATTGTTGCATCTCGCCCCCTCTCCCGTAAGGACCACCCGGTCCAACCCCTGCAATGGTTAACAAACCCGGAGTGGTCAGTGTCGGGGCCACCGCGCCATAGGAGGGACGGATCGACCAGAAATAAGGTTAGATGGGATATCAAACATGACCCCCTCTGGACCTCTATAATACACTTATGGAGACTGATGGGACCAACAAAGAAAGACCCCCCCCTTAGGTGGCACGAGATATGGAGGCAGCCTCGGAATCCCTCAAGTGCGTGATGAATCAGATAAACCCTTCTCCCTAAAAACTGATTCACACTGGCTCACATGGGTGAAGAACGACATATATGTGGTGGGAGATCTTTGGGACAGCCAACGGGGAGCATGGAAGTCCCATCAACAGCTAAGGCACAACCTCAAGAACATCAAGCACAGCATGCTCAAACTACAAAAATTACAAGCAGCAGTGCCGCCTTAGTGGATTGACACCCTTCAAGACGGTCCGATCTGCCGTAGTCTTGATTGGGTCACGCATAACAGCAACAATCCCATCCCTATGTCAATCTACAGAATAAGCCATATAACCAACGATAAAGCACAACTGCAAGCCTTCCAACCAGATGTGCCAGGGGCAAGGTGGACAACACTAAAAAAAGACCTAGACCGCAACTGCACGAAACCGGTGGAAGAACTCACGAGAGTTAGGGTGGTGGGATCAGACGACATGGGCTACTTTGCCTACGAAATGGCCTCCCCGGTTTGTGCCCTTCCCTTTGATCCGGAGGAGTGGGAATGGAGCGGCCGCAAACCCGTTCCAATTTGGCAATATACAGTAAAAGATGGGTACAAGCAAACTCATCCCCTTCAAATCTCCACACCAATACTGCAGAATCGATGGAAAAGAGACTCCCCGGTGAATGACTCTGCCCTGCATCGCATCCCCTGGGAAACATATGCACACATCATGCCCACATCCCACAGGGCCCTCCAGTGGCAAATCCTGCACCGCTGCCTCCCAACCCCAGAATGGGTAACCTCTCGCTCCTCCTTGGAACAAGCAGGAGTACTGTCCCCCATTTGCGCCCACTGCGGAGACAATGCACAACGCAGTCGGGCAGATCTGGAGCACTGCTTGCTAGCATGCCCAATGGCCAAACGTGTGTGGCAATGGTGGGATGCCCTATGGCACGCTCTGACAGGCACAGTATTCCACTGGGATGTCGGGCTCATTCTGCTGGGACGACAGAAATCGGTCCCATCAACATGGACAGTGGACACAGTTCCAACGTAAACTCTTCAACCACATGAGACTGGCCGTACTCATGGTGATATGGAGGATGAGGTGCTCAGCAGAAAGGAAAGATACTGCCTTCACATTCCACCAGGCAAAAGTAGAACTAGTGGAAGTGATAAGGGCAAACATCCTGAAAGCCAACCAAAAACTTACCAAGGATTTGGCCAACATGGCCGACCAAAAGGTGAGAGAACAGGCCATCAAATCATTCAGAGACCAATGGCTAGACCCCCATTGCAGATTAGCAGACGTCCACGACAATGGAAAAATACAGTGGAAGAACTGGGCGGCAAAGGATAACAAGTGGACCTGTAGGCAAATGGAATGTTTCCACACCTCGCTACCGGGACAACAGACCACGGCGCTGACAGTCCTCATTCCGACTGATGGCCAACCTTCCCAGGTGCAGAATGTTGCACCCTCTCCCCCTCCTTCTCCCTCCTCACCCGGCTCCCCTTGCCTGCCGTCCCAGGGGCAGAATGTTGCACCCTCTCCCCCTCCTTCTCCCTCCTCACCTGCCTCCCCTCGCCTGCCGTCGCAGCATCCGCCAGAAACGCCACCTGCACACCCCCCCCCCCCGCCGTCCCCCCAGCCCCCCCCCCCCCCCCCCCCCCCATCCATTCCGACAGGGCCTCCGCCTACCACCCCACCACAACCCCCTCCACTCCCAATCGGGGTGACGTCCCCCACACCATCCCCCCCATATTCTCCCCTACCAATCCCATCCACCCATCCACCCATCCCTGACCATGGCCAGCCGGGACCACTAATGCGCCTGCCACTGCTGCGAACATCTAATGGGAGGACAACGGCGTCAACATTCTCACAGCATCTTCACACTCTCAGTCAAACGAATATGTGCTCCCCCCTGGTACAGGGGCCAAGGTGGGGACCACAGAACATGACTGAACGTGAATGGCGACAATGCAAGAAAATCGGTGACTATCGACTCCGATGTGAATGGACCATATGGAGGGATGCTGAGGGAGATACACAATTTGGGAATACTGTTGAGAAGAAGGCCCTCATTCTGCCCAAAAAGCAACGACAGTATAGAGAACCATACAACACTGGGAAGCCGGACGAAGGACAATCAATGTTAAAAACTTTTGCTACTGCTGGGTATAGACCAATCAGGGATATACAGTACCTAAAGGATAAAGCATAGTGGGGTAGTTATGATATGAAAATCAATCAGTGACAGGAGTAGTTAACCTGCAGTAAACAACAGTGTTATATAGGACTGGAAGCAGGTGACTGTGGGGCTGGGTTTTTAAGTAAGAAGGGATTCATCTCTAATTCAGGGGTTATACAGAGTCAGCCTCATCAGATAAGCAGTACAGTGGACGATAAAGACAACCATGCAACCCATTTTGTATGAACGAAGGGACGCCGGGCCCGGTTCCCGGCAGGTGATGCTCCCCACCAATAGATGGAGCCACCCCGAGAGTGCTAGTGATGCCTGCTCTTACCAGCACCACTAGCATTACCTCGGGTTGTTTTTTGGGAAAAAAAAGAAAAGAAAAAAAAAAGAAGAAGATAGAAGTAATAAGGCTACCGTTTTTTTTTTTTTTTTGGTGACACACTGACACTAATAAATAGTAATAATATAAAATTACAAGAGATTTGAGGGATGTGCCCAATTATTATCTTTTCTTATTGGCAGTGCCGTCCGTGGATATCTGGAAATGGCAATGGAAGCATGACAGCCACTCCCCACTGGTGGTATGTTCATGCAAAAAGGGCATGAACATGACCATGATTGTGATCAGGTTCATGTGTTCAAATCACAAACATAGTACCAGTGGGGGCCTGACCCCAACTATACTGTCCTTTACTGAACAGGATATGTTCACATTCTCATTTCTAAAAGAGCATGAACATGACCGTGTTTATGATCAGGTTCATGTTTTCACCTCACACACATAGTACCAGTGGGACCCCTGACCCCAACTATACCCTCATTAGCTGAACAGGATGATGCACATGGGCATTTTAATTAAAAAAAAAAAAAAAGATAATGCATGCTCATTCCCTACTTGGTTTCTGAATGGTACACCCCCCAAGCAATTTTGATTCCCAGGGGCCAAGTCCCACTAGCGGCGTTGAGCTACCTCAACGCCTGAATCTGGACGTGTTTGTGGAGAAGTGCAGTTCAGGAAACTCAACACCATTTCTGCACATCTCTGCAAAAGCGTCCAGATTCAGGCGTTGAGGTAGAGCTCAACGCTGCTAGTGGGACTTGGCCCCAGGTTAAGCGTTCAAATCCTGTGTTACGATTCCATCCCGTCTAACACCGCAGAACGTTCTGGGAGTATTCCCCTTGGGCTTTTCTTTTCTCACTCCCCCTCTCCCCTTGTCTCGCTTTTTGTTTTTTTTTTTTCGGGGGGGGGGGGGGGGGGGGAGAGGAACTGTCTTTCTACCTGTGCCCCTAAGTCAGAATGAACCAGCAAAAAAAAGAGTAAAAAGGAAACAAAGCAAAAAGTATGCATTGGTGTTCTAATGTTAGCTTGTTAGTAAGTTGTGACTGTATCCGACTCCGAGACCGAACTCACGCTAGGGCTTCTCCCAGTGAATCTGGTCGTCATTGTGGTCGGATACGTCCAGGAAAGTCCTGGTGTGAGTATGCCGTGAGGCATGGCGCAGCATCCCTTGTGGTTGACCGGGGACCCAATTTGCGTTGAATTTGCATTGAATTTTCGTTGAAACTTCACGGAAGAGTCGTCATGTGTTGCCTGTGTTGGAGCACAGCAACAACACCGAACTGTTGGCGGCCCGTTAACCCTCTGTCCCTGTTGAGTTCGATAGATATGCCACAGGTCAGTCGCAGAAGTTATTTAATATATATATTATAGCCAAAACCAGAGATCGGTGAGTACCAAAAAAAAAAAAAAAAAAAAAAAAAGATAGGTGAGTTCGTTGGTAAGAGCTGTGTGCGTTCCCGAGTCATCGCAAAATGCATCGCAGTGCAGTTTTGATGCGTATGTTCTCGTCCCTCGGGTAGAATGGTGCCATTACTCTCCCCCTGCTAGTGGCACCGTACCGGCAATGTGGCGAGGCCCTTCGGTGGTGGAATTGGCCCGTAATGCCGGGCATATTCGGTCAGCCCTTGGGATGCCCACAAAATAGGTAAGGACAGAAATCGGCGGCGCGGCCTCTCAGTTGGGTGTTTATGAGCATGTGACTCTGTAATGACCATGTCTCTGCCTTGTGTTATTATTGTTTTTCATTTACTCTCCCCCAAATACAAAACACCGACGAGGATCTGGCCCATCTGGGCGCAAGCCAAGCATTCGTCCTACAACAACCCTCACGGTTGGGTCCGTTTGTCTAAGGTCACCTTCAGCTCAACGGAGAGTTACCGGGTCACTTTGGTTGGCGGTTCAGTCACGGACGGTTGGTCCACCTGCCTTGTTTCGCAACCACGGATTTCGGCCATCTACGACAAACACAGTTTCCCTATCTGCTCGCGTTTCATTCGTTGATAGGATCGGTGGACCTCGACTGGGAGCATTCATCTTCGAAGGAGCAGGGCACAGGGACCAGGCACTTCCCAGTATGGGTGCCAAGGGACACAGCGGGATCAGGGTCTGGGAACTCACCTGAGATGCATCTGCACGTCGGTAGTCCTGCCAGACCCACTACCACCACCGGCGACGGTATAAGTCACGGGCGCAGCACCGGAGGACGCAGGTTGCTGAACTTGCTGCATTTCCCGCGTACCCCCTTCAGGCACGCGTCCGGCAGCAGCGCCAATCGCGTATGCGAATCTGCAGTCAACCACACGAGCGAGTCGGTCAGCCAGTCTGGGGAGAGAGTCATTCTTCTCCCGCGGTGTGTGGGCCTGCGGCCCCCACCTCCAAGACTCTTTCCTATTGCATCTGGCACCATCAGTGACTTGGCCTTTTTCTCTTTTATTTGGCACAGACCTGGACAATGGAAGCGGGAGCCAAAAAAAAAAATGTCACGCTAGGAGTTGGGCCTGGCCCAGAGTAGGAAATAGGAAACCTCTCTCTCTCTCTCTCTCTCTCTCTCTCTCTCTCTCTCTCTCTCTCTCTCTCTCTCTCTCTCTCTCTCTCGCTCGCTCGCTCGCTCGCTCGCTCGGCTTCTACCCCTTCGCTGTCCCCTCTTGGACGGGTCTGGCTGTCCCTTTGCGTGCTTCGGCGGACTTTCTACCTCGCTCTCGACGTCGTGGGGGGAGCTCAGCCCCCTCGGAGGCGAGAGGTGTGGGATGCTGGCTGTCGCGATGTAGAATGTCGATCGAGGTCTATGTTTCTGATGAATCCTCGAAAATTCCACGAAATAATAGTCTGGTATGTGAGCTTTCGCTGATTCGAAAAAAAATAAAAGAAACAGAGCTCGGGGTTCAGCGGCTTGCTGGCCAAGGGGAATGAACTGGAAGGGACCCTTTTTTTTTGTCGTGTTTTTTCTCCTTGTGAAATGAACTAACAGGGGGAGTGGAGCAAAAGGGAGGGTGTGGTTAAATCTGATGGCTAAGTGAAATACATCGTATGACAGGATGACTAAGGTTACATTCAGATCGGGTACAACAAGAAGACAATCTGGTTGTGACAATATCTGCGAAGTAGTGTCGTGCATACTTGCACATGCCCTCTTTTTTTTTTCTTTTTTTTTTTTTGGGACAAAAGCTCCAATCTATTCGTGGGAAGCATCACCTGCTGAGAACCGGGCTCAACGTCCCTTTGAAATACAACTGAGAATATGTAACATGAAAATTGAGATACTGGGCCCATTACCCAGCTTTGGCTAAGAAAAAATTGAGTTACTTAACAAGTTACTACGTCAGACTTCAGAGAAATTCAGAAAACCGACTCAAACCCCCCCATCAATCCTCTTTACCACACTCCGGCAAGACTTACTGCAGCAGAGCCACCATCTCCACTACTGCTGTGCCCTATTTCCGTCCTACGAGCTAGCCCCTTTACTAGTAGGACGCTTGTTATCCAACCATCTACTTGTCCCCCTCACCTCTTTGAAAGAAAAAGCAAGACGTGCACGATTCAGGAAAAAACTCAGACACCCCCAGTCCATCCCCTATCCCCACTCCGGCAAGACTTACTGCAGCAGAGCCACCATCTCCGCTGCTGCTGTACCCTATTCCCATCCTACCAGCAAGCCCCCTCGCTGGTAGGACACATAATATCCCACCATCTCCTCCCCCACTCACCCCAATCTCATGAAAATTTGAGATACTGGGGCCATTACCCGGCTTTGGCTAAGAAAGATTTGAGTTACTTAGCAAGTTACTACGTCAGACTTCAGCATACTTCAGAAAACCGACTCAACCCCCCCATCAATCCTCTTTACCTCACTCCGGCAAGACTTACTGCGGCAGAGCCACCATCTCCGCTGCTGCTGTACCCTATTCCCATCCTACCAGCTAGCCCTCTCACTAGTAGGACGCGTGATATCCCACCCTCTACTCACCTCAAACTCTTTTTTGAGATACCGGGGCCATTACCCGGCTTCGGCTGAGAAAATGTCTGAGAACAGATTTAGTTCTTCTAATGAGAGTAAACACGGTCCACTCATATTCACGTCTCTGCTGGATGTAAAAAGGCATCACAAGAAACCGATCGGTTTTCTCCTCCCCCTAAAAAATGACCTCCTTCCCTTTCACTGCCTCCACTGGAAGGTGCCCCCTCACCTTCCAGCCCCAGCTCAGAGCAGCCCGCTAAATCACTCCTGCCCCCTCAGCAGCATACAATACCCCCTAGAGTATGCCCCCGCAGAGCAGAATATCACCCTTCCCTCGTGTCCCACCCCTCCAGGTGAAACACCTCTCAACCGCTCACCTTGCTGAATTCAGTATCGTCCCTTTGTCCTCTCTCCCAACCGCCTTAGCTGATCCAACCTAAATCAGCCTGGCCCAAAAGAGAACAAACCCACAAACTGCCCCTACCCTCTCAAGGATCACACCTCCCACCTTGCATAACCCTCGCAGGAAGGGGCTCCAACCCTAGAGAAGAGAGTTCAATCGGCACCTATGAACCCAAATCCTACGATATCACAGCCAGAGACTCAATTATGACCTATTTTTAAAATTCCTAAAACATACCGAATCAAGTATCAAATCAAAAGTCAAATCAAATACCGAATTCAAAATAGAAGAGAGCAAACTTGAGCATACTACTATAGAGAATTTAAAAATTGGATCAAATTTGAATATCTATCAGACATCAAGCTCACTTTGAGAAGCCTATGGTAATCAGACTTGGTGATCATTCATTGGAATCAGAGCGAAACTCTGATTTGCGAATTCCAGGTTAGGAATCTTACTCAGAAAAAAGTTTCCAGATCTTTATTTGGAAAAACAAGAACGGAATCGGAACCGAATATGCAATGAAGAAGAAATCCTAAAAACGAATCTTGGAAACCAAATCCAAAAAACTAATCTAAAGAATCAAGATCGATCATCGTTATGCAAAGTCAAAACGAAGAAGGAGAATCCGGTTATAGGGCAGGGCAAAACGTGCACATGCAGCGAGAATATGCCCTTATCAAAGCAGACAAAAATATTACACCCTCCGCACGTCTCCGCCTGGCGCGATTAATCTATCTGCGTTAAATCCTTCATCAACACTGCCTGACGCTTGCATGCCGCTTGTAGCTGACAAATCCCGTCGCAGTCTCGCAGATCTTCCTTATTTCCAGCTTCCTTCTCCATCAGCACCCTCCCCTGCCCTCATAAGAAAAGAAATCATCACGAAAATTTTGGATTGATTTTGAGACCAAGACTCAGATGACCAAGATGAATGCAATCAAAGAAGCCCTGCAACTCACGTCTGCCAGTAGAGAATTCCTCACAAAGCATCCTCCGCCTCCCCCCCAAAACACCCTCAAACCTAACCCCAACCACCTTCGGAAGAGAAACATCCAGCCTCCCTCCACATGCTAGCGATGACGGCCGCAACTGCCGACTATAATCTCGATGCTAGCAACGAAAGCATAACTGGCCATCCACAACCTAACAGGCTAATGGATGGTGTGGTAGCGCCTCGTCGGACCCGTCGACGAGCAACCACAGAAGATTCAAACCCTTAGACAGTGCAATTGAAGGAAGGCGGAAGAATAGTCTACACCCACAAACCCTCGTATGACGTCATCGCTAAAGCTCCTCTTCGCAGCACCATCACCAATGTCTCCATCCGCCACACGAACTCGCCAAGGCTGTGTCATCGGAGGAATCTTCGCTGGACCAACCCGGCGGCACAGCGCCCCCGGTAGCGCTGCGCCGCCCCCCGGGCATACCCAAGACTGCCTGACATTATGTCACCTTGCAATGCCCTCTACATCACTAGCAGTGGAGGCCCCTGGGTCAGGGGATCTCAACGTAACCTTAGTCGTCGTGATTGGGTATGACAGGATGGCTAAGGTTACTTTTATATCCCTATTATTGAGCATGATTTCTTGCATGAATTAGAAAAAGAAAAAAACAAAGGGATGGCGTCTCACTAGACAAGATATATAGAAGAAATAACTACGGCGCAGTCAGGGTTACAGTTTGTAATTGCATCTCAAACTTCGTTTTAGCAGTTTAGTCAGGCCCCGAGTTTCAAATGCAGTTGAAACTCGGGGTGGCGTTTTCTAGCAGTTCAGTCAGGCATATGGCCGGTTTTTTTTTTTTT
>BFEA01000160.1:1912484-1932725 GCA_003427395.1 Chara braunii | reverse complement strand
TTTTTTTTCGGTCGTGCGCCGCATCGCGCCGCGCCGTGCCGCGGCTGGAAAAAAAAACAAAAAAAACAGCCCCATGGGTGGGGCATGGCCGAGATGTCTCGGCCACACCCCAGATGGGCCACGGCCGAGATGTCTCGGCCACAGCCACCTTTCACAGGCAAACGCGGATGGAGCCAAAAAAAAAGGAAAAGAAAAAAGAAGAAAAAAAAAAGAAAAGAAACGAGGAGCTTTGAATCCACGTACGTGGGGAGCTCAAGTTACACCAGTCCTTTGAGGAATGTATCGGGCCAGTATGTGAGGACCGTGAATCATATCGTTTTTTTTGTTTCCTTTTTGTTGTGAGGTCGTTGTAGCGGCCTGCCAGCCAGGCAGGGCGGATTCCACGGGTTCCAGACAAGTACTGTACATCCTGTATCGAACCGCAATCACCGCATAAGGGATGCTTTTTTTCCTTTTTTTCTCATCTGCTGCTCGTGGATGGACGAGGGCCCTGACTGAACTGCTACCGAGCCAAGTTTGAAATGCATTTTAAACTCGGGCCGTGACTGAAGTGCGAAAACGCAGTTTGAAGTGCATTTACAAACTGTTTTTGTGACTGCGCCGTAGTTACCCCTATATAGAATACTACGTGGGAGTCACAAAAATGAGTTATAATTGCACTAGGGGCCAAGATACAGTTTCAAATTCAATTTGCAGTTCGGGCGGGCAATGTATACAACGCAGCTTTCTGGCCAGGTAGGGTGCCCGAAGTGCAATTGCAAACTGTATCTTGCCCCATAGTGCAATTATAACTCCTTTTTGTGACTCTACTGAAGTTACCACTATATATATCGTCTAACAGAACTGCGCGGTAAACCGTCGGCAGAGAGGGAGACGAGGACAACAAATGAGGAGCTGCGACAAACCGTTTCGTTGGAGTTTCAAATTGATGATATATATATGCTGAAACTCCGACGAAACGGTTTGTCACAGCCCCCGGTTTGTTGCCCTCTTCTCCCTCTCTGCATACGGTTTACCAGGCAGCTCTGTTTGACGATTATATATACACCCTGCTACGGCTTTCTCCCTTCAGGTCGAGCGGGGCAGTGGTCGGGGCCGTCACTACACGGTCATGCTGTGCCTCTAGTGCCAGCGACGTGTCTGGAGTGTGTTTTTTGGCTGTGACAGACCTTTCTTTGTTTCGTGGATGTTTTGCTGGCTTGTGATGGGGTGTGAACTGACAGTCTGTAGAATTTTCCATCTGCTGTGGGTGAGTGATAGTCTGCGTTGATTTTCGTCACAGGTACCTTGAGGGCAGTGGTTGGTGCCCACCTCAGGCTATCAGTTGTCAGGCAGTCGTTGATGCTTAACCACAGCCGGGGTTAAGGTGGATTATCACTTACAGCATACTCAGTTAGGGGATTCTGCAGACTGTTGAGGGTTTAGCCTCCTGATGAGTAAGGGCGTCGTTAGACACTCCTCGGGGCGTCCTCGGGCTCCGAGGATGAATCCTCGGAAAAGTGTAGGGTTTTTGTCGTCCTCGTTAGACTCATCCTCGGAGCGTTGGATTTAGAAAAGGGAAAAAAAAAAGAAAAAAAGTCGTGCTTCAGGCTTTCAGCCAATAGGGTCCCGCCACGATCCGAATTCTCGGTTGTAACGTCTCTCTACGTGCATGCCCTCTCCTCTTCGTGAAACACGGATCCTCGGGCCCCAAACGACCTCGCGAGGTCCCTTGGAGCCGAGGACGATTTGGCTGGGAAATCCTCAGAGCCCAAGGATTTGTCCTCGAGTGTTTTCACATTTTCATTTCCGATTTCATAACTGAGGACAGGTGGAACGAAGTCAGAATCCTTGGAATCACGTCCCCAAGGAGTGTCTAACGACGCCCTAAGTCCGTGAAACTCCGACAAAACAGTTTGTCACAGCCCCTCGTTTGTTGTCCTCTTCTCCCTCTCTGCCCACGGTTTACCGGGCACTTCTGTTTGACGATATGTATAGGGTTCAGCCTCCTGATGGGTCGGTGAAACTCCGACAAAACAGTTTGTCACACCCCCTCGTTTAGTAGGGTCTATGGCCAACACGGCCATGAGTGTGAGCCCCATGATGGCCTGCGGCGCACTTAGGGCCATGATACCCTGATCGGTATTAGTAGGGTCTATGGCCACTTGATACCCCTGATCGGTATTAGTAGGGTCTATGGTCGCTTGATACCCCTGATCTGTATTAGTAGAGTCTATGGCCAACACAGGCGTGAGTGTGAGCGTGAGGGGGTTGTGTGTGGTGTGTGGGAGAGTGTTGGGCATAGCCACCACTGCTACTCGATGGGGGTGCGGAAAGTAGATGGGGAAGGCACAGCTACTGCCCGATTGCTCGGTCTTTGCGTTAGCCCCGCCCCCCCCCGCCCGCACCGGCGGCCCCACCCTATGCGCTGACCACCGCTGGTTGTCATACTCGCACTACCACTTTCCTAAATGTATCTGATCGCAGTTACGGCCGGGTCTGGATGCATCTGATCGCAATCTCAGTCTGTAAATAAAGCAACGAGTGGCGTGTTCCATTCCAATGTTTGTTTTCTTTTTTTTTTCCCCTGACTTTTGAGCCGAGCCAAATCAGATTCAAGTGTGAGTGGGTTGTGTGTGGGAGATTGTTGGCCTTAGACAGTAATGCGATTTGATTGGAGGTAGGGGACAATGAAAAGGGAGGTGCAGCTACTGGCAAAATGCTAGGTCTTTGCATTAGCTGGACCACCACCGGCGGCGCCACCCCATCTCTGACTACCACTGTTGGGGCGGGGGGCAACATACAATCCCTTCATTGTGAGGCAGCTATGGTTGCAGGGGTCCCGTCTACATAGCCTCAGGCATAGTAGGTAATGCAAGGCGAAAACAAATTTGAGAGAAGAATATAGTGTAGTTTATTTTGAAAAGAAAAAAGACACAATCAGATTCAATAACAGAATCCGTTTCGGGAAAAGGAATCTCATGGCGCATGACTCGGATAAAGGGAATATCCTCTGGAGCTCTTTTTCATTCGTTTTTGTGTCGGGGGAAGGAGTGGGGGAGGTGGGCATGCGGGAGGGGGAAGGGGAAGGAGGTCGGTGGGGGAAGGGGGGGACTCTTCTTGTTTTCCCTGGCTTGCTTTTTTTTTTTTTTTTTTTTTTTTTAAGACGGGTTTGGTGCCCAAGGCTCAGAATTACCAAGAGAGAACTGAGGCCGGTGTCCTCACAGTCTACCCGGATAAAAAACATCTGGGAACAGTACCCAGTTTCGTTTTTTATAGGACCCATCGGGACCCGACAGAACTGAAGAACCATTTGCAGAAGCACATCTAACAGTTGTATCACAAAAACTTGACATGAATACGCTTAGGGCCTCGCTGCACTACTCTCGACATGCACACAAGACAAACATCATGGCCGTGTATGTTTCCATATTCTAGCGGAAGATTCACTCTCGTTTTGCACATTTCGAGAGTAGTGCAGCGAGGCCCTTAATCTGAATACCTACACATTATAGTAAGAGTCTGCAGTACACAAGTCCATAGAACATTGTTTTTTTTTTAAACAAAGAACACTGGGGACTCTTTTTCATTCTTACATTGTTTTTTTTTTAAACAAAGAACACTGGGGACTCTTTTCCATTCTTTCAAGTGTTACTTTACTGTCAGATTTAATGACAGGATCTGTTTGGGAGAAAAACGGATCTGTTTGGGAGAAAAAGGGAACCCAAAAAAAAAAAAAAAAAAAAAAAAAAAAGGCAACAAAATTCTGCCCACATGCTATATGACTCGGATGTAGGGGAATGTATTGCCAGGTCAGCTTCTCTTCTCTTCTCTTCTCTTCTCTTCTCTTCTCTTCTCTTCTCGTCTCTGCTCGTCTCGTCTCGTCTCGTCTCGTCTCGTCTCCTCTCCTCTCGTCTCCTCTCGTCTCCTCTCGTCTCCTCTCCTCTCCTCTCCTCTCCTCTTGTCTTGTCTCGTCTCGTCTCGTCTCGTCTCGTCTCGTCTCGTCTCGTCTCGTCTCGTTTCGCCTCGCCTCGTCTCCTCTCCTCTCCTCTCCTCTCCTCTCCTCTCCTCTCCTCTCCTCTCCTCTCGTCTCGTCTCGTCTCGTCTCCTTTCCTCTCCTCTCGTCTCACCTCCTCCTCTCCTCTCCTCTCCTCTCCTCTCCTCTCCTCTCTTCTCTTCTCTCCTCTTCTCTTCTCTTCTTCTCTCAGACGAGACGAGACGAGACGAGACGAGATGAGACGAGACGAGACGAGACGAGACGAGAAGAGAAGAGAAGAGAAGAGATCTCTTCTCTTCTCTTCTCTATCTCTTCTCCTCTTCTCTTCTCCTCTTCTCTTTTCCTCTTCTCTGCTCTGCTCTGCTCTGTCGTTGAATGTCTGGGAGGCATGATCCCACTACCACCAGGTCAGGATCTCATTCGGTAGTTGAATTGTTTCTTTTTTCAGAACAGTCCCAAGCAGGTCATTTTAGAGACCCCATCAAAAAAAGGACAGGATGACAGCAGCAGTACCCCGTGGTGCACAAACAATGACCTTTTTTTTTTTTCCAGGAGCAGTGACATATTTTGACGTCACAAACAAACAACAATTTTGAAAAACAAAAAAAACGGAACGAAGGGAAAGCACCGAACTTTAAGAACTAGAAAACAGCCTCATGAGTCCAGCTCCCACTGGCAGCACGGAGTAGTTGAGGACCCGCATCTGGATGTGTTTGTGGAGATGTGCAGTTGAGAAAATTCTGACCGCAATTTTCTGCACATCTCCTCAAACACATCCAGATTCGGGTACTCAACTCATTACCCCTTGGCCCCAGTACGCCCTTTTCAAATGTTGTAATTGTGCAGATTCGGGCATTGAGGAAACTCAATGCTGCTAGTGGGACTTGGCCCCAATACCCCTTTCTCAAATTATTTAGAGGACTATCACTCCGCATGCTGCACAGCACTATTCTCAGGCTCTCCTTTTTTTTTTTTTTTTTTTTTTTTTCCCTTGCACTGTTCCCAGTCTAATTCACCAGTCCAGACTCCAGAAGGTTCTATACCATCGGGAAGTCCTTTCCATTGCAAATTGCGATGGGAGTAGGTTGATCTGTCTCTTTCCTGGGGTGAGGTCCCACTAGCAAAGAGGATTGGATTGAACTTGAATGCCCGAATCTGGACATGCTTGCGGAAAGGTGCAGAATATTGCAATTCATCTGATGTTCTGCATCTCTGCTTCAAACCCATCCAGATTTAGGCGCGTAATCCAATCCTCTTTGCTAGAGGGACCTAAGGCTTGCTCCTGGTGGATGAATAGTACACCTCTACACACATCATGTAACTCCTGAAATGCACACGAAGAGCCCAAATCTGGACTTGCGTGCCGAAAGGTGCACAATATCGCAATTCATCTGCTGTTCTGCATCTCCGCTTCAAACCCATCCAGATTCAGGCACTTAATCCAATCCTCTTTGCTAGTGAGACCTTGCTCCCGGCGGTTGAATAGTACACCTCTATACACATCATGTAAACTGCCGAAATGCACACAAAGAGGCAAAATGACAGTTTCGGTGTTGCTCGTCTTGTTTGTCTTGTGCATTTTCATCGTTTGTTTCACAAAGTGTGCATGAGCACGCTGCGCAAAACAAATGGTGCAAATATGCACAAGACAAATGGTACAAAGTGTGCAAGATGAACATGAAGAGCGCACTGAAGCTGTTCTTTCCTGCTGAGGAAGAGACGAAGGAACAGCTTCAGTGCGCTCTTCATGTTCATCTTGCACACTTTGTACCATTTGTCTTGTGCATATTTGCACCATTTGTTTTGCGCAGCGTGCTCATGCACACTTTGTGAAACAAACGATGAAAATGCACAAGACAAACAAGACGAGCAACACCGAAACTGTCATTTTGCCTCTTTGTGTGCATTTCGGCAGTTTACATGATGTGTATAGAGGTGTACTATTCAACCGCCGGGAGCAAGGTCTCACTAGCAAAGAGGATTGGATTAAGTGCCTGAATCTGGATGGGTATGATTTATATTTTTAGCTCTATATGTACATATATCGTCAAACAGAACAGCCGGGTAAAGCGTAGGCAGAGAGCGAGAAGAGGACAACAAACGAGGGGCTGTGACAACTGTTTCGTCGGAGTTTCACCGACTCATCGGGCGGCTGAACCCTATATTATTGTCACATATCCTTTTTTTTTTTTTTTGTCACATATCTATCAACCAAAAGAGCAGACTTTGTGAAACAAACGACAAAATAAAGCAAGATTGACAACAACAACAAAAAACAAGCGACAAAAATACAGAACACAAACATGCAGTGCACACTCAACCCATTCGTTTGATTATTTCTTCTTTTAGATCCCATCTTACTGTGCCTTTCATGTACAAGGCTCGGCACGTTCTTGAAGCTGAGCGCAAGCTGCCCGCATCCCCGTGTGCCATAACAGCCCACTTGTACGCTGTGGAAAAGCGGCAGAGTAAAGGGAGATGGGATAAACGGAGGGAAATATGGAAAGAAGACAAAGCAAAAAAAAAAGGTAGACAAAAGGAGATTGAGGGAAAGGTAGGAGTGTGGGATATGGAAGAAGACTCAAGATTCAGTTTGTCCTTGATAACAAAGAGGACATTCATTGCAAGGATGAGTGCATGGATGACCTAGCTGAGCATGAATTGGGTGGCTCGCATTGAGCATGCCCACCAAACACTCCCGACGAATGGCATGTGGATTGCAGGCCAACAGGAAGGGAAGAATGGGCACCGCAAAAGGCCATGCATTTAGTATGACACCCTTGGTCGCCAATGGACATGTCTGCGGTCAGAACAGGAGGGATAGTCCTGTACACATACATGTAGAAAGTATGTCATTTGAAACATAAATAAATAAATAGAAAACAAAATAGTTCTATTGGCCATGTAGGTTACCTTTTAATTGGTTTTTCATGTGGAACTATCAAAGGTATACAGTCTTTACTAATACTAGGTGTTTTCATTTATGTAATAATGGCCATCAATGTATTTGGAATAGTTTTAGCTTTACGCCGTAATTGTTTAAAATATATAGCGGATTTAGCCGCGTTAGCATTGAAATAATGTCATTGTTGCTTGTGACAGAGACAGTGACGACTTCAGCAGAGTGTGACAATGTTTGTAGTTGTGCAAAGGAGAGGGTTGCAAAATGTTGATGCACTTGTCGCCCGGCGGCACTCTCTTTTTGGGTCGGCAGCCGGTCAAATACACAGAGAGAGATATAAATTATCTTTCACATAAAAGAGTGTGCAGACGGTTTGGTGAGGCAACAACATCGTTATGTGAAAGATCAATAACATCAGTCGTGGTGTGGACCACGGTGACATTGTCCCAAAAGTCCCAATGCTTAGTTGCATGTAATGGCTAGGTCCGTGTACAATGCGAGCAGAGATGTGGAATGGAAATGATGAAACCACTCACCTGCTTGAGCATTGCAGAATTCTAGTTGGCTGCCTCTCACTGCTACTTGTACGAACGCAATTGTGAAGTCCACTTCCCTAGCATTTTTACCATGTGAACCACAACTCATCCATCATTCAATTTTAATGTCGTATGTGATCGCCACCACATGTGGAGCACTGCTCATCTGTCACTCAATCTTGTTGTTAAACGTCTTCAATCGTGTCGTTAGTTGCAAGACCAATTTGAAATTGATGTGTTGATCGAGAGTTGAAGAGAAGATGATTCAACACTTTTGAAACACCCTTTTGCTCTTGAACGGTTGGTTCTGAATCAGTGGGATAAATGAGATGAAGACGACGAACCACCAATACTTCCTAAATGTGTGCCCGTATAAGCCATGATTTTAGGAAACGTGTGAGCCACTATTGGAGCGCCAAAATTCATTCGACTAGAATCGTTTCTACTCTATTTTTTTTTGTGACCGATAGCGGGACCGAGTACTGGTGGTTTAAGATTTATGTGCTTAGTGTGTACATACTACATTCGCTTGGCCCATCAAACCATTCTTATCCCACGTCGCAAATTGTTGCAATCCAACCTTTTTTCAAGTAAATTTCTTCTCGTCTTTACCTTCACTTCTTCTTCAGTTTGCTCCACAACAACGTATCTCCGCTTTCGAAAAAATAATTATATCATAATTTTTTGTGATACAACTTAGGAGATAATACTAACGTCTTTCTTGGATTCATGTTCAACGGTGTCAGTAAGAGTTTTAGAATGACCGAATGTCTCATGATTATGATTGAAGTGTCAAAGTAACTAATTGATTTTATAAAAGCTAATAAGATCTCGAAGATGAGAGAGTATTCAATGAATATTGTGTAAGGTCATAATAAGGGTTTAAAAAATTAATAGTCAATCAACGATTGATTGTTGAGATGTGATTGCGATTATCAAAGTCATGATCGGATAAAAAACACAGCGTAATTCATGAAGATGAATATAGAGATAAATAGCACTAGATTCAAACAAATCATGACAGTGTACATCAATTTTATAAAATATGCAGGGATGACTTTTCATAGTAATGATACAGGAGTTTCTCAACAATAGAGTTTGATAGAGCACTCTAAAAAACTAGTGCAACCGCTCAGAATGTCGAAGTCAATGCAAACTCAAGCGCAACAGACCAATTGTTCCTTGACAGACTGATACGAGGTAGAGGAGGCGTTGTAAGTCTCTCAAAGACAACAAACTGAGTGGATCCGGTGAAACACTTATTTTCTTTTTCAAACTTTTTTTTTTTTTCAACACAACTTCCTCAACAACATCTTTCATACAGAGTATCAACGCTTATCTCCTTGGGAGCATAGATCCTCACATCATATGTGTACAACTCGATAAAACGAAATGTCAGAATATAGAATCGTTCTTGTTTCCAACTACTCTCGAGTCTCGACCATCTCATACTTGACTACTTCATAAGGGAACACTTCTATCTTACTTAAAGCATTCAGTGATTTCAAAAAACACTCAACCTTTTCTTTACTTGGACATGAACCCGTGCCTTCCTCTGTTGAAATTTTTTTTGTTCTCATGACAGCCTGTTTATTTCTTTCACTTCAGCACCATTTTGATAATTGCTAGCCAATTACTCCCATCATAATCGCTGTTAGGAATAGGAGGGATAAAGTTTGACATTACACCCCATTCCACTTTCTTATTTCGCTTGATTAAATTTACCTTTTCATCATAAATAAATTGAGCAGCAATTTCATATAACCAGTTAACGTTTTTACCATCATTGCAACTTCCCTCCTTGATGTAAGGACGAATATCATAGATATATCACTCCAGGAAGCGAGTCTGTACTATATAGATGGTTGAGCCACGAGAATGGTAAACCCAACAACCCTCATACCGATCGGGGAGTATCCTCTTTAGAAGTGAGTTTAGAAAACTCTTTTAATGCATTGCCGATTAACATTGCCTGAATCTGATTTGTTTTCTTCTCCTTCAATTTCTCGCAATGGTTAAGGGCTGCAGAGCATACTTGTGATCAAGCCTGATTCTCTTCGATAAATAATGTTAGTCTTCTCCTCCAGTCCAGTATGATACCTCACACACAAAGTAATAAAACACAATCAGTAACTTAGATTTTCAAGGGAATACTGACACAAAGATGATTGCAAGATCAATCTGAGAATTCAAATACTCTCAAATAAAAGCTAAAAAACTGTCGTTGACCCAGACTCGTTCCGGACACTAAAATTTTTCATGTTCCCAGTAACGACACTATTTTTGTCACACTTTTTCTAGTCAGCTCGCCTTCAAGTGACCAGAAAGCCAACAGGCTGTCACGCAGGATTTTGATGTTGTTTGCAATAAGTAAAATATATTAATTAGAGAAAATTTATTTTTGTTGTGTGCATCCGGCTTCGAGCGAGACCCTTCAATCGCGATCGTCGTCGGTCCCCGGTCTTAGAAATCTTTGATTTTGATTCGTAACAACAAAAATCGTGCAAATAATAGTAATAAAATTCTGGTGTGCCATACATGAATCAATTATGCTAATTTATTAATTTTGAGAACCGTGACAAGATCGTCAGATAACACAATCATCAAGCAGAGTCAATGCAAATGAAGCAGGATTGAATGACTCAAGATGAAAACAAGGTAAATGAGGAAAAAATGAGCACTCGTAATAGTCTCAGGAAGAACAGATGAACAGGCACGACCAACACTAGTCAAAAGTCCTCGCTCATCCCTCTAGGTCACATTCTCATTCTCTCATTTGCTTGTGCGTTTCCTGTGTCTTGAACCATGCCTATGTACCTCCTGAGACTGTGGCCATTGGATATAGAGCCACCTAAAACCTGCAAGTTCCGAACACTTTCATCCAAGTCTCATGATACGAAAGTCGTCCATAGCACATAATTTCTCCCACAAGGTAGGAAGATATAGCTGAGAGAAAACCCCTCGTATTAGATGTCTGAACTATGATGGTTCAGTCACTGCCTCATAGTCAGTCTTTGCCGGTGAGATGTATCTCCTGGCTAGATCAACCAGATCACCTCAACAAGAGTCATCTGTGCGAAGGAAAGAGACTGGAGGCTTGGGGTAGTCGGTGTACAGTCTCATCAAGTTAGTTTTATCTCTCCTCAAGGTACCAGCCGAGATGCAGACTGAGTCTAAATGTTCAGTGTTCACGAGTCTCTTTCCCCTTCTTTACATAAGGCCTCAGATCAAGGATGGTGCCACCTACAAACCTGGTGAGGATAACAAAGATGGATAGACCCGCTTGTCTGAAACCAACTGGACTTACATATTGATACTGGACTGCATCCTTGAGGGTTATCTTGTTGAGACATGCAAAAACCGACGACTCTCTAACTGGGAATGACTTAACCGTACTCAATGTTGGAACCGATCTTGGTGTCTTCTATTGAGAGCACTGTCTGATTGACACTGATCTCTGGTACAAATAAAATCGACTGAATGGCGATTCTAAGTTTTCTGATAACTTCTCCGATAACCTGATGCTGTTGAATTGACAGGCCACTGAATACTGATTTTTTAGCAAGGTACAAAATACTGTTTACTTCATAGCAGGACACTGAATGAGAAGATACAGGCAATTGACTGTTGCTTACTGATTAGGAGTATCGACGAAGCCCTTGAGGAGAGGGGTCTGAGCCCTCCTACACTCTCTCACACTCCTTCTGGCCTGTTCGATTGTCTCTAGAGATGAGTAGGTACTGTGCAGTTTTTCGTCAGGACTATAGAAGTATGTGATGTATTCAATGTTTTTTCGGGTTTTCACCTATTTGTGTGCATGTTCTCTCATTAGCCTTATGTGGCTCATAAAATTTTCGGATGTTTCCTCTTCTAAACCTTTCACCTTATCCTGGTATAGTGTGTAGAACATCAATAAGGCGTTCTCACCTCCCATGCTTTCCCTCTATCTCTACAAAGACCCTCAACTGCGAGTACTAGGTTTATCAGCAGCTGAGTTAACTGATCAGAGTACCGAGGGTGCACGCTCCCCCAGTGTAACGCTTGGGTATAAGGGGTTGCATTTGTGTTTGTAGGCAAAATAAAATGATTCCAGAGTGCGACACACTGGCCTTACCTGATTTGAAGACGCATCGTTATCGCGTCAGGTTACGGTGTGAGGAACAATACAACTCCGCTATGATCTGTTTATTTGTTAATTTCTTTTTTGGAGGGCCGCTCATTGAGAAAACTCGGTAACTAGTCGCTGCGGTCTTCCTTGAGCCGTTGCCTCTGGCCGGAGTAATTATTTTGAGTTAAGACAGATACTGGAGGCAGATGGCAATTTACTCAGGACTAAACAAGTACACGGATCAAACATTAGTGGTGAACGGTTGTGACTCATAGCATCAGTATGACTCAGATGGCGTCGAGGGTCACTCCACCCGTGAACTGTGTTGGAGCACTGCTGGACATTTCATTGACTCACTCTTGATACAGAGTGGGCCCCTTAATCGAACTTTCCCTAGTGTATGAAAGCATTAGTATCTCGTATCGGGCCTTGTTACAGACCGCCATGACCTGCCTGTAAACTAGGACCCAGTGCACAAGGCGGTAGCCGACGGGTCCAGCCCACGCTCACAAGAAATGAGGAATACAACGACTCTATGTACTCGCTTTTCTCCCAATTGAACGTCTCTGAGTAGTAGCCGTGTCAGGCGGACATGAGAGGTCTCAAGGGAACCACAATGAAGCACAACCAATGATTACCTTCCCATAGGTATCAATAAAAGTACCTTCGATGCTAGAGTTACATGATCGCGCTGATTACAGACCCTACTCAACCTGCATGTACAAAACTACTTTTGAGACAATTTCTGACCGGTAGTATACTGCGCGAAGCATCACTAATGTGGTTTCCACCGCATTGGCTAGGATCAGACAATGTTTCTTAGATATGCACAGAAGGACGACGAGCATTTTTTCAGTACATGTGATTTTTCCAACTCTAGGGCATAACCTAAGGCAATATCTGTTAGATTATGGCCTTGAATGTTGATTGCTGCGACCTCCGTTCAAGCACCATACAGAGGCATCAACCGGACTGTTTTCATTCAGGTATAATACCAAAACAAAAACACATTTTTGTCTCTTCGCGACACGACACAGGTTGCGTTACGAGGCCTGTTAACTGCAACGCGGACGAGGCAATAAGCGATATCTAATCGTCGTTCATAAGGAACTTAGTCAACAAGTAGACGACCTCCCTTAGAATGCGTCGTTTCTTGCCCATCAAACAACTCGCTCGAACTACATGCTTTGTTAAAAGTGTCACACAGACGATGGGTTTCACACACGGGGTTTTCGCATGACAACGAGATTGTTTTTTTCTAAACTCGACAACTTTAGTCTACATCATGGTTTCCTTTGATTTATTGAACTACTGAACCAACTTCCCCCTCGAGAAAATTACACACACCACAAACCTTTGTCTAGGGTATGGAGTAGGAAAACAAATAAAAGGAAAATGAGAATAATTGGTAGAGGAGATTTTTTTTTTTTTTCTTTTAATGGGAACAAAGCTCCAATCTATTCGTGGGGAGCAACACGTGCTGGGAACCGGGCCTAGCGTCCCGTATAGAGAATTACATAGGATTTTGAAAAAATTGAGGATTTGCAGTACCGGGGTCACTACCCGGCTTTGGCTAAGAGCTAGATTCAGAGATACAAACAAGCTACCAAAAATAAGCAAAAATTCAGGAACAGACTCAGACCCCCCTCCATCCTCATTACCTACTGCAGCAGAGCCACCATCTCTGCTGCTGCTGTACCCTATTACCATCCTACCAGTTGACCCCCTTTCTAGTAGGACGCTTGATATCCAACCTTCTTCTCCCACTCACCTAGGCAAAGTTTCAGGAAACATCTTGAGAACCTCCATCCATCCTTTTTACCTCACTCCGGCAAGACTTACTGCAGTAGAGCCACCATCTCTGCTGCTGCTATACCCTATTTGCACCCTACCAGCTAGCCCCTTCACTGGTAGGACGCTTGATATCCCGCCATCCACTTCCAACATCAACCAGCGTCGTTCTGATCGCAGATTTATGAATATAACAGCATCTCGAGACCACTAAAAGCAACTGAAAGACAATTTTGAAGGTTTGGGGTACCGAAGCCATTACCCGACTTTGGTGAAGAAAAATTGGAGCCAAATTAAGAATTACTATGACAAAATTCCGAAAATAGGCAAGACTTTAGGAAACACCTCAGAAAATCTCATCCAGCCTCTTTACCTCACTCCGGCAAGACTTACTGCAGCACAGTCACCATTTTCGCTGCTGCTGTACCCTATTTTCATCCTACCAGCAAGCCCCCTCACTAGTAGGAGGTTTGTTATCCCACCATCTACTTCTCCCACTCATGTAAGCAAGAGTTCAAAGAACGTCCCAGAAACCCCCATCCATCCTCTTACCTCACTTCGACAAGACTTACCGCAGCCGAGCCACCATCTCCGTTGTTGCTGTACCCTACTTCCATCCTACCAGCTAGCCGCCTCACTAGTAGGACGCTTGATATCCCACCATCTACTTCCAACACCAGCCAGCGACGTTCTTTTTTTTTTAATGGGAACAAGGCTCCAATCTATTCGTGGGGAGCAGCACGTGCTGGGAACCGGGCCAGGGTCCCATATGAAAGTTGACATAGAATTTGAAAGAATTTTGAAAGTTTAAGATCCCGGGGCTAAGAATAATTTAATCTACAGAGAAAAATACTAAAAAACTTAAGAATAGGCAAAATTCAGAAAACAACTGAGAGGCTCCCCCATCAATCCTCTTTACCTCAGTTCGGCAAGACTTACTGCAACAGAGCCACCATCTCCACTGCTGCTGTACCCTATTTCCATCCTACGAGCTAGCCCCCTCACTAGTATGACGCTTGATATCCAACCGTCTACTCATCCCACTCAACCTTTTTTTTAGAGAAATAGCCCCATAGAACAATCCTGCCTCCATCATCGAAGGGAAGAAGCGCAGACTGATCTGGGTGAAGTTAGCGGTCAGTGCCCGGTGCCCGCCGAAATTCCAGCGCCAATCGCATCCAGCACCAACTTCCTCCGTCCCGATCACCTCTGTCCTACCCAACTCCATCCTCGTGAAGAACTTCAGAGAGCCTCTTCTCCGCGGGGGCCGAGCCCCATCATCACCCCGACATTCTTTGCCTCCACAAGGATACCAGTCTCCGTTCTGGAGGTGGTGAACTAGCACTACCCAATGCCAATCGCGCCAGAGTTCACTCTCATCAGCCGGTACCCATCAGACAACTTAAACTACCCGACGCCAATCGCATCTGATAAGATGCCCCTCTAGCCGGTACCTATCGAGCAGCCCTATTTCCTCCCCGTCTCCGTCCTTATAAAGAATCATTTGATGCCCCTGGCCCCTTACTTCAAAGCAGGTCCCCAAAAGCTCCATAAGATGCTCCGCTAGGTTTTTTAATGGGAAGAAATTGAGATGCTGGAGCCATGACCCGGCCTTGGCTACAAACGACTTCTGACGAAAAATACAACAAAAACAGGAAACCAGCAAGCCCTGAAACAGACGACCTGAAAAATCCCGCCTCCATCATCGAAGGGAAGGACCTTATTCGCCTTCCCAACTCCGTCCTCGTAAGGAGCGCAAAGAATAGTTTGTCTCAGTAGGGGGCAGGCACCATCATCACCCTGAAATTCCTTGCTCACACAAGAATTTCAGTCTCTGTCCTCAAGGAGGTGAACAATACTTCCCAACGCCAATCGCACTAAAGCTCGCCCTCAACAACCGGTACCCATTGGACAGCCTAACTACCCAACACCAATCGCATCTGACAAGGGCTCCCCCTAGCCGGTACCCGTTGAACAACCCTATTTCATCCCCTCTCTATCCTTGTAAAGAATCCATTGATGCCTTCCACCCCCTACTTCAAAACAAAAAACCTTCAGACCCTACGAAATGTTTCATTTGACCATCTCATGAGCCCCCTATTCAAAATTCTGAGTAGAATTAGGTCAAATTAGGAAAACAACATATCGACTAAAAAAACATAGGAATTCAATTACAAAAGGAAAAACTAGATTTATACGAGATATGCTATTTAACAAAAAGAGATACGAGGTAATACGAATGTAGAATTAGGTATTCAAAAATGATGTTCAAATTAGATTTTCGAAAATAATGTTCAAATTAGATTTTCGAACCTCTACCATGGAAAAATTTGAGAAGAAAATCAAGGATAGATAAGAAATATTCAAAAAAAAATTAGTAGAGAATCAAGGCTAGATCAAAAAGACACTAGACAAAAACGATTGTGTACATTGAGAACTGAGAAAGCCTTCGTTAAGGTCTGAGCAAAATTCTAACTTACGAGTTTCAAATTACGACTCTTGCTCACAACTATTAAGAACCCTACAAAACACGAATTCTAAATTAAGGATCAATTACCTCCAGAAACCATTTGAGATCTCATGAATCAGATTTAAACAAAACTAAAAAAACAGAGAAGACAGCCACAACTTAGAAAAATCAGGGAAGAATCATGACGAATCAGAAAATTCACGATTGACAGCAATTTCAGATTATAAGACAGCCTGGCCATGCGCGAGTTAAGTCATAATCTAGATCCAATAGAGAACAACCTCCCGTCCCTTCTACCTCAACCAAGCCACGCACCCCCTCGCCAAACCTGTTGACGAGTTGCCACAGGAGGTTTAAGACCACCTGAACTATACCCATACCCTACTGTCGAGGAAGAAGGGGGGGGGGTCAAAAAACAAGGATGACAAGCCCTAACCTAGTCCAACAACTCCACACCCCCCTGCCCATCTGCCCCACTCTCCTCCAATCTCCTCCCGCGGGCCACCATATCCCGTTGTGCGCCTCATGGCCAACTCTCCCGCGCGTATCCTTTACTCACCTTGCGTCCTTGCGTCTTCACCCACCGCGTTGCAGGGCTCTTCGATAGATCCCGCGTCGCACCGCTTCATCTCCGAACTTGCTCCAACGGGGGCTCAACGCTCCCGGTTGCGCTGCACCCCCTCTTCAACATACGCACCTTCTCACCCCAGGATCTCAATTGGTAGAGGGGATCAAAGGAGTGAAAGTGAATTTCCCTTATCTTACTGGCTCGATCACAAACATTTCACATTTGACTCGCTATCGGTCAACCCACATTACTTCAGTTAGTGACATGCTCTCACAGCGAAACGTGGTTGTCTGTCTGAAAAGTACAATGTTCACCTGTCCAGATACAAGGCACTCACTCGCGTACCAGTATTGACAATAGTTTCCCATATCTGGCTGATCATCGAACTACCGGGAACCAGATTGTCGAAGAAAACTTAAACAAGTGCATGACCCACACACGGTTCGATCGCCTTGGAGAAGTCATGCTACAAAGACTAATAACACTCCATGTACCACTGTTTTCTCCCGCCTTTCTCACCGTTATGAAAATAATGCACAATCAGAAATTATCTGAGCGAACGAGATCACACGAACTTCCAGGTGGCGTCAACAATCCTCTCTCTTTCGACCCGGTTGGCAAAATAAATCTCCCCCAATTTATATCACTAGCACATTTAAACCCAACCATTCTCATTTCCTGCCCTCCGTTATCTCACAACAGTTTTGGACATGGCAAAAACTCGTCATAACGGTGATTGACGTGCTAAATACGAGAGACGACTGAGAGGAAACGGGTTGCTTGAGGGTAAACCACTCGCTCCGGAGCCCATTCATCTCGTGTACGAAAGGCCTAGCCAACCCATCCTCGAGCTGGGGGTTGTAGAATAGCATCATCCTATGACTAGCGGATGATTGAAGTTGGAGGTACACAAAAGTAGCTTGAGACTCAAATTAAAACACTACTAATCGTGACCCCAAATACATCAATTCTCTCGAGCTCTTGAACGTGATCCGCATGCAACCCCGCTGACCAGTGTTATGTTTCTCTCCCGTCCCCAATCATCGAAAGTGAGATCAAACTAATCTAAATTACACACATATGCTATGCCTGGCGATTCAACTTGCTCTTCATGAGTGAATGAGTTGACTTTGCAGTGTCAAACCTCACGTCTTGTTCCCTCAAGAAATGTTTGGCGAGGTGAGCATGCACCTGCTCGTGAAAGCTCACCCAAGATTTTGGCACTCGTCTCAAATGCTCGATTGCGCATGATAGTTGTCCAACGATCCGTTTGTCGTTGTTGCGAGCTAGCTCGCGATTTACACTCACGAAGCTCCGTGGTGAATACTCCCTTCACCACCACCAACCCGTGTCAAGAACTCTGGTTTGCTTACTTCCCTTTACTTAATAGCCCCGTCATTCCGTCCTTGCTATTGCATACGCAAAATCTGTGTCTCGTCCGTGTTGAGCTTCCGTCAACGGCCCAAAAGAAAGTTGAACGTCGTATCCCCCCTTTTCTGCAGTATGCAGCAGCCTCATAAGCGCTTACTCAAAACAACGCTCTTGACGCCCATGATGACGCCAACGAGAAAATGTCATTAGCCCATGCGTGCTATCTGCACCCGCTTACCAGAACCGCGCTCTCTCCAGCGTTTTCGTAGGAGACCATTTTCCCTTTACCCACCTTACTCACCTGTAGTCTCACTTCTCCGACATCTCACCGCACTCGCGACAACTAGCATACCTTTACACAGATCATACACAAGTTCCCCAGAGTGAGCGCATATGCTCCTCTTCACGCCAGCTCGTTCGGGATGTAGTGACGGTCACCTGCTCATGCAAGCCGACATGTTTTTTACCAACTATGACCGACAAGACATGAGATGATCCCCCGCCCGCGGCGTCCACCTCAGGTACGCGTACTTGTCCTTCGTGTCTTTCTCTCGTAACTGTTCTCTCGAGTTGACCTCCTGTGTCTCTCAGCCTAGCGGCCCTGATCCTTTCGTTGCCGCAAGTTAGCCTATGGGCCGCTTTCCACAGGTCAGCTGGCAGGTGGTCCCTCTTCTATTGTTCCAGTCTATGCCAGGATAGTGTCCCAGCTGCACTCATTTCACTCTCACCTCCCAAGTCTCGGTCTGGGTGAGCTTGTTCACGTTCCACCGTGTCCGTGGAAGTCTCTGCCTCGCGGTAAGCGACTGTTACTTGAACTTCAGCAGTGATGTCGTCCCTTCTGCAGAGCCTCTTAGCCCTATCTTTCGCCTCAGTAACCGCCGCCTGCAACTTAGGGTCATTTCTCATTTCCTCTTCTCTCGACCCTTCCACATTAATTTTTAACTCCGCCTCGTCTCCCCCGTCATAGTTGAGCATGGCGGTAATCTTGCGCCCCTCCGCAGACATCGGCCTTCAACGCGTTAGGAGGTTCTTGCAGTCTGGCATGTAACCATGCAAAGCCATAACCGTGCGCTTTCTGAAATAGCCCGAACTTGGTACTTATGGAACACTCACACACTGACAGCCTACCACCTGCTCACTTTACCGCCCTGCACTTCCCCCTTAGATTACCCGCATTTAATGTCGGTCCTGTGAACGTGACCGACACCGGTCACCTGAACGTGACCGGCTGGTCCCTGGGGCCAAAATTCGTAAACGGTCGTTCATGGGTTTTCCGCCCACGTGGATGGCGGTACGGTGGGGACCGGGGAGGGAGGGGGGTGGTGCGAGGGCCTTCTACACCCCCGTGCCTTCAAATAAAAAAAGAAAAAGGAAAAAAAAAAACAGACCGGGGTGTCTTTGATTAAAAAAAAAAGCAAATTGGGGGGTGGAGGTTGGGGGGGGGTTGGCGCAGGGCCCTGGCAGAGAAGCGCCGGGAAGCGGGCAAAAAAAAATAAAAAATTATGGGGTGTCGGTACCACCCCACATAGCACATATACCAACCCGACCAGAAACTCTCTCTCTCTCTCTCTCTCTCTCTCTCTCTCTCTCTCTCTCTCTCTCTGTGTGTGTCTTTCTCTCTCTCTTTCTATGAAAGGGCAATGAATGACGGTCCCCGTTGCGATCGGTGCTTTATGGCACCACGAAACGAAAACGGCCTGGTCCTCGTGTGGTCGACCTGCGCCTGGGGAAGGGCCAACCCTCCTGTCGGGAAATGAGGCCCGACCGTTTTTTTTTTTGCCGTATGGCACTGGCGTAGTGTCATGATGTCATCATTTTTTTTTTTTTTTTTTTTGGGTCCAAAACACCCTCAGAATGCCCCACACAACCCACGAAAGCTATGCCTAACACAACCGAACTCAAATTTTATTTTATTAAAAAAAACATGTATATATTCCGATCGAAAAAGAAATAAGAAACATATGGGCAGGTGCCCGTTGACATGAGCCATAAACCTGTGCAAAACAAACAACCCCCCTATCAGCCAAAAAAAAAAAAAAAAGGAATTCCTGCTCTGCGTGAACTCCATGAACTACAATCGGTCACGTTTTTTGTGACAGGTGACCGTCCCGCGTTCACCAGGGCCGTGAACGGTGAACGGGGGTACGATACTGCCCGCATTGGCACAAGGAGGTAGCTTGCGTGCGTCTACTGGTCAGCTACAAGTAACGCAACACTGCCTATTTTATAGGATTACTATCGGTCGCGGTCCCTGTGCTCTAAAGGAGGTACTATTTAGTATTGTTTTCCAGAATTTCAATAGAACACTAACAAGTGAAGAAAGAAAACAAGATGCCGAACCTCAACGGGCGCCTTTGGCGTAAAGTGACCTGCAGGCTTGACGCAGGTGTTCCCATAACGGGATACTGACGGTCACCCTCCCCGCTTCAAAGCGGACCAACGAACTACCCCTGATGGGTACCCATGTCCAATTGCTAGGAGGGGCCTTATGACCTCTAGCAGGGCACTGACGGTCACCC
>BFEA01000160.1:1864144-1881043 GCA_003427395.1 Chara braunii | reverse complement strand
ACACACACACACACACACACACACACACACACACACACACACACACACACAATCAATCAATCAAATCAATCAATCAATCAATCAAATCAATCAATCAAATCAATCAATCAATCAATCAATCAATCAATCAATCAACCTTTTTTTTCTTTATTTGTTTTAAATTACATCTTCATTTTTTTTTAAACACCTAATTACCCTACAAAAAACCGAAAATCGTTTCTAAAAAAAATACAGCACAACCCAGGGGCCTGGACCCACTAGCAAGGTATTCTACCACACCGTTCAGGATTTCGATCATGTGTGGCATCGAGTGACTCAGTACGGCCGTCGAATAGATCGGATCTCGATGGCCTGGCAGTTTCCTAGCGGGGACTGTAAAGATGCCCACCTCCCGTCCAATGAGATGCGTCGAAAAAAAAAAAAAAAAACGAAGTTGGACTAACTTGGACATGATAGCTCGCGTGGGCGGGAAGTCTGGATTTTATGGGCTCTAAAGGGGGGGGGTTGATTTCCAGACTTCGTTTTTTTTTTCTTTTTTCGAATATTGTGGTGCATCTGACAGGAACGCTTCGGCGTCTGTCGGATGGCCTGCTAAAGGCATCATGAGATACATCGCGAGGAATGTATCCCAATACCCGTCACTTGTTCATCCTCGTGAATGTCTTCGTGGACACATTTTATTGCCACGGTACATCACTATGAAGACTTACGTGAAGGAGATAGAACCAACCCATGAATACGGGTGCACAACTGTTCTACATAGTTTTATGTGCTATTTCAATTCATTTTAAATCAGAAAACGATCCATTCATGCAAATAAAAAATCACTTTGTATTTTCCAAAAAAACATAAATTGTGTCACACGTCGTAGAATACTTCGCTAGTGGGTCCAGGCCCCAGGGACCATATCCCTCATGATAAAAACTGCCTAAAAAAAAATCCTGCTTTTCGTTTTATTTTTTTTTAAATATTTTGTTTAAATGAAATTTCGTTCTTCATTTTTTAAAAATCTTAAACGAAGTCTGATTCCAAAATAAAAAACATAGGATTGTAGGGTTTTCCAATTCCTACACCCCTATATTTTGTTTTTTTGTTTTTACATATTTTTAGGGGGTAAACAAAATAGTGAAAAATCAGGCCGCGGATTGGGCCTCATTGGCCGCGGCCACGGACGACTTTTTCGGTCGCAGCGGCCGAAATGCCCGCGGCCTAGGCCGCAGGTGTCACGTAGCCTGCTCAGGCTGATCTGTTCAAGCCGCCAAAGGAATCTTAGGAGGGGCGTCCGTAAGTACATCAATGAGCTGAAACACTGTGTTTGTGGACCTGAGAGAACTGACCAATCCATCTAACGATTTGAGCGGAGCGAATCCTCGAAACATCAATGAGTCTGAACGGCGTGGCCCCAGTTCTAAGTGAACAAGTGTGTTGAATGGACTGCTCACACTTTGAAATTTCTGTTATATGGATTGGCCAACTGCCTCTGAATGTTGGATGTGGTCTGGCAAAACAGGTGGTCACTTTCTATGGACAGTTGAATACTCTTTCTGTAGACGAGTAACTATCGGGTCACTTCAGATCGAACGTCGCACACATATCAGTAGAGCGGATGCTCGTGTTCCTCTAACAGATTGAGAGGCCGTTGTCTGATCTGGAGCTAATCACGCGTCGTCAAATCATCCATTGTAAGCTTGCCGCTGGAACAGGTCTATGCTTCTACTCCTTTGCAGATTCGGCGTGTCTCTGGTTGACGATCTGTCCAACTGTGGAGGCTCGTCGACGGGTCTCAGCACCTTCTGCTTGATCACAGAAAAGGTATTGATTGCTAAAGGGAGGAACCACTTGGCTGTTGTGGCTTAGTAGGGCTCTTGTTTGTTGTTTACGGGGGGGTCATGCCTGGGATGATCGTGTGTATAAGCCACTTGAGAGAAGAGAGAGCCCTGACTGGTGTACAGTGCCCCTAATATCCCTTTATGATTCGTAACTTTAATTATTGTTAACTCCAAATTATTTATAAACTTTTCTTTTCCTTTCCTTTCTCCTCTTTTGAAACCACCCCCCCCCTTCCACGCACTGCTCGAACATCACGTGCCGACATGATTTGGCGTTCGTAGACTAAATGATTTCAGGCGATGGCGATTGCATCCAGTGTGGACGAAAAATCGCCATCGCCCGAAAGACACATGCCAACATACGCAGCTTCTCCCATAAGTACTCCTTCGTCACATCATTGCATTGCCTGAGATCCACCCACGCCCCCCCGTCCTCCGTTTCATCCACCACCATCGCTCGTGGAAGAACACTGCATCCTATGGCGCAGCAAGCCTGAACTACAGCCTCGGTTATGGCCATGGTATCCGGCCCTTCGATCGGGACTTGACGAAGCGTCTTCCTCCTCCGCGCGTGGATCTGCGCTTTCATTCTGCCCATTGCCCTCTCCTGCTGACAACGAAAGAGCATGGCTGTCACGGCCGCCGCCACGGCCGTCTCCCCTCGATCGTCGTCAACTTCGCACGTTGGTCGTCACTGCCTCCTTCCATCGGCACGTGTGTTGCAATGCTCATGAACCACGGAAATACAACAGCCTACCGACTCGCCACGACCACGGTAACCTCAGCGCCAAGTCGCCGGCGACGTTCCCCGCGTGTGCTCGACTCCGCACATAGGCGCGGCCACGGCAGGAGGAGGCGATGGTGATGGACCTTCGCGGGCCACTCACAAATTCGTGACGACTAACGAGGACTCCACTGCGCCGCTGCAAATGCCCATTTCCACCGTTGCTAATATGGACGCCACCTGCTCCGCGTTGCCGTCGTGATGTCCAGCACCCAATTTGAAATTTGATCTTCGAACGGGGAGGTCCATTGCTTTTTAAGTTTTTTTTCCCTCCCTGTCGCCAGCGCCTTTCAAAATTTCCCGCCTTCGGCAGCTGGACCAAACCGTAGCAAGACGGGCATCACCCATTGGATCAAGGCATTGCCCCGGCGTGGCCGAATATAATATTATGAAAATGGCCGCCGGGGGCCAAAAGGAATCATCCTTGGGAGACCACCCCATGGATAGGTGGAACGACGGCGGGAATTTCCTTAATTTCCTTCAAACCCCCAAAGGAAAATTCCTTCCGCCCCGAGGACGCCCCGAGGAGTGTCTGACGAGCCCCAAATACTTAAAAGGGTCCTAATGTGAGTGTGCCCTCAGTTGCCAGAAAAAAACGCATTCATAGGAACCCTTCGCCAGTGCTCTGGAACCCCTTTTCATTTTCAGATTTGTTCTTTCGAATCCCCCTTGATTTTGAGATTTGTTCTTCCCACTTCTATCATGAAAAGTGCTCCACCATTGAAAGAATTGAAGTACAATGGCAGAAAACCCCTAACAGCTGAGTAACATATGTGCAGTTGGGCAGAAAGAAAGACCAACAGAAACAGTCACCGCACATTCACACAAAAAACAATCACACACACACACACACACACATACGCACACACACACACACACACACACACACACACACACACACACACACACACACACACACACATTAAAGGGAGATCTGCATTGATAATGGATCTACTCATCTGGGAGGAACAGGAGCTTCAAAAAAACAATCACACACACACACACACACACACACGCACACGCACACACACACACACACACACACACACACACACACACACACTGTGCCACACACATTAGAGGGAGATCTGCATTGATAATGGATCTACTCATCTGGGTGGAACAGGGGCTGTGGTGGTGAAAATCCACAACACACACATACACACACATACAGACAGGTCAACAGACATGAAATCCAGACTGAATGGCCGGCGCACGTACACACACACATGCACGTGCAGTCCTGTAGTTGATATTTATGTAAGGTAAATCTCTTTCAATTTTGATGTACGTATCTGGGTGGAAAAGGGGTTGTCATGGCGACGGTTGCAAAATGAACCCCAAAAAAACGTATACACAGACCGACAGACAGGAATATACTCAGACAGACCGGCAGGCAAACATGAAGATCTACAGACATACAGGCAGGCAAGCAGACAGCAATGGCCCAATGGGGTTGATGACATTATGGACCGATGAATGGGAAAGGCTGACAGCACCATTCATCACAAGTGGAATTTCAGGAGCGCCACAGTCAATTGAACATGAACTCCAGTGTGTACTTTAGCCCATATGTGGCTGAATGGCAGACACATGTAAATGATGTAGTAACCAATAACTATTGATATAAACTTATAAAGTATTATAAACAGATCACGCGTTCAAGTCCTCATCATAATACGTGGGGTTCAGCCCCTTTCTTTCAAAAAACAGAAAGGAAATGAACCCCAGCCGTGCTAGCCGAACCGTGGCACTCAAACTGGAGAAGCAAATTGAATCGAGGACCAATGGCGGCTACCACCACAAGCCTACCCTTACCACCTAGACTGGAGTTTTTTTTTTTTTTTTTTTTTTTTTTGAAAGCTGCCTTCTCCTCATCGGGGGACAGCTATATATTTTTCTCCTCAGACTGGAGAAAAAAAATGAATCAAGGATGATAGACATAATACTTTTGAGGAGCTAAGTTGTCTGTTGGCAATATAGTAGTGCAGAATATTGTAAAGGAATACAATTCAATACATAGAAAGTTAGAAACAGAAATAAGACAACGAAGACGTCGGAGTATGGAGAAAGCCTCAAAGCCTCAGAAAGGAAAACTCCATGGCAAAACAATAGAGCTCTGTCAGCAAGAAAGGAACAGGATAGTCAGATTGTTATCATTGTTTCAATGCCTGAGGCTGAGGGGAATATCTAAGTGTCATTTTTTTTTTTGCTTTGAGATATAACTATGGCCACCTCCAAAACCAAGGGTTGTGCTCCACAGTCCTACCGTCTTCACCGGAGTAGAACGCCCGGTGATTATCGCCCTATCTGGGCTGAAAGTTGTGCCAAAAATACAGCTATTATGACCGGGCGTTTTATTGGGGGTTGAAGACGGTAGTTTGAGGATTTTTTTAACTTAGGTGGGGCTCCACATCAAAACATTTGCTTCTTGGTTGAACAGTGCACAGGCGGTGTTCATGGCTGAGCGCACTGTGGGGCAGTGCGAATGAAAGGTACTCTCTCACTATAAAGACGAGGGCACCCCTTCTTGTTTCCCAAGTATTCTCCTCTTTTTTTTTTTTTTTTTTTTTTTTTTTGCTCCAAAACTTCGTATGTGGGAAAACCCATTTAACGAGGTGATAAGAGCAGCCTTGTTAAGTGGGCCCGAGCGTCGGAGGCTCCATCTATTGGTGGGGAGCTGCACCTGCTGGAAATCGGGTCTGGCATCCTTATGCAGTGATATGATGAGTGTCAGCTGGAAAATGGGTCCAACGTCGCTATACAATGATTTGTGGGAATGTGGTTATGTGCATCCAGTACCATGTGGTTATGTTCATACAGACTGTATTCGTTATACGGAGCCAAATCCCTTTTCCACCATATTTGCCATGTCTCTCTAGACAGCAGTCTGAGAGCCATTGATTACTTCCCAGCAACAGGGAAGGATTGACCTCCAGGACCTGCCATTGACGCCAAACCCTGAATCGGATGAAAAGCATCCCCATCAAACACCCCAACAAACAATCCTCCATCAGCCCAACAAACTATCATCCGACACGGAGCAAACAGGGCAACCATACTAAACCCTAAACAGTCCACCTCCCGCCTGAGGGCCGACCAGCACCCCTTCTTGATTGAAATTTCGGGCCGGGCAACTCCACTCAACATCGACTATCCTATTCTTATCCGCTGCCCGACAAAGAGGAGCAAGTCCACATCGAGATTCAAGGGGGTGAAGAATAATAAGACACTTTTTTGCAACGCCAATCCCCTCCCCGCCATCCTCGTCAGAACCCGGCATCTCTCCCGGGCTGCCGAGTCGATGATGAAATTGGTCGCACGAATAACGCTGCTGGTCCCGCCGCTCCCACGATCGCCGTCGCCAGTGTTGATATTATTGTCATTGTCATTTTTGTTGTTGCCACTGTACCCGTCGCCGTCCTTGTTGTTGTCGTTCAACACCAAGGAGGCCATTCGAGACTCCTATATGCAGATTTGGCAGGACCCCAACAAACTGTTTTCGCAAACTTTTCGGAACTGGACACCGCTCTCGATATCACATGGAAACCGTGGAGGAGAACGGGACCTGGTTGGCAGAGGAAAAACCCTTCAGTGACTTCCAGGTCCCGTACCTCCAGCCTAACTTCGTACTCCTCCCAAGCCCTGTGCCGCCTGCCCAGCAGCTCCCCTCCCCCCCCGCTCGGCCCACCATGCCCGTCGCACCCAATCCGGTCACCGCCCCGCCCCCCTTGCCGTCCCCCCACCGCGGCACCCCGTCCCGCCCTTGCCCTGCTTGACCTGCAGCTTTTTGGCTTGCATTGGCCACAACAGACAAGACGACGGAAATGCGAACAGTGGAGTGACTGGCAACAACAGGCAACAACAACAGCGATGATACCAAGACCAGAGCGACAACTCACGTCTCGCTGCCACAGGCCCTGCAGTGGGAACTCTGAAGACCGACGCACCCGAGGGAGCAGGGCCCTTGCACCATGTACACAGCTCTGACAAGGGATAAGGCGACCGCTCGGTCTACGGTACAAGGGTTCTCACACACCCAGTGACACATAAGACAGATTCAACTGTCCTGCAATAGCCTTGTCTCATGGTACTGCTCTCTGTTGCCACGGGCTTTAAGGATCAATAATGTGGCATGCATGGGTTTTGAGAGGGTATAGGGTTTAAAGGGTTTGAAGGAACAGAGTCAACAGACGTTGTAATAATGAACAGGGGGGCTGCTGAATAGGGCTGAGCAAATAGACAAGGGGCGCTCCAAGATGGGATGGGTGATACTGGCAGTTCCATGGGACAACGGAGCCCCGGACTGACAAGTGAAATGACCACAGCCTTTTTTTTTTTTTTTTTTTTTTTTTTCACTAACTAGAGCGAAGACGAGTTCTCCGTGTCTGTGGCCTCGTTTTTCCAAAAATGGCATTACATTACCAGGCACAGGGAGTGAAAACGTGGACATCCACTGAACAACTGATCAGTCTTGCCTTCAACTCATTCAGGAATTACACCCCTCCTTCGTTCACGTCTTCATAGGCAAGAATCTCCAACGCTCACACTGCCCGAATCACAGAGCTGGACACAATCTTGGCCTCAAGTTCCCTCAACTGCCACCTCATACCCGTCTGTGATCTCACCGCGAACTCTAGCCCACTCCACTGCAATTCACAGGGAGAATCCAAACCCGGTTGTGCCAATCAACTCGTTCAATCTTGCTCCAACATGGAGAATCTAGCTAGCTGGTCATTAGTTGCAAACACCTAAGGAGGCAGTTCCGTACAAGAGCCTCAGGGTGCAAAATGACACAGGAACAACAGGAGACAACCCCCCCCCCCCCACCTTGACACGGTATTGCCCACATTATCAATTATAGGACCGACATGTTGCCCACACGAGCGCCTCTTCCTGACCTTTAATCTCGAACCCTCTGGACCATTCTACCCAAAGGAAAGGCTGCAGAGGCCAGCCAAAATGTACTTTCAAATGCTGGCATTACGCCATTCGCAGGCGCATCTGCAGAGAGATCTCACCGACCTGAAACACATGGATACCACCTACCCAGCTACCGCCCTCGATGACAGACCATTCAAATTGACAACAAGAGAGGCCCCCGACGACAAAACCTTCTCCCCAAATCAGGATGTTTGCTGAAATGTTAGTTCTCATCATCAGACTCCTCCTCAGCTTCTTCCAACCACTTCACGAACGGCTCGAGGGACTTCACAAACATTTGCCTGCCCTTCATGAGGTTGCCTTTACAGAACCACTTTAGAATAACATCCTCGGACAGCACATCAAGATCGTAAAGCGCCCGGACAATCTCATGGAAGAGCTTCATCAACTTCGCGTCCTCATAGCAGTGGATCTGAATCTTATACATCAGCTCAACCTCAAGTCTGGGTGTAGTGCAGAACGCTCAAAGCAATTTATCCCACCGTTTGACCTGCCAGAGTGCATTGTTGATATTCTGCTGCTGGTTCTTGCCACTCCATTGCACCGCATCCATCATGGCCTCCCAGATGGTCTTCACAATGTCCACATCAGGCAGCTCTCCTTCCTTGCGCCGCTGCTTTACTAGCTCAATAGTTTCTCCAAGGTTTACAGGCCCTCCTTCACTCATAATTTCAGAGAGCGAAGTGTGCAGCTCCTTAAGCATGACATCGAAGACCTTCTTGCGGTTGTATTCAACAATTTCAGACAGGCCCTCTTTCATGAAATGCTCCGCAAAATACTCTGGGGTCCACTTCTGCATTAGGAAGAACTCCAGCATGCGGTCCTCCACCTTCGCCCTCTTCAGAAGCGCAACAAGCTCATCCAAGGTGCTTTCCTCGAGGAACACCTTAAACACATTTGTCACGAAGCCGAGACCGATCCCTTTGAAAGCATGGCATCATTGTACAAACATGTGAAGATGTTCTCCGGAGGAAGCACTGACAGCTTCTGCGAAAATGTGAGGGCAGTGAAAATTGCGAGCTTCTTGCGGTCTTCCGCGCCATAATGCTCAAGTGACTGCAATAACCGCCGCAAAACATTTTCAAGATTTTTGATCAAGAATGGCCTCCGCCGGATCATCTTCTGAATGAACAGAATATAAGGTAGGATACTCTCCTTTGTTGGCTCGCAGTTCAACACAGCGTATGGCTGCCGAGATGAGTCTTCCACCACGACAGTACTTCCAGCTGCCGTACGGCCACCTGTGAAAAACAACTCGAACAGGGTGTCGCCATAGCGCGAAAAATCGAGCTCATCATCAACTTCTATCTCTTTAGATATGAGATCCAAATCCCCCTGGTATTTAAGGCAGACATTAACAACATTATCCACGAATCTAGATGGATCCAACGGAACAGCGATGTTCCGTTTGCTGGTCTTGATCCACGTGCCGCCAAGAGTCGGCTTCTCCTTCAAGCTCATAAACTGGGTCGGGCTGACCAAAGGGGATTTGATGAGAAGTCTGAGAATAGAGCGAAGCGCACCGAAGGGACCGCCAATGATAAAACTGCTGACGTTACCAAACAACAGCCAACAATGAGAAACACCGCAGACAACTTGGCAGGGTCCGCTGGGCAGGATAATCCAAAAGGAACAAGTATCGCTGAGTCGTTGTGCTCCCGTACAAATGGTCACCCACTGCCGCTGAAAATTCTTGACCAAGTAGACTTGATTAGCGGAGATGTGGCCTTCGTTGAAGATTGGAACTTAAATCATCTCGTGTCGAATCATGACCTTAATTGGAAACTAATCTGGAGAGCAGCGAGCAACCGAGCAGCCGTCACGATGAGAAAAACGACCTGTACAGGGTGAACCTCAGTGACGGCGCTCCCAAGGTTCCGTGTCCCCGTAGTCTTCAGCCCGCAGCGCGCTTCCAAGTAGGCGGGCGATGACGGAGAACACGGTGTAGGTGAGGAGGAGAGGGGCAGAGCACTGCGAAGGTGCTAAGCTACATGAAGTACTTCGAGCCTCGGAGTGGGGCCAGACGGAACACGTGGATACGGAAGCACAGCGCTGAAAGCAGGTGCCAAGCAGGTAGGCTGCGCAGGCGAAGGCAGCCGAAATGACCACAGCCCTGGGAACAATGATTGGAAGTCTCTGTGTTGGCAGATGTATCCATGGGACGCGGGACCCTGTTTCCAGCAGGTGCCGCTCCCCACCAATAGATGGAGCAGCCCGGCAGATATGCCCTCACTTCTGACGGTTCTCTTACCACCGCCGGGATAGAGGGCTTACACAAGGGCTTTTTTTTGCCAAAAAAAAAAGAAAGGTTCACCAAAGCAATCGTAGCCAAAGCATGAATTGAAAGAAGTGTCCAGGATGTTGTAGAGGTCACGGACCGGACCCCCGGTGATTGCTGGCAGCAGCAGCCAATGATTGTCCTGACAGGATAGGCCTTCTACCCTACCCATTCCCATGTGCGCACCCTGTCCCTACTAGCCTCCCTCAGTGTGACCAGCACTCAGGACCGTCACCCTACCAGTATTGAGGGCAACTCGGACCAGACAGCAGTGACAAGCACCAACGCTGGGCCCTATTGGAAGCGGAAGCGGACGAACCTTGCCGTACGGGAACTTTGGATGCCAGGCTCATGCAGTCTTCTACAGGCCCAATATCAGAGAGTCTACCCAGCAGGAGTACCTAAGCAACCACCCACGGACATATCCTACCGTCCTTCCCCTAACTTACCCAAGGCTAGGCAGAACTCACCCTAGCCGGCGCGACTTATATCCCTACCCTACCCCAGAGCGAAGCCATGCATGAGTAGGCCCTGTCATGTACCAGCAACCCTGTTTAACCTTTGTGCTGAACCTAAATCATGGCGAGTAAGTGCAACCATGATGCCGACTAGCCAAATCCGTGGCAGATGGCGAGTACTGCAACCAGGCCCACAATAATGGGACACTGGACCCATTTCTCAGCAGGTGCAGGTCCCCACGAGTAGATGGAGCCTTCACACTGGGTGCCCCGAGTGGAGTCTTGTTCACCAAAAAAAAAAAAGGATGGGCAGGAGGAGGGTTACTGAAATGCTGCTGAACATTTATCATTGGTTCTGAGTCGTCTGACTATGTGGAAAGGGAAGCTGGACCTGTCAGGTTTCCAGCAGGTGCAGCTTCCCACCACCAATAGACTGGAGGCATCGCAATAGAGGGCAAGCCCATTCAAGTCCAGGTTGTTGTAGACGTTAGCCACCAGGCATATGACAGTCCCTTCAGCAGTTGACCAATTGATCATCCACTGCATACAGATGATTTTTCTGTACAGGGCCCCTATGAGAATCCCTCCCACCCCTACTCATCATTACTGTCCCCGGTGCATCCCTACTCCCAAGGTCCTACCTTAGTGGATTTTTACTAGGCTACCAGCCGGGCGGCCGCCCGGGTCCCGGGTGGCCCGCCCGTGCAAGGACCAGGGAAGGTCCCAGCAAAAAAAAAAAAAAAAAAAAAAAATCCGAAAAAAAAACTATGTTATGCAGAAAAATAAACTGAACAACAATTGCCTCAGGGTCACATCGAAATTCTTCACCGAACTTAGAATAAAAAATAACTTTTTTTTTTTCCATTTTTTTGGGCCCGGCCGGGCAAGTGACCCCGGGCCACTCTGGTAGCCTAGGATTTTTATTTATTTATTTATTTTCTTATTCTTCTTTTAAAAAGCCCAGGGTGTTGTAGAGGCCAAGGACCAGACCCGCGGTGATTGCTAGTAGCAGCAGCCAATGGTTGTCCTGACAGGATAGGGAACCTACCCTTTCTTTTTTTTTTAATTAAAAAAACGGGCCCAGTGCCCAAGGCTTGTATTACTCAAAGAATAGAATCGAGGCCGGGGTCCTTACCTGAAAGAATAGAGTGGACACACTGGCAGCCTCAGCCAGTTTAGTTTATGAGAACATCAGAAAAAAGTCACAGTGCTGGAAAACGGGTCCAGCGTCCGCTGCTTCTGGCTAACTGATCAAAAAAAGGGAGGTCTGCCTCTTCGTCCATCTCGCCGGATGCCAGAATTACACAGAAAGCTAGCAGCCCCTCCACTACCTCCTGGTCTGGCTCGGAAAACCGGAAGGAGCCACTGGGGGGCACCAGCGGGTCCTCCTTCCATCTTCCGGCCCGCCTCGGGATCAGTCTTAGACTGTCTTTTAGACAAGAATTTCCGTCAAGGAGAGGGCGTGGGGAGGGAAGGGGTCTGGGAAGCCCGTGGAGGGCCGCAAAGGGAATGAGGGTTCCACCTGGGTCCAGTCCTTAAAAACTATTCTGTAGTCCCTTATTATTTCCAGATCCTGCTGTCCACCTACCCTATCCGCGCCCCATGTGACTTTTGCTACCCATCCCTTCCCAATCTCCACCCAACCAGTCCGTACAGAAGGCTGTAATCACTCTCCTGATGTCCGTGATTTGTGAGAAGAGATCCAGCTGGGACTTCGTGTCGGACCACCTTCGCATGAGTGCCAGCTGTATTTGTTGTTTGATTTGTTCAGTAATTTCCTCCCCTTCTATCCTCGCTTTATCTAAGGCCAAAACACACCTCTGCTCCCAAAGAGCCCACATCACCGCCCTCCTGCCTAGCCAAAACATGTTCTCAACAAACACCGAGCTTTCTCCTGCCAAAGGCCAGTGGCCAACCAGGATGGCCCGCCATGACCATGGCCAGGGAATCTCCGCTACTATCTTCCGCCAAATACGGTCCCACCATCGCCATGTGAATTGAGCTGTTGGGCATTGCATAAAAATATGCTCAATAGTCTCTGCTCTCTTATGGGTGGGGAAACATGTTCAGTCATCGCTGACACCACGGCAGTGCCAGACCCCGCTGCTCCAGGTTGGTGCGGTCTATTAGCCGGTCGTTAGGAGGCAGACAGTGGTGCACTATCTGCCACTGCAGGGAGGATATTTTCGCAGGTTTAGACTTCTGGCCTTTAAACCAGCGGATCGGGGTCAAGAGGGAGTGGTCCACATTGAGCTGTTTGGCCCAACGGTCTGTAACCTCTTCCCGTAGATGTCGTTTAGGCCTATACATCTTGCAGGTAGATTTGACTGACAACTTGTGGAGGTTTATATGATCCGTTGTGCCCTCCCCCCTTCTCTGGGGGAGCGCCCAGGTCCATTCCACTGGGTCTAGGGCCAACTCCTGTATAGCCCACTGTGGTTGAAAGACCACTTTCTCCCCTCTCTCTTCCATGACTCAGATCCAATATACCAATGTGTTCTCTACCCATTCAAAGGGGACTCTACTTCCGTTGAGGGTTCCCCTTCGTGTGATAGCATAGAGCTCCACCAGGACCATGTGTGGGTCTACAATATGGATCTGACCGATTCCTGGCGGTACCCCCTTGATCGCCACCCAATCTCCCTCCTTACGGGAGGACCCTTGTTTGAGGATTCGATACCATGCTAGCGGGACGGTCTCAATGAGGTTTTCTAGGTGTTTCTCTATATGATGACAATGGTGCAGGGTATCTTGCAATTGGTCCGATGTTTTCCAGTTTCGTCTCTCCTGGTCCCAAAGGTTCCCTACTCTGAGCACTCCCCGCTTAACCCAACTCTTCCATGGCAGGGCAGAGCTTGATCTGGTGCAGCCCCTCCGGTCCATCAGCCAATGGTTTCTAAACAAGGGTTGACGATAAATTTCTTCCCTGCGGTCCAGTGGGGGTCTATCGGGGAGCGGAAGCCGCCGCTACACGGCCAGCAGAGATGTCAAAAAATTGTCCCTTGGCTGGTCTCCTCTTTCCTGTTCAACCTGTTCATTCTGCTCAACCCCCCTTCGTGGAATTTTGCGCGGGATTGTTCAAGAACGATCCTCCAGGCACATCAAAGGATGCACCCCTCGAGGGGCGGCTGGGGCCATGTGGGCCAGATGCTCTAAAGCCACTACGCACCATGGGCTGTGGGGTGAGAAAATCAGTTTTTTCACCCATTGTATTCGCAATGCCTGAATTTGTGTACCAGGGTCTATGATCCCTAAGCCCCAACGGGCTTTAGGCTGAATAACTGAATCCCACGCTACCTTGCTGATAGCCTTGCCATTTTCACTATCCCCCCTCCAAAGGAAGGTCGTTGCCTTTCTTTTAAGCTTCGTCAATGCTCCCTTACTCAGTGGCCAGAGCACCGACTTGTACCACAGGGCTGCAAAAGCGACGTTATTGATGACCAACGCTCGACCATAAAGGGAGGTGTGCTTGTTGTTCAGTTAAGGAGTTTTTGCAGGGCGGGGGTACTTACCCATTCGTCATTAGTTGGTGGGCATCCAGTTGCCGTCATGGACACTCCTAGAATCCTCGGTGGGGGTTTTAATGACATCCACACAATCTACGGCGAGTCTGGGGGCGCCCCCCCTGATAGTGGATCCACCACCCTTGTGTCTTACTCCCCCAATTCACTTTCATGTCAGAGACCTTTGTGAACATTTCCATCATTTTCTGAATTTCGTCCAAGTTGTTGTGTGTGGTCTCTACCATGATTGTGATATCGTCTACGAAAAGGAAGCAGACGGGAATGGCCTCCTCTGGTATTTGTGAGATTCGGATCCTAGTAATGCTCTTATGGGCCCAAAGGTTGACAATCAGTGTCTCCATAATACTAAAAAATAAAAACGGGGCAATCGGGTCACCCTGGCAAACCGATCGTTCCAGCCTTAGAGGCGGTGTCAGACTCCTATTGACTTGGATGTAAGTGGTTGCATTCTGATGAAGGATTCGAACCCACCGCCTGAATATCAGCCCAAAGTTCATTTTTTCCAAACTTTTATCCAAAAAAAGTCAGTCGTCGTGATCATAGGCTTTTTCAAAATCCATAAAGACCAAGGCTGCATTTTGGCGAGTGTGTCGGGCTAGCTGTAGGACCTCATGCACTAGGAGGATGTTCTCTTGTATATTTCTGTTTTGCATGAACCCAGTTTAAGATGCGTGGATAATGTCCTCCATTACTGGGATCATTCGATTGGCTAAGGTTTTAAACAACATTTTGTAGACGATTGTGAGGAGTGTAATGGGCCGGTAGTTGCGGATGTTCATCTTATCCCCTTTCTTATAGAGGAGCGTCAGCACCCCTTGCCCCACCCTCTCGCCCATTTTTCCCGACCGCCATACTTCCCCATAGAATTCCATAATGTCCGACTTAGATAATCCAGGTGGTCTCCCAAAATTCTTTGGGGAAACCATCTATTCCTGGTGCTTTGTCCTTCTGCATTTGTATGAGGGTCGCCCATATCTTCTGTTTAGAGAGCGGATCTTCAAGGGATTCTTGCTGCTCTGGCGACAACACATTTTCTATAGAGTTTTGAAACTCCTCAATTTGTCTATTATGGGTTGTTTCATCAGAATTGTGTATGTGTGACTCAGTGTGAGGAGAAGAGGTTTTTGTAAAAGTAACGAGCGATTTTAGTGCATCTGGCCGTGGTTATGACCGGGTCTGACTCTCTTGCAGCTGGATCATAGAGGGTCTCAATCGTGGTTCGTTTCGCCCTCACTCGGGTCAAACCGAAAAAATGCATGTCCATGGTGCCTTCCGTTGATAAATTTATTAGTCTCGCCCTTAATTTAGCTCTTTGCCAACGATATCTTGCAAGATCCAACAGTTTTGCTTTTAGCTCTTGTACTTGGGTGTGTGCCTATAAAATTCGTTGTTCCTGCTCGTGCAAATTTTCTTGTTGTTCTCGTTCCAATGGGTCTCGCATTATCAGAATTTCCTGCCGATGCCGGTGAGCGCCTAGGTATTTAGAAAATTCATTATTTTTCCTGGCTAAAAAGAATAACTCGTTGTTGAACCATGCAGTCGGGGAGTCATGTAATTGACGATTTTCTTTCCAATATTCCAAAGCCTCCCTTAGGTATTCTTGAAAAGACTTCATTTTAAGCAGAGAAGCGTTGATCTGATAATAACTAGTCCCTTGGTTTGGTCGTTTGTGGAAGGTCCAAACAGCCATGCACATCCTATGATCCAGGCCCGAGTATGGGCTCGTTGGTAGTATAGCAGTTGTTGTTAACCCTCCCACCAGGTCCTCCAAAGCCAAGATCAAATCAATTTAGGATTTGGAGAGCCTATTCGGATCATTGTGCTTAATGCAGGTGAAAGTTTTCTTTGTGGGATAACTATGCCTGTACGTATCGAATAGCTGAAGGGAAGAGCATAATTCCCCCAACATACTTTCATCCTCTTCTGCATTATGAGCCGTAGAGGGGTGAACTCTCCATCTTTCTAACCCTCGATCGGGCGCCGCGTTGTAATCTCCTGCTAGCACTATCGGGACGCCAAGGGTGGGGATATTTTTGATTTTTTCTAAGAACTCTCTTCTTTTCCGGGAGGTGTTAGGGGCATAGAGGGAGACTATACAGATCACCTCCAGCTCCAGCATGCCTAGTACTAACACCCAACGACCGTCCTCCTCATCCTTTTCCCAGTGGAGGACTTCGAACCGCGACTCTGGGGGGACCCAAATTGCCACCCCGGCCTGTCGCGGACTGGGGGAAAATGCCTGGTAGCTCTAAAAAGACCGAACTTGTTTTTGTGCCCTATGATGTTTCAACTGCTCCATCAAGTGGTCTCTTGTATGCACATTATGCCTGCCCACGTTTTCCCCCCCACTCCCCACATGAGGTCTTAAAGCGTCTCGGTCTTTTCCGGGCAACGGGGTGCTAGGCCATTTACGTTAATAGACCTAACATCCAGGTCCGCTTGTTGGAGCGTTCTCCTCCATGTTTTGTTTTTCCGGTATAAGGCCTCGATCGAATCCATATTAGTCTCAGAAAGCCCCTACCGCCACCCCTCCCCCCGGGGCTATCCTAACCTTTGCCATTCCTGGGCGTCCCAATCCACCCCTCCTCCAAGTATGTTCTTCCGTAGGACTGTGCACATACATGTAAGAAGATCGTCGGTCAACCAAATGTGGTTGAGATTCACCTTTAGCTTTTGAGTATCCAAGAGGGCAGTATATGAACACCATTGTAAACCTAAATCCTTGTTGCCTTCGAACCTCACATACAGGTTCTTGTAAGTCCTCTTAAGGTTTTCTGAGGACACGCTGATGGTAGTCGTGGCCCCGGGCTCGTAGTGTTCTGCAATAAACTCCTTTACCTCGTGGAATTTTAATGCCCCTTCTCTTTGTAAGTGCCACCCGTGCAGTGAACCCCCTCAATATGAAGGGGTGTGTGGGTCGTCAGATTCGGCCGGCGAAAGGTCAAGTTCCCACTTCCCCCCCCCTCCTTCTGAACGGAAGTTCTAACACCTTGTCACCCCTGGGAAGGCTCTCGCTGTACAATCCTTTCTCTATCAGATGACGCAGTTTCTGTCTCTTATACACATCTAGATGTGTATAAGA
>BFEA01000160.1:1848669-1863963 GCA_003427395.1 Chara braunii | reverse complement strand
GGGGCCTGCGAGTGTTCTGCACTACTACTCGTGCCCGGGGGGAGGAACTTTTCTTGTACAATGCTCTAGATCTTAGCCAAAGCCTGCTGCCAGCTGATCTCTGAGGGTAAGCCCTGTTCCAGTGCCTGCTTCAAGGTCGGGCTCCCGTCCATTGCGTCCAATAATGGGAAGAGGTGGACGTAGGCCTCGTCCCAAAACATGTCTGTTTGGCAAGGGTGCAACATTTTGAGGCGGTTGATCAGCCAGTCCGCCAGGCTTGTTAATTTGGTTTCCGTATCCTGTTCGCATTGTCGACCCCATGCCTCCGGGGCACTGTCTGTCATCTCCACCTCAGGAGGGACTATTGGTGGGTCCCAGTCCATGGGTTGGGGGTCGAAAACCCGAGAGAAGGGATCTGTCTTGATTAACCCTTCTGAGGGAGTTTTCTCCTCCCGTGTTTGATGATGATGTTCTGCATTCTGAGGTTGTGTTTCCCCTCTGTCCCTCCCTCCCTCCTCTGATAGGCCATTGTCGCCCTCTCTGCCCGTCTTGTACTCCCGTTTTTTCCTTTCTCCTACTGGGCGTCCTTCTCTTGACTTGGATCGTTATGTTGCAAGTCGGCCTCCGTTCCCCCCCCGTTCATTAAGGCTGTAAAGTGGTTGGTCAATCTCTCACGGGTAGTATTTTGTTTTTTCTGAGTGTTTTTCGTTTTCGTTGCTTTCTTGAGGCATGCTGTCTTTTTTAGAGGGGTGGAGTGTCAGACTTCCTCTGAGTCCGGTGAGGTGATGAAATCTTGAGGCCGAGGCTCTATCGTCCCCCCCGCTCCCCCCCTGGATCCTTGAAGGGGGGAGGAGGGGTGGGGGCGGTAAGGGCGGGATGACTCTCCCTTCCATGCGGACACCTCTGGTCCTCTGCAGGCTGGGGGGGGGTCCATTGCTCCGGCGGTTTAGTGCCCCAGTTCACCGCCTCTTTCTTTGCCCACTCCCAACCCTTAACCCCTCCGCCCTCCCAGGGTTCGTCCACTCCACATAGACCCAGCCTTCGTGCCCTGGGTTAACAGTTCTCCACCGTGTGGCCTGGAACGGGTCTCTCAGCAGTCATCCCGTGATCCTGATCCGTTTGGCCGGGTGGTGTGGGCACTCGGGCTCAGACGGGAGATGACCATAAGTCTGGCACTTGAAACACTAGGGCCTGGTTTTGTGAGCAGTGTGGATTCGATAGTCTCCCCCCCCCACCCGGAAGACGACCACGTCGTCTATTGCAAAAATGTGATTTTTTGGCAGGTCCAACGCTATCATAAGGTAATCATACCTTTTTTTTTTTTTTTTTTTTTTTTTTTTTGAGAAGACAGCCCAAGTTAATGCTAGGGGTGTTGGTAGGAGCAGACACTATTAGCATGCTCGGGGAGGCTCCATCTATTGGTGGGGAGCAGCACCTGCTGGAAAGCGGGTCCAGCATCCCTTAACATTGGAACTGTTGGATAAAAATACATTCGGCTGTGCTGACATATATGACTGCTCAGCACCAGGCTGATTAAGTGTCAACCTACAGTAATTAAGAGATCCTTGATTCTATATACCTGCCTCTTCAGCGAGCTTTTCGTTAGAGCTGCATCTGCTGGAAAACCGGGTCCAACGTCCCATTTACAAGATCCTAGGCAATACTAGTTGGTACCTCTTCAACCTCCTTCCGGAGGGCGCCATATATTATCCTTCTGGACTAGAACCTTTAACTATTCCTAAGATCACGATCACTTGCGTGCTCTAAACCATACCAACTCAAAGGAACCAAGCACAAGGATGATAATGGGAAAGGGTCAGAGAAGTCAGAAAATGGACGCAGAGGGATAGAAGGATCCGCAGTGGTCCAATCATGAAAGGATAGTTGATAGTTCCTTCTGGATTCTAGCTGCCCTCCTTTCTTGTTCACTCTTCTCTCTCCCTTCCACTTGATCACTCCCACCTTCCCTTCCTCGGTGTCCCCCAGCCAGTCTCTGCTGAATTTTTGAATGTGACTGTCAATTTCTGATTGGATCGATAGATGTTGAATCTTCTCTTTAACTTTTAGATTATCCCATTGAGCCGAAATCTCGGTTTGGATTTGTTGTTTTATTGAATTAGTGAATTCAGGGCCCTCAAGCCTCACCCTTTCCATTTCATTGGTGCAACGTCTGTGCCATAGAGCCCACATAATGGTTCTCCTTCCAACCTTATATAGATTTTGGGAGAACTCATCCTGAAGAGGTGGATCCCATGCTTCACATAGGAGGGTTTTCCAATCCCATGACCATGGATATGAGGATGTGAGTTGACTCCAGATTATGTCCCACCACCTCCATAACCATACCGCACTTGGACATTGAAGGAAAATATGTTCTATGGTTTATGGAATTGCTCTTGATGGGAAAGTTGATGTGCAAAACTTGCACCAGGGTAATGCTATACCCCTCTGTTCAAGAGTGGTTCTATCTATAATCCAATCGTTTGTGGGGAGACAACGATGATCTATTTGCCATTGCAGGGAGGCTACCTTAGCAAGTTTGATTTTAATGGTCTTAAACCATTTGATAGAGCGTAAAGAGTCCTCGCTGATGTTCAGCTGTCTCATCCATCTTGCTTCCACTTTATCTTTTATATTAAGGAATGGTCTCAGCATTCTATAAGTGGATTTAACGGTTAGAGTCTGGAGTGAGCGAGCCCAGGTTCGTTTTCCTCCTCTTGAAGTCCTGTTTCATTGAGCTAGATCCAAGGCCAAATTGTCTATCGAGCGAGTTGGCCTCCTTGAGGTGACGTATGGGGGAAGAGGGTCGACCAAATCGACTATCTCGTACTTTTGGGCGAGTTCCTGCACGAAGGCCCCTTGTATTTCAATAGGTACATGGCGAAATTCTACCCAGTAGAACTCAGACATTAGCTGGTCTCTCTTCTCTTTCGGTTTGGGTTGTTTGGGTGGGGACCAGGGGAAGATCCGTACCTCTGAGCGGCCGCAGGGAATGCTACGTCATGCATCCATAATTCTCTTGTGTGAGTCGAAATCCCGTGCTCCCTCCTCCGACCCTTTCAAGGTAACAAGTCTCTTCCTGATCCATCCAACCTTGTTATTTGCTGATTTGTATGTTGCATTGTCATAGAAGACCCAGCCACTAGCATGTCGTGTGTACACGGCATCCCGTTCCTTTAGTATGACCTCCGACAGGGCTTTGACCCAATGCTTCTTGCCCCGTTGGTTGATTAATCTGTCCTTGGGGGGGGTGCATAAGTTTTGAAATGAAGAACGTTGATGTCATTATCAAGTTATCGAGGGGGATTTCCAGGTCGCCCTCCCCTTCCTTGTCTCTTTTGACTGATAGGGTTTGACCGCTATACATCCGTTTGAGCTTTCCAGCCTAGGTGGAAGCAGAAGTCCTTCCTTTTGAACATCTGTCATCTCTTTTAGCAGTTCTCCGAGGGGAGGGGAGGCGTGCTTCGGGGGGTTTGGTTGGGAGCTTGAAGCCCCCCCGCTTACCTTGTGTCCCTCAGCAGCATCCTCCATCCTCTCCTTTCCCCTTGGAGGTTGCCTGTTGCTTGAGTGATGGACCATGCTGTGGCCGTGTAATGTAAAAAGGATGATGGTTGTCCCCTTCCTCTCCTACGTCTCACCTCATTTTTCAAACTGGTAAAAAATCGTCGTTAATCTAGGTGGTATTATCCTAGTAGTTGCCGACGGTCTGACTGTCCTTCTCTGATTTCCTAATGTGTTTCACTCATCTTAATCTTTTTTCTTCTACTAACTTTCGATCTGATCTCGCAGGTCTGGTTCAGGGGGGGACGGGGGACGGGGGCGAGGAAGAGGGGTTTAGATGGGGAGGGAGGGGAGAGGAGGAAAGACAAGGGGGGGTGGCGAGTGGGTAATGGGAGGGCGTCAATAGAATAGAGATTGGGGTGGTTCGGAGGAGGAGGGGAGAGGGAGAGAGAGAGAGAGTAGGGAAGGAGGCGTGGGCGGGTGATGGAGCCGTGGTCGGTGAGTGGGTAATAGGATCAGGGAATAGGGGGGCGTTGGTAGAAACAAGATTGGAGTGGTTCGAAGGGGGAGGGGAGAAAAGTAGAGAGTAAGGAAGGAGGCGTGAGCGGGCACTAGGGGAGTAGTGAGAGAAAGAAGGGGTAGTAAAGGAAGGAGGGGGAGGGGAAGGATCAGGGGTAGTAAAGGAAGGAGGGGGAGGGGAAGGATTAGGGGTAGGGAGAAAAGAAAAAAAAAAGGGGGGGGGGGAAGGATCAGGGTTAGGAAAAAAAAAAAAAGGAGGGGGCATCGGTGTTGATGTTTCGAGGGTGCAAACCTCCGAGCATCTCAGAGTCTACTTCCTTCACCGGGGATAAGGTCGCCCAGGGCCCCAAAGGAAGTTGCCGAGTGTCCAGGGTCTTCGCCCCTTTTGCTTGTTGTTCCTCCTATGGCTGCCGCTTATCCCCCTTTTTGGCTATGTCCACGTTGCTCCCTCGATGCCTGACTTTTCTTGTCTCCGCTTCTCCCCGCTCTCCCAAGCTGCCATATCCCCCCACCACTCCTTTCTTCCTGTAGGTCCTTATTGGTGCTGCCTTTCTCCATCGTCGCTTGTTTCGAAACACCACGCCTTCCCGGAGGACGCTTGTAGGATCCCGGTCTATGTGGGAGGTAGGTTTAACCCTCCATTGATGTACCGAGACAGCGTCGTTGTTTGGGCGCTGCCGTCCGCATCTCGTGGAAATCGTGTCCACCGCTATGGCCACCTCGCCCTAGCTCGAGTCCATCATTCGTCCTCGGGGACTTGTGGTTATGGTGATTTTCACTCCCGAGCCTGCCCGTTGTCCCCATGTCAACTTGGAGGTTTGACGATTTGGGCACTACCGAAAGCTACGAACCGGTCGTAGCGCGAGCGCGAAGGCGGCATTCTCGTCATAGGGCACCTACCCTACCCATCCCCATGTCAATACTCCCAGCGCACCCCCTGTCTCTACTATCCTGCCTCAGTGTGACCAGGGTTGCAGAGGTGTCGAGGATCGGACACAGGGAGGAGGGACAACAGGAGGCCCCACACTCTGGGTTCAGCCCACGTGTTGGCACAACAGACCCATCCACACATACAGAAGGATCACTCAACGCAGATCACACATCCTCGTCCTCACAGACACCCGGGACTCTCGCCCTGAACCGGAGCTATCAGGACGCTGTGATAGGGTGCATCCCTCTCAAACTGAGCGTCCTGCATCCCCTAGGCACGGGAATGGGAGGCATACCTGCACCCTGGTGCCGGTGCTTTGGGGATGAGAGTCACTCCTGCTAGGAAGGGGCTGAACCCTTCAATCACCCCCTTACTCATCCCGACTTAACCTGGCCCCCTCTCGGGGCCGTCCCCTCTCATGACCTGCAACAACCCCAAGGGGGGGCGCGTTGTACCGTTCTGGGGATCAGGATTATAGGTACATTCAGTACCTCTCGAAGAGCGCACACACAGTGTGCAAATGGCCTTTGCGTTGGGGAACGCCCACCGGTGCCATCTGCACGAGGCTGCGGGGTTTTGAACCCGCAACCTCAAACCACAAATTGAATGTGCATTTGCAACCGGTTCTCTAACCACTGAGCCATCCAGCCATTCCTATCATCACCCTTTTTGAGTGACCTGCCCGGACAGTGGTTATAATCATCAGGGCTAAGCAAATCCTCACCTCCCTCCCAGCCCCGATTGAAGCATAGTCGGATGAGCCCTGTCGTACTGGTACTTGGAGCGCTAGGGATAGACATTCTACTATAAGTCGCATAGGTGAACCTTTTTTTCCCTTGTGAGCGCTTCCCCCCCCCAAAAAAAAGGGAAAAAAACTGGGTGGGGTTCCGGGCCGCCCGACGGACCGGCGGAGGCCCGGGTGGGGTCCCGATCGGCCTGGCCGGGAAGTGCATCTGGTCAGTCCCCGGGGCCCCCCAGCGCACAGGGCATTTTGGGGTTTTCAGACCCCATTTCGAACGGTGGTGGGCTCCCGCAGGCCTACCGGGTCCGACCGGCCCGAAAACCCGCAACATCGGGCCTGATAGGCCTGCGGGAGTGGGTTTGAAAATTGCGGCGGGTCTGTGGTCGTCGATCCGCCTTGATTGACGGCCACAGAGCCGTCGCAAGTTTCCCGACCAGATTTGATTGGCGGCGATCTTGCCCGCAGACCGTCCGTGGGTGTTCGCTGGAGCTGCCCCCTTCGACTCGCAGCCTTTCGAAGTTGCGCCGCACGTTGCTGTTCGCTGGAGCTGCCCCCTTCACCCGTCATTCATCGTCGCCGTTCGCAGGAGCTCGTCTTCCTCGCCTGCCGTCCGTCGTCGTCTTCAACTGGAGCCGGTCATCGTCGCCCGTCGCCATTTGCAGGAGCTTCCCCCTTCGCCCGTCACCGTTCGCAGGAGCTGTTGCCATTCTTCTTCTTCTTCTTCTTCTTCTTCTTCTTCTTCTACTTCTGCTTGTGTACCGTGGACGTTGGTTAGGTCGTGCGAGACTCGGAAGGTAAGAAAAACAGAAGGGAGGCCGCCAGGAACGTCGAGCCTTCCCCTCTTCTTCTTCTTCTTCTTCTTCTTGCATCAGTCGACCTTCGACAGTTAACGACGATCTTTATCTTCTTCGGCCTTTTGGCTGTTTGGGGCAGAGCATATCTTCGGCAACCTTAGGCAGTTGTCGCGAACGGTGAACATAGAAAAAAAAAGGTCGTCCTCCTCCCCCTTCCCGCTCCTGTTCTCTTCTTCTTCTTCTTCTTCTTCTTCTTCCCCCACAATCTTTTTTTTTCGTCGTCGTCTTCCCCTTTGTCCCCCCCTCCTCTTCTTCTTCTTCTTCTTCTTCTTCTTCTTCTTCTTCTTCTTCTTGCACCAGTCGACCTTCGGCAGTTAACGACGATCTTTATCTTCTTCGGCCTTTTGGCTGTCTGGGGCAGGGCACATCTTCGGCGACCTTGGGCAGTTGTCGCGAACGGCGAGCGAAAAAAAAAAAAAAGGCCGTCCTCCTCCCCCTCCTCTACTCTTCTTCTTCTTCTTCTTCTTCTTCTTCTTCTTCTTCTTCGGATCCTTAGCAAGGTTTGCTAAGGTAGTGGGTGGTCCCTGAAGATCTTTGATCTCGCAGATGTACCCCCGCTTCAGACAGACAGAACCATGATGAAGGTTTACCGAGAACTCAGAATGGGGTCGGGAGGAAGAGGTTAAGGCCTCGTATTTTGATTTTTTGGGGGATAGGTGCATAATGATTTTTGTGGGGGTACCACGTAGATTGAAGGGGTAAGCCATTGGGAAGTAATCTTAATGGTAATATTAAAAAATAATAATAATAATTTTAAAAATCCTTGTGTGGGGTAGCCAGTTTTTCCCCTGTTTTTTCCGTGTTTTTTTGGGCGCACAGGTACCTTTAGTGCGGCCACAGTGCCGATGGTACTGACAAGTAGGGAGGTACCAGGTTTTCTGAACACGAGCAGGAGTACGTGATTTTGAATTTTTGGCACCATGGTACCGTATAAATGTAGGAAGAACGAGTAATTTGACCTCTTTTTGTAACCGTCATGCCACTGCGGACGGCGAAAGCAATTAGGCTTCGACAGTCGCCCGCCGGTGAAGAACGCGGTGCTCCGTGAGCTCGTTCGCTATGTCGTGCAGGAACAGGATGACGCGCAGGAGGTACTTCGATCTGAGGTTGGCGGGTTATGGCCGTGGTGGGAGAGATGAGGGAGAAGGGAAGGGAGAGAGGAAAAAGCGGAGTGTGAGGAGGAAAGTAGACATGATGACACGGCCTGGGGCTATATATTAAGTGTTTGTGCGCTTGGAATGTAGTCACGGGCGTGCCCTCCTGAAGAGACTTGTAGTACGCGCAAGTCGAAACGCGTCGAGGGGTGTGTATGGTGTGTGCGCGTGTAAGGTGTTTGGCACGCAGTAAAATTGTGATGCTATCATCAATAATTGATCTGTGTGTCCTCCTGAGAATTGGTTTTTTTACCTGTTCGTTTCTTACCCGATTTCTTCTTCTTCTTCTTCTTCTTCTTCTTCCTCCTTCCTCCTTCTTCTTCTTCCTTCTTCTCTTCCTCCTTCTTCCTCCTCCTTCATTCGTCAATCAATCAATCCCCCCCCCCCCCCCCTTCATTCGTCAATCAATCTTCGCCCTCCTTCTTCCTCCTTCTTCTTCCTCCTCCTTCCTCCTCCTTCTTCTTCTTCATTCTTCTTCTTCCTCCTTCATCGTCCGCCTCCTTCCTCCTTCTACTGCCTCCTTCTTCTTCCTTCTTCTTCTTCTTCTTCTCTTCAGTGTTCTTCTTCTTGTTCTTCTCGTCAGTCTTCTTCAATCTATGTCAGTCTAAGTGTCGTCAACATGCATGCAGCAGGCAACAAACATGCAGAGCCCCCAACACTGCACATATCAGATGACCTGCATTCAGCATTCAGCAGGCAACATGCATGCAGAGCCCCCCCCAGCCATCCCCCCTCCCCCTACCTCCCCCCCACCCCACCCCGCCCCCGAAACCCAAAATTTTGTTGCAGATTCGGGGTCCTCTCGCCGAGCGCGGAAAGACCCCGCCTTCAGAAAAAAAAGATAAAAAAAATTCGGGTGTTTTTCGGCCCGCCCGGTTTGCCCGGGTGGCCCCCCGCGGGCACGCCCGGCCGGGTGCCATCCTCACCCAGAAAAAAAAATAGACATATGAGAGTTACCTTCGGCACTTGACCATGTGGTAGAGGCCCCCTAACCCTATGGGACTCACTCCCAACCTACCTCTTTCGTAGTTTCTCCCAGCGAAAAAAATTCCTTGCTCCAGAGTCCCTTCCTTTCTTGTCCATTTTTTTTTTTGCCGTTTCTTTTCCCACTCTCTCACCCCCTCACCCCAGGCTGTTATGACAGAAAGAGACAAAAAGACACCGAAGTCAAGAACTGGAAACAGTTGAAGATAAACAGGTCCTTGGGGACATCCGTCAAAAAACTGGAAGGATACAGAGAAGGTGCCTCACTCCACTACTCACCAGATGCACAAAAGACAAAAAATATGGCGGTGTATCTATGTTCTAGCGGAAGTTTCATTCCCATTTTGCACATTGGGTGACTAGTGGATAGACGCCCAAGATAAGCATGGAAGCATGGAAGAGGATTGGAACGAAAAGAAAATGTCGAAGGTAAGGAGAAGGGACTAGGAAGGTTCTTGATCTCCCCTTTTCTTTTTCTTTTTCTTTTTTTTAATAAGAAAAGGGCGACAGTCGTGAGATATATCCACTGGGTCCTTTGGGACATCCATTGATCTCCCCTAGCGAAGTATTCTACGATATGTGACGCAATTTTATGGTTTTTTGGAAAAGACAAAGTGATCTATTATTTGCATGAATGGATCGTTTTCTGATTTAAAATGAATTGAAATATAAAACAAAGAAGAATAGCTGTGCACCCGAATTCATGGGTTGGTACGATCTCCTTCACGTAAGTCTTCATAGTGATGTACCGTGGCAATAAAATGTGTCTACGAACATGGCCACGAAGATGAACAAGTAACAGGCATGGGGATACATTCATCACCATGTATCTCATGATGCCTCTAACAGGCCATCCAACAGATGCGGAGGCGTTCCTGTCAGATCCACCACAATATTTGAATTTCACATTTCAAGTTCGATTTCTCAGAGCCAAAGAAAAAAAAAAAATGAAGTCTGGAAATAAACCCCTCCCCTTTTGAGTCCATAAAATCCAGACTTCCCTTCCCACGCAAGCTATCATGTCCAAATTTGTTTTTCTTTGTTTTTCGACGCATCTCATTGGACGGAGGTGGGCATCTTTACAGTCCCCGCTTGGAAACTACCAGGCCGTTGAGATCCGATGTATTTGACGGCCGTACTGCGTCACACGAGGCCACACGTGATCGAAATCCTGAACGGAATGGTAGAATACTTCGCTAATGGGTCCAGGCCCCTGCGCAAGGATGATGACACACATACATCGAGAAATTGTCCAAATGAAAAGGAAAAAAAAAAGAGATGTATCCAGCGGTAATGGCCCCCCAGGTAATTCAAGATCATTATTATTGATATTGATATTATTGAATTTATTGTAGATTATCTGTCATTATTATTTTTCTTTTTTTTAACTTCTGTCATGACAGGCGTTCAGAGTTCATGCCTCTTGAGAGTATCTGGAGTAAATTGAGGGCCTCAACCCTAGAGTATCTAGAGTAAATTGAGGGCCTCAACCCTGCCTGAGAGGCATCATAATTGAGCCTTTTTTTTTTTTTTTTTTTTTTTTTTTTTTTATTTTTTTTTAATCATAATTGAGCCATCATGATGATTCTGATGAGAATTCAACCACAGAATTCTTTGGTATGTCCCAACTCGCTACAGTAGGACCACCAGTATCTCTACCCGCTCGAAAATCAACTACGCGCTGGTATATTCAGGAGCGAAGCGGGGTATATTCAGGAGCCAAGCAGGGATCGGTACTACCGGACCGAAATGGCTGGTGGCGCCAGCCAAAATGAGGCCCGCGCTGGTTCGTTTCTTTTTGGCGCGCAGGGCGATTTTAGGTTTGGCATCGATAGCTGAGAAAGGTACTGGTGGTTTAAAAATAAAATAAAGGACCTGAGCAGGTGTTTCCGCAGCACATACTAGAGCGCCACAGCTGGTGAAGCGGTCCACTTGCACAGATCGCTCTACCAGGCCCCATGCTCCCTCACAGCTACTGGTTACAGGGGTGGTGCAACTCACCCCAGCGAGCTGGAGAGCGTTGTTCTGGCCTCGGCCGTCCTCCGGCCAGTGAAAGTGACGGCAGGGGGTTTTCAAGCCAGCACCGACTTGGTGCAGCACAGGCATGAAACCTACTGCACTAGCCGGTGGGAGAGTTATTTGATCTCCCCTATCTTCTGGAGGTGGCCAATCCTTCTTTTTTCCCGGAGGCCAGGGCTTTTTTTCCCCGGTTTTCTCCTGTTGATGGCTCCAGTCTTTGGTGAGGGAAATTGACCCTGCTGGAAAATGGGTTCACCGTCCCTTTGAGTACATTATAAGCCCAAGTTATGAAATAGCCTCAACTTGAAGGTGTCGAAAAGGTTAGTCCACTCCCCTTTAGCAGCCTTGCTTGTTCTCACATCTTTTTAAGGGGTCCCTACTAGATGGAAAGACAAAAATCCTCCCCTGCCCTGTACCCCCTTTTTTCCCCGACACTCTTGTACCCCCTTAAATTGCATGCCGGACCCTTAGTAGCAAGCCTGAATTTATTGCAAGTATCAAACAGCAATTTCAAGAAGATATTATTACTTATTTGCATTTTAAATGTACTTTACAGGGACGCTGGACCCGATTTCCGGCAGGTGTTGCTCCTCACCAATAGATGGAGCCATCCCGGAACTACTAGTGGTGTCTGATCATATCAGCACCCCTAGTAGCCGCTCGGGCTGTTTCTTAAAAAAAAAAAAAAAAAAAGAAGATATTATTACTAAATGGTAAAAGGTAAGAGAAAATACAATTCCCCTTTTCTCAGGCAGAAATTTGGCAGCACATCCATGTGTTTTAATGGTTGCTGGCTTGTGGGGACCACGGTGGGCGATTGGGTCAGGTGAAGAGGGAAGGGGGGCAAGTGACAGATCAAGAACAAATTTCAAAGAAATTACCATCCGTCCTTCAATGATTTGACTAAAGTAGGTCTTGCAATTCCATTACGACCACCAGGCTGCAGAATTTCTTGACCCCTTTGCCCCCTGGGGTCTAAGTATGGTTCCCAGGTCATGGTATGGGTATGAATGAGGTTGGTTCTCTAATCGGTTATGGGTCGGGGATGCAGAAAAGGTCAAGAGGTGAGGATGAATGGCAATGGATTTGTGCGAGGGCAAGTTCAATTTCTGGCTTTGAAAAATAAAAATAAAAAATTATGGCGCCCTGAATAGGGTGAAGAGGCACAGTGATCCCTCATTTCATTCTTGATCAGCAGGTGCAGCTCCCCACCAATAGATGGAGGTTTTTTTTTTTTCTTCTAACAATGCAGGCTAATGCTAGGGGCGCTGGTAGGACATTAAAGTCGTCGTTGCTGAGCCGCGATAGTTGAGCACAAAGCTCAACCCAAAGCGTGCAGGCAAGAATCTCAACACCCCGGTATCCCGTGAGCCAGACCGAGATAAAAACACAAACAGGAGAGAAGGTGAGGGAAGATGAGAAAAGAAGAGGAGAAACACAACCGAAAAGTAGCGCAAAAAGAACCCGCTTCCGAAAAATCATATAATGAGTACATATGGAGCGAGTATGGCGATATTCCCGACATGTTTCGGACACCTCGCCAAAGTGGCCATCATCAGGGGAAAAACTACGCTTACAAAGTAACTAGTTCTAGTGTCTTAAATACTCGAAAAAAACGTCCGGGAAAGCCGCTCCCTATGTGAGGTGCGCTCCACGCACCCTCGGCATAACGCGCCCAAAACAAGTTCAGATGAATGTTACCTCTGGTGAACAGACGTCAGTCTGGGAGATGGTATGAGGCGGGAAAGCAGATGAGGGGGTCCGGGATCGGAGAGATCAGAAGAAGCTCAGAGAAAAGGTGGGAGATCCTGTTGAGATCTAAAAGGCGAGAGTGAAGGATAGAGCGAGGGAAACGAAAGTAACTGTGGGGATACGAAAAATAGAAGGAACAAAAAAGCAAAACTCGGTAATTCCGTGAAGCCTGCAGAGAGTAGCGAGGGTATGTGGACGCTATCCGCCTCCAAACGTGTTCATATGAAATCCTCACCAGATCTGTCAAAAGAACGTAGCAGAAGATAGTGTCTTGGTCGTAACGGGATATCCATGACGTCATCGTCGAAGAGACAAAAAACAGTAGTCCTAGATCACGAGGCAGAATCGGATACCTCTCAGGCAGCCCAAAACCAGTCGGTCTTCTGAGAAGAACAGACCCCCAGCTGTCCATTACCCTCTAAGGCAGGCGGGGGATCTGTGAGAAACAACAAACCGTAGGATCAGAGCAGGTGAAAAAACAGATATCCTACGGGCTATCTGCTGCGGCCTAGAAGACCCCGTTCGGCCTTCAAACCCTCAGAAAAGAATAACACCCAACTGTCCCAGCACCCTTCATGGCAAGTAGAAAAATCAGTGAGTGCCTTAAGAAAAAGGTGCCCAGGAAAACGCTTCAATCTAAGTTCCCGCCTGAAAGCCAGCAGACACGGACCCACTCCTCTGTGATCGGAGGAGTGGGTCAAAATCTTGTTGAGATGGCACTTTATTACCCCTATCTTTTGAGTCTTGGGCCCATATGACCAGAAGTCTTGCGTTGACTGGAAAGTGATCTGACCTTTGTCCCAAATGTCCGTCTGATTCTTCATTCTTGCTTCACAGTGCACAGTTGGTGGCTGAGCTTGGGTCACAATACTGCAACCTAGGTACTCAAATTTTCCATTCCGATCATCAGTCCTCACCAAAGTAAGATGGTGGTTGTAGATGGAGCTAAACCTCGAGAAGATTTCTCTAGCCTTATTCAGGTACGTCTGAGAAGATTTCGGAAGAAGGAGGAAAAGAGCCACATCATCGACCAGTCGGAACCCATCAACTAAACGTCTATCCTTCCCCAGACTGTTGAGAAAACAGACCTCTTGGTGAGCGCATAGTAGACAAGCGAGAGAAGGGCTGGAACTCTTTCCCATGGGAATTCCTACCACCTATCGAATGATGAAAGAAGAAACCTAAGAAAAAGAATTGTCGAGGTCGAACCGGACGAAGTTGCTTAGCACACAGAACTTAATCCTCACCCAACCTCTTTCCCCATGTCCTTTGCCAAAACATATCCCTTTTCCTCTTCTGTTGACGCGAACGGCATTGTGTCCTTTGGCCATGAAGTAATCACACAGCCATTCTACCGCCTGTATGCTGTCGACATGAGGTAGTTTAGTAAACATCTCCTTAATATCGAAACAGGATGAAAGCAGCGTACCGTCTGTCATCTTACCCAACTTACGATCCAAGCTGGCTATCCGTGTTTTAAGTAGGTTGGTGCTTTTCAGGTTAAAATGGCTAGAGTCCGGGATTCTCCATAGCATCCCATTAATCGCCTTGGCTACCAGCTTGCAAGCCATCAAACTTGGTTCAGAAAAGGAGGGTGCTATAGGCCTCCATCTACTAACATCCTTATGTTTGGGAATCCCGTACGCACTTCCCAGTTTACCCTTCTTGTTCCACTGAGCCAAACTGTGAGCTCAGATTTCGTAGTACTTATCGGGACAGGCTTTCAAAATTTCAACTTCAGATCGTTGATCTATCACAAAGCTACTGTTACCCTAGTACAATCCCATAAGTGCCTTGTGGTAGATTGTCTTGCAACAGACGAAAGAGTCTCCTATGTTGTGATCAATAAGGGAAACTACCAAATTACTCAGAGAGACTTTTAACACTTCCAAATCATTTACGTCAGCCGAGCGAAACGAAGTCTGCCTAGTGAAACAAGATTGGAGGGCATTATATCCTCCTACCCACTCATTTCTGCTTGGAACAGTTGCCAAACCATCAACCAAAGCTCTTTTCAATTTCCCCACAGACAGCGATACCCTAGGATGTAGGATATTATTGGCATTTTTGAGAGAGGTGGTTATTGCATTCATTTCAGAAAATCGGAAAGCTACATGCCCATCGCAGTCCCGTGGAAAATCAACATGTGCCTATTGGCAAGAGCAAGATTCTAAGTCAGTTGTTCGTTTGTGATTGTGTAGCCTGTCCGCATCCGACTTATTGCTTGTCCACACGATCTTCATCCTAGATATGATGAAATCAGCCAAAAGGCTGTCTGAACAACGTTGTCGAATAACAGCCTTGGCCAGGTCAAAAACGCTGCATTTCCTAATGCGATCATGATTCGAATCACGACAGGAGCAAGGCAATGGAACCCACAAACTTTCACCAGAGCACGACCCACCACACCTTTCAAAATGGACCTCGAGCGTTTTCTATGGGTCAAACCAATGGAATTGTATAATTTTATCAAATGGTGAAGCCCAGTCCTAAATAGTCCCTCCCTAGTACTAGGTACTTCCAACAGCGTGGCTAGAATATCACGTCTGAGGTGGGAGAAACTATGTTGACGTCGAATCCTTACCACACAGAAAATTCCACCGGCACAAAATTCTTGTTTGAAGTTTTTCAAGATAGATTTTTTGCCCTCAAATTCAACAACTGAAACGGTATTCACCAGTTCGAAGTAGCTGATGTAGGACCCAGGGTTCGATCCCTAGTTCCCCAACTTACCTGTGTACAATACCTGTGACAACTTGAAGAATTGAACCTGCGACCTGTAGAACCGCCAGTGGTAAGTAGGTCTGTCGTAGGTCTTTAGGTAGCCAGGATTTGATCCATAGACCTGTAGAGTAGAAG
>BFEA01000160.1:1796844-1814765 GCA_003427395.1 Chara braunii | reverse complement strand
AAGGCACGGCCGTTGAGAAATCTACCCTACCCTCGGTAGGGTAGTTTTCTCAACGCACAATGGTTTCCCGCCCAAACCAAAAGGGCCAAAGCATACTACAAAACGGTTTTCACGTCAAATAAAAATTCTACAAAAAGACAAAATCTAATAGGTTATTCTCCTGTATTTCGGCACCATCAGATCGCAATACATCAACGGCAGAGCTCCGTCCCACCATGCCGAACGTGATAGAAAGCTCAGCATTGAGAAAACTCAACGCTGTAGGTGGGACTAGACCCCAGGGAGGACGACAAAACAACACATGAAATTAGAGCAAACTATTATGTGAGGGACCACAAAACAACATGAACCTCGCGAAAAGTCACAGTTTTCCATCTTTTTATTTTTTTTCATTTTACTTTATTTTATTTATTTATTTATTTATTTATTTATTTATTTATTTATTTATTTTTTTAGGTGCCGTAAATTATTCAGCAGGGAGGACGACAAAACAACACATGAAATTAGAGCAAACTATTATGTGAGGGACCACAAAACAACATGAACCTCGAGAAAAGTAATATGTGAGGGACGCCGGACCCGTTTTCCCTCTATGAAAAAGAAGGACGGTGAAACACACACACACACACACACACACACATACACATACAATTAAAACCATTATCACCAAAAAAAAAAAAAAAAAAAAAAAAAAAAAAAATCCTCTGGTCCAGTGAACCGCAAGCAAACGTTCACATCTCTGAACTCTCCAGAAGAGGTTCTGTCTTTTTTTTCGTTGTCAATGATAATTATGAAACCCATCATTCCAGAAGAGGTTCTGTCTTTTTTTTCGTTAAACTGGATGACTGTCATGAAGATGCGCGCAGGAAACCGGTAATGAGTGCATCTTCTTTTTTTTTTTGCATCTTCCCATTGACTCTGCCGATTTCCTTAAATAAATAAATAATTAATTATTTATGTATTTATTTATTTGTAAGAGGGTGGCAATTTCTTACTGCTCATAGTAACGGATCAATCTTTCTCACTTTCTGTCGGAAGATCCGCCCTATTTTTTTTTTTTTTTTTTTTTTTTTTCTTTTTTTGTTAAGGTTAATTTTTTTTTGACTGGCCTTTTTTTTTTTTTTTTTTTTTTTTTTTTTTTTTGTCATTTCATCTCTTCGACCCCAGTGCCCATGGCGAGTTAAATTTGTCACAGCAAAAGGGGCCTTGTGTTGTCTGATATGAGAGGAAAAATTGCCGTTTTTTTCATTATTATTATTATTTTTTAAGGGGAAACTGTGGCTGTGGCACACTTTTACTTCGAAGTTTGAAATAGGCAAGAAAAGACAAAGTGGCGCCGATGTCATGATGACATTGTGCGTTTTTTGAAATGTGCAAGGGGTTTAGCAGGGGTCTAAAACCGTGCCAGTCATTACCCGCTGTGCAGATTTGGCAGATTTAGGGGGTCCCCTTTTTTGTTTTGATTTTGGGAACTGATTAATTAATTAAGTTGCCTATTCCGAACGCCGGGTGTGTGTCCAATGTACTTGTCCCTTTATTTTTTTATTTATCAAAAGCCCTGATGTGGGGTGTGAATCCAATGTACTTGCCCCTTCATTTTTTATTTATCAAAAGCCCTGCTGTCGGGTTTGAATCCAATGTACTTGCCCCTTTATTTTTTTATTTATCAAAAGCCCCCCTGTCGGGTCTGAATCCAATGTACTTGCCCCTTTATTGTTTGTTTATCAAAAGCCCTGCTGCAAGGCCTCTATCCCGATGGTGGTAAGAGACCCCCCGGAATCAAGGCCTTGCCCGTACTGTAAAGATGTATCTAATGGGACGCTGGACTGCCTGGACCCGATTTCCAGCAGGGGTGTGGTCCCACTAGCAAAGAGGATCGGATAGAATGCCCGAATCTGGACGAGTTTATGGAGATGTGCAGGAAATCGAGATTGAACTGCGTTTCTGCATCTCTGCTTAAAACCCATCCAGATTCAGGAGCTCGATCCCATCCTTTTTGCTAGTGGGACCTCGGCCCAGGTGTCGCTTCCCGCCAAGAGAGTATAAATTGATCATTGGAAAGGATGTAGAAGAATTCAGTTCAATTCACTTAAAAATACTGCAAGAGAAAAAAAAATATACAGATCTTCTTTTCATTTGCGATTGACGTTACAAATGATGACAGAAATGACAGTACAACCAACAAAGATGGATGGAGCGAAATTTCAGCTTTATGCTGTTTTGCCGCACACCTTCTGCCCTTTTCCTGTTTCGAAAAACTGCCTTCTCAAGTGGTAGTGACTTTTTACTATTTTTTTTCAATCCTTTTTTTAATCCATGGACTTGCACACTGTGCGATAGTGGACCCGTCATTTTTTGTTGTAACGATTTTTCCTTCTTCTTCGGAGAAGACCCACCTTTCCTATCAAACCAGCAGTAGGTTTCCCATCTATTTCGTTTCGAAGCCACGTCCTCGGGGGCTCAGCCTCCCATCTATTTCGTTTCGAAGCCACGTCCTCGGGGGCTCAGCCTAAGTTACAGAAAAAGGCAGCTGGCAGGGCTAGTGAAAAATTGGGATTTCGTGCCTGCCTGCGCCGGCTATTTTTCTTCTTTTATTGTCGGTGCGCAGCAGAAATCAGCATCATCGGAGAAAATACGCTTGTGCGGACTGGTGTTTCGGACCACCAGTGTTTGGAGCCTCATGCTCTGATTTCACTTCCTGGCCTGGCCCCATGAAAGCCAAACCTCGTGGCGCGTGATTTTCCTGGTGCTGCTACCCTTTTTCCTGATGGGCACTACGAGCCTTTGCACAGCTCCCTTTTAACCCATGGGTTTTTCTTTTGAAAGACAACCGGGCCAGCGGCTCGTGGTGTAGTAGTATGGCTTCCGTACGTCTGGCCTAAGCCCTCCTCTGTGCAAACACAAATTCGAACCGGCGACCTCGGCCCCAAGAGCCAATTCTCTTAACCACTACAACCGGCGACTTCGGCCTCAAGAGCCAAGTCTCTTAACCAGTACAGCCAGGACATGGTGTTCAAAAGTGGAATCGTACCGGTTTTGATATCCACCCCACCCCGGCAATGCTGTAGTGTCCAGCCCAACACACACCACAGACAACACCCACGGGCACGACAATTCTCGTATGCTTCGCACCATAATTAGCATGTAACCCCTCGCTAGTACTCTTACCTGCTCATTCAAACAGGACTTATCAATGCCCGTGGTTCATGGGTGCTTCCACAGTAGTATGGATTCCGTACGTCTGGGCCCAAGCCCTCCTCCTTGCAAGCAGTGAGAGCACTAGTCTGTGAGACTCTTCTGTGGATCTGTGACTGATTTTTCATCGTGAATGGATGTAACTGGGGGCAGGCAGGCAGGCAAGTTCATCCAAGAAAAATGGCCGTCAAGCATTATGTTCAATTCCTGGGGGAAAGCAGGGTTGTGAGCATAACTGGGGGCAGGCAGGCCAACTTCCTCAAAAAAGGGAAGAAAACACAGTGAAGGGGAGGGGGAATATACCTACCGTACCAGGTTGGAACAGAAAAGGCATTCTAAGGGTTCCCGGTGCCAGCTGGACGCTTGGAAAGCTTCCGCGGCAGTGGGAAAGGGAAAATGCTGTCCCCCACCAGCACAAAATTTCAACAGGTTTGTAGGTTGGGGTTGCCCAATAAGGAAAACTTTCCTTATCCTGAAAGTAGCCCCCGCTTGTCCCGGTTCCCCATCCAATCCTTGATCACCTTTCTGTTGCCTGCAGAAGGGGTGCACCCCCTCCCCCCCTCCCTCCCTCTACTAGAGGGKGCGACCGTGTGGAACGGCCAAACTCGAACTGACTGAGTGAAAATGCCTGCCACGTGGTTTGGCCTGGCCGTTCAGCACGGAAGCATGTGGGATCTCAAAAGTTGTCAGGCGAGGGCTGGGCACCCATGTGTAGGGTCCAAGCCTAACTCCTTTTTCTGGAAAAAGTGTTTTCAAGCTTGTGTCCTTCAGTAAAGAGGTATTTAATTTGTAATGGCCTGGTCCCTGATCTGGCCTTTTACGAAAGGAGAGGACTGCGCCACATGCGCGGTGGTCCAGACCTGGCTGAGGACTTAAGGGGAGGATTGTTGTGAGTCGTAGAGCATGTCATATGGATTGGTAGATAAGTATCAGACCGATTTGTGATTTGGAACGTCTCACAGGCGTTGACGGTTTCCCCAAGGAATTTTGGGAAACCATGTGGCCCGTCTTGAGCAATGACCTCATGAGTTTCTATAGGGCCGTCTGGGATTCAGGGGAGATGGGGGAGATTCTAAGGCAAGGTGTTCTGTCACTTCTCCACAAGGAAGGGGACAAAATGAATATTCGAAATTACCGTCCGATTACACTCTTAACAGTGGTATACAAGATGTTGTCCAAAGCACTCGCCAACAAAATGATCGAGCTAATGGAGGATATTATCCATCTAACCCAGACCGGCTTCATCCAAAAAAGAAACATTCAGGAAAACATTTTGCTAATCAATGAAGTCATAAGCCTCTCACGACAGTCTGCAACCAATTCAACCTTCATCTTCATTGACTTCGAGAAAGCATACGATCACGTCGATTGGACCTTCCTAGATTGTGCCTCGGGAAACTAAACTTTGGACCAGACTTCAGAAGATGGGTGCAGATCCTGCACCGGAATGCAACAACACGAGTGCATGTGAATGGATTATTGACTCTGGAGATTCGTCTAGAAAGATCGGTTCAGCAACGGGATCCCATAACTCCCTTCCTTTTCATATTGGTGATGGAGGCTCTAGCACCCAACCTCCACCAAAATAAGAACATGGAAAGGAATCGGATCGCATGGATTCTGAATAAAGCGATTCCCGATTGCTCCCTTTTTGAAAACGATCTTACTTAATGGTAGAGGCCACGAAGGGAAATATGGAGGAAGTACAACGACTCATGGCCCTTTTTTGCACCTTGTCCAACATGGCAATTAACTGGGGGTAGAAAACGGTGCGTTGGTGGCTCCACCACCAAGGAGGACGTCCACCAGAGGAACGACACATATCCTAGATACCTCCTCATGTCCCCATTCGAGTTCTAGGAGTCAAAATGATGACACAAGGCTGCCCACTGAAAAATGATGAATGGCTAGCAGCCCCGACCTTGGCAAAACCGTCTCAGTGGAATCACAAACATACATCATTGTTTGGATGATCCCTAGTAATAAACAATGTGGTGTTGACAACTTTTTGATACAAATCCGTCCTTTGGCCGCAAAGTGTTACTGCTCAGAAATCCCTTAAACGAAAGGTGACCGTCTACCTTTGGAAAGGGGACAGTGAAAGTACCAACACACTCAGTTGGGTGGCTTGGGACTCGGTAGTGCAGCCCAAAGCAAAAGGGGGACTGGGCATCCTCGATCCCTTCACACAAAACCAGGTGCTGATCTTGCAGTGCGTCATCCGATTGATTATCAACAACCCCCTTCCATGGAGGCCTTTGGCCATGGAATAGATTGCACGCTTGACACCCAAAGCCCACACATCGGTCGACCCCTTATTATGGCTCGACGACCGATATTGGAAAATCCCACGGAAACCACGAGGAACGACAAAGACGAAAAATGGTTTCTGGGACCCATGTTAAAAACATGGAGGAAGCTCTCCCCCCCCAAATAGGTGGGCCCCCAAGAAAAAGGAGGAAGTGGCAAGACAACCCCTGTTTGGAAACACCTGGATAACAGACACACATAGTCGAATCTTCTAAGCTCGAATGCCCCGTGGAAAGGTTGGGTAAAAAAATGGGTAATGCAGGTAGGCGATATTTGGGATGATAATCGGAAGGACTAGAAGCCACCGGAAAAGTTGAGGGAGGTACTGCGTTACTGCCACAACACTGATGCAGCACTAGTAGAGGAAATTACAAAGACCCTCCCGCTAGGGTGACTACCCTTCCTGCGAAGAGGGCGTGTACTAGTAAGAGAAGGGGACTGGGTGGGGGAGGCAGGAGCAAATGACTGGGTGGGCCTAGTACACCTACTTAGGCCCGATGATGCTCTGATTGAAAAATACAAGGTAGGGAAAAATGATCACCTTGCCGAAAGTAGGGACCCTCTCAAGTGGATTGAAAAAAGGCATCTACACAGAGTGAGAGTCCGGAAGGATGCGAAGAAGCGATGGGCCTACCACCCTGAGACTACCCCTGGACCCTGAGGAATGGGTTTGGAACCCCGATAGACCCCTTGCAATAGGCGTGCCCAAAAGCAAAAGGCTCTCTAAACTGTAAGTGAAAGCAACCTATATGATTCTCCGACCGCGACGAAATCCGAAGGATATAGTGGTCGATAGGTGGCAAAGACATCTGAACATAAACAAACAATTTTCGACCCTCATACGATGGTTCTACGATTGCAAAACCAGACCAGCCAAGATCACGTCCCTCCAGTGGCAAACAACACACCGATGCCCACTGACAAGTAATTGGTTGATTGACCACTCGCAGTTAGAGCAACAGGGTAGGGCCCTCCCGTGGTGTTCACACTGCACTGGGAATTTCCCTGCACAGAAAAGAGCGGAGACAATCAAGCACATTTTTCTTTAATGCCCAGCAGCGACTCTTACATGGAGGTAGTGGGACAGGATTTGGAGACAAATGGTCCCCATAGTTCCATGGCTGTGGGACTGGAGAATCCTCTTACTAGGACACTGCCCGACAATTCAGGGAAACACCTTTGTAAGGAATATGTTCCACCTTGGCAGACGAGCGGTGCTCTAGACCCTATGGTGGCAGCGCTACGCCTTGGTCTTCGACCATGTGAGAGACTCAGGGGAAGGAGAAGAAAAGCGGGAACAATTAGAACTTTCACGACAGTGGGGGGAAACCAAAGGGTTCAAAAGGGTTTTTGACTCCCTCAACTTAAAAAAGGACATCATGGAACGGATTGCAAGGGGTTTCAATGATTGGTTAGGTGGGGAACAAGTGGATGGGTGGCAGAGGTGCAATGGTCAAGGGGCTGTCTCTTATACACATCTAGATGTGTATAAGAGACAGGCTCTAGACCCTATGGTGGCAGCGCTACGCCTTGGTCTTCGACCATGTGAGAGACTCAGGGGAAGGAGAAGAAAAGCGGGAACAATTAGAACTTTCACGACAGTGGGGGGAAACCAAAGGGTTCAAAAGGGTTTTTGACTCCCTCAACTTAAAAAAGGACATCATGGAACGGATTGCAAGGGGTTTCAATGATTGGTTAGGTGGGGAACAAGTGGATGGGTGGCAGAGGTGCAATGGTCAAGGGGTGAGCCAGAGGGGAGGGAACCTCATGAGGACATGGTGGAAAGGGACTTCCCCCGAGACTACCCCCTCCTGGTTAAAAATTGGATGGAGATTGGCCTAGAAAGCCCCTTGAGGCCAGCATAAGACTTCCCGGATCTCTTCCCACCATACCCTTTGGCCCTTGAAATTAGAGTATGAGCTTCCCGTACCAAACAAAAGGGCGTACTCAAGTCCTCCTGTGCAAAATTTTTGTCGTTTTGTAAAAGAATGTGCATTGTCTGGAAGGGTGGAGGGGCGGGTAAGGAAACGATGGGAAGAACCAATGGTGCCCCCCAGGAGCTCCCACCGGTATCAGAACCACGCCACAGGTCGAGGAAGGGGAACAGGCACTATTAGCAGTCTAAGCAGAATTTGGTAGGTGGTTGGTGGGCGGGGGAGTCTTTACATAGCAGGAAGCTAAGATGGAAGCAATTAATGCATATTATGGAAAAAACCCATCCTGGCAGTGTGCAACCAAAACGGCAGATTTGAACCTCAGATCTCTGAATGTAAATGACCTAGCCACGACAGACACAGAAAAAAGAAAGGCTATATTGGAACAATTAAAAGGTGTGGGTGGCAAGTCATGGCCAGACATAGTATGTATTCAAGAAACTCATCTAACTAATTCCCCTATTCACACCCGGGCCCACAATACGGTTTGGCCGTTTGCTAAGATTGACGCACCTTCTCCAAGAAGCGGATCAACAGGTGTAGCAATTTGGGTACTACCGGAATCTCAAACACAAATTGTTCAATGGGTATCCGATAAGGAGCAGGGTCGATGGATATCTGCCATCTTCAAGATTGGATCACATACTATATGTGTAATGAATGTATATGGGTCAAATGAAGTTGAAGAAAGAATCGGGTTCTTTCAGGATATAAGAACCCATATCCCGGCAGGGATACCTTTAGTCATGGTAAGAGGCTTCAACGGAGCCCCAGATAGATGGTTGGATCGTTGGAAGATCCCCTCTCCATGCCCTCCTTATATAGAAGAAGATGAGATTATAATACAAACCGTATGCGAAAACGAACGACTATTTGACTCGTACCGAAGAATCTTCCCGCGTGAAAAATTATTCACATGTTTACGCAATCAAGGTAACCGCCTCCAATCTAGATCAAGAACTTATATAGAAGAAGATGAGATTATAATACAAACCTTATGCGAAAACGAACGACTATTTGACTTGTACCGAAGAATCTTCCCGCGTGAAAGATTATTCACATGTTTACGCAATCAAGGTAACCGCCTCCAATCTAGATCAAGAATATATATGATCCTTATGTATGACGATCTAGAAAGAACTCTCAGAGGAACAACAATTTTTTCACAAAGTCCATGGTCTGGGGCAGATCATAAAATGTGTTCAGTACTCCTCTCCTTCAAAAAGAAACTGGATTAGTGGAAGGGATTCTATAAACTAAATACATATTTGCTAATATACGATAATTTAAAAAAATATTTAGCAGATGTATGAGAATATTGACACTCGACGGAAGAGAAACAAGATTCCTTTATTTCTTGGTTCGACAATGAGTTAAGTTTTCTTGCAAAAAAATGCAATGAATTTTCAAAATTACGAGCAAAGAATAAACATTTGCAGGAAATACAAATTCAAGAACAAATTCTGAATTATGAATTTCAAGACCTTGAATCCTTACAAACTATTTATATCCAAGAACTCAGGAAACAACTTTTGTCATTTGCGCAGCATCGTTGGCAGGGACAGATAATCAGAGGCAAATTGACGAAATTCAAGACAGAAGGGCACATGGATACATCATTTTTTGCAATGGCTCAATTACGAGCCAAACGCTCTTCTATTGATAATTTGTATGATCATGAGGCTCAGCGGGATCCTTTGGCACCCGCGTCCTCCGCGGCAAGTTCCAAGGTTGCTTATGATTTTATTTCATTTTTTGTTCAAATCATCTAAAGACCCTACCTGCATTCAAGAGGATGATCAAACTACTTCTCTCTTTTTGGAACCACTATTCTAGTCCATCACCGATGAACAACGTGAACATCTTGAAAGACCACTAACTAAAGAAAAAATATGGACAGCTTTAATTCAGATGGAGGAGGATAAAACACCGGGAGTGGATGGTCTTCCCAAAGAATTTTGGGAAGCTATGTGGCCCATTCCGTCACCAGACCTGATGCAATAGTATCACGAGGTGTGGGAAACAGGCCAAATGGGAGAAATTGTCAGTCAAGGAATTCTTACCCTATTATACAAAAAAGGGGATAAGTCCAATATCAAGAATTACAAACCAATTACTCTACTTACAGTAGCATACAAATTGCTTGCTAAAGCTCTGGCCAATTGTATGATCCCAGTAATGGCCGACATAATTCATCCATCTCAAACAGGATTTATAAAAGGTCGGCACATACAAGATAATATCCTTCTAATCAATGAAATGGTGAAAGTTGCACGACAAACCAAACAAAATGTAGCTGTTGTTTTTATAGACTTTGAAAAGGCATATGATCATGTGGATTGGCGATTCCTAGATGCTTGCTTGCACAAACTAAACTTTGGACCCAACATGCGTAGATGGGTTGAAATTCTACATATAAATGTCAGCACACGTATTCTTGTGAATGGGTTGCTCTCTCCAGAAATCCGCCTTCAGAGGTCAGTAAGGCAAGGCGACCCTCTGACTCCTTTTCTTTTTATTATTGTAATGGAAGTTATGGGTGCCAACCTTAGAGCTAATCATAATATTAAACGACTTAGCATTTCAGGAATCCCGGAAGAGGCAATACCAATAACCTCAATGTTTGCGGATGATCTTACGATCATAATAGAGGTTTCAGAGACAAACATGGAAGAAATACAAAACCTTTTGGACAAAATTTTCGCCCTCTCAGACGTGGTAGTCAATTGGGGAAGTAAAACGCAAGGATGGTGGATCCACTCAAATGGCGGTCGTCCACCCGAATCCCCCAGAATACAATAGTTGCCATTAGAAGCCCCTCTGAGAGTATTAGGTGTATCGTTGACTGGTTTGGGCAAACCCACAACTAATGATGAATGAATTTCAAAGTCCGCAATCCAAAAGATGAATCAATGAAAAAATCAACATACCTCTCTTTTAGGGAGGGCACTGATCATAAATAATGTGGTGTTTGGTTCAATTTGGGACAAATCAGCAATTTGGGCAATTAGCAATCCAGGAATCAAACATCTCTTAAAACAAGTGACGACATTTCTCTGGAGAGGAGATCATGAGCTTCAAAAGATAATTCCTAGAGTGGCATGGTCTATCCTCATCCAACCTAAGTCTAGAGGAGGGTTAGGAATTTTGGACTCCACCCTACATTGTCAAGGTTTGTCCCTTGAATGAATGATTGATCTCATTCTTGGTATAGACAAGCCGTGCCAGCCCTACAACAAATCAGGAAATTGGCACCGGTCGCACCACCTGAAGTTCGTTCCCTTACTTGGGTAGAAAACATATTTTAGCATATTCCTCGTCCTTTTGCGCACTTAAGAAATGAAGGGGAAAAATGTGCTACTCATAGAGACATTGTCCTAGATATTCTATGGGTGTCTCTTCTGAAAGTGTGAAGGAAACTACCACTACCCAACAAACGTTGTCGGCGCGAATACCCTTACAAGGGTATTCGCCCTGGTTTTTGCAAGTGACAGGAGGATCGTCGGTCTAGGCTTGTGTGTTCAAACGGCCACCCGCGTATGGGCGAGGGTCGCCTAAATAGGTAGGATGAGTGGGCGCGCGATTTCAAGGCGCGCATGTGATTTTGCCCTTTTGATTGTACGGCTGGCATAGACGTCCGGCTTGACCTAGCACCTGTGACTAGGCTGGGAGTTAGGGGGCGGACCCTCGTTCGTCGTGCTGGCTAGCTGCAGGGTTGGTAGGTGGGGTGGTACGTAGGGTGGCATGGATGCATAGCGTCTATAGGCGGGGGTGAGCCAGCGGGCGTGTCCCAGCCTTAGGCGCCGGGCTGCACCACTTTATATGAGATGTGGCGCCCACTGGTCCCAGGCTGGGGCTTAGCCGTATAGGTTACGGTGTCGAATTGTTGCAGCGGAGGTTCGGGGATCGAGGCCAGCAGGCGGCAACGCGGAAGCAACGGCGCAACGAAGTAGCGAGGCGAGGGCTGAGGGGTAGAGGGCCGCTAGGGCTATCCCCCTCAGCTTTTGCTGATACGGGTAGCGGCGGGCCCAACCTACGGGATTGACCGGGCGGCGGCAGCCCCGGTCCCCCTAAAGACCCTACATTATAGTCTTGTATCTTTTTTTTATTTTATCCCCCCGTTTTGTTGTTACCCCTTCCTTTTTGGGGGGCTTGGTTTACAGGCCGCAGTCGGGTCAGGCAGAGGAGAGGTGTGCAATGGCCCCCGCCTTGGCCCCGCCTATAGTAGGCCTGTGGAGCGTAGCCCCGACTGAGTCCTTCGGGACATCCGTTAAAATTGGATCGATACAGAGAGGATTAGCGTGGCCACTGCGCAAGGATGATAAGTATATATATTGGGTGAGGTCCGACAGTCGAGCGTTTTCTCGGTCTTTAGTGCTCGGTTGCTTGTCGGACCGCGCAGCGTTGAGAGTTGGGGTCGGCGTCAACACAGGTTGGAAGACTGAGATGGCGGAGAGGGAGACGAGCGTGGTCAAGAACGCGTAGCGTTCTCGATTCTTTGCAGAATCAAGCGAACTAAGAAGTGAAGCAGGGGTTTGTGAACCGAGCGACGAGATTGGTGAGGTTAGTTTGGCGTAAGAGGCGGTAGAATAGGAGAAGGTAGAAGAGAGGGCTGCGCGGAGGTATCGAAAGCAGGTATGGTTGCACGGGACAACGGAGATCTCGCTTGTTCATTGTCAAGGTCAGGCTTGGGAGGAAACTGACCGGAACTTTTTGGTCATTACGAGTCCGATGGTGGTATCGGATCTCGCGATTGGATAACCTGTTTCGAAGTTTGAGGTGAAGGGACTGCGCGCGGGATGGGGAGGGCGTTTTTTTTTTTTTTTTTAAAGATAATTGAATGTGGCTGCGTTCCAGCAGAAGATTCATTCCCATTCTGCACATATGGTGAGTTACGGAGCTTGGCTACAGCCGTACGCATCACCGGCAGGAGTGCTTGACTACTAGGTTCGTTTTTTTTGCATGATTGTCATGATCCCTCGCTCCATTTGAGTTGGCAGTCGATGTCTGTGGCTCGTGGTCGTTTTCGCTTTGATCGGACTCAACTTTGAAAATCACCATGCTCGTACCCTCGTCTGTATGATGCTAAGTAGGGGGGATTGTCGGTATGGTTGTTTCCTCGGCTCCTGGTGGTCGCACTTTGCTTCTTGCTAGCTAGTAGCAATCAGGCCCGTAAGTTTCTTCCTCGAGGCATAGTCCCCTTAGTGGGCGAACCTGGCCATGAGAGCGGCTGGGTGCATCATACGCTAAGGATCGTTGCAGGACTTGCAAACCGTAGAAAGAAAGGGGGGGGATGGATCTGGGCAACGCGAATAGTCGAAAAAGGTGAAAGGAAAGACGATAAAGGTAAAGATAGTAAGGAAAATGACACGCGGTACTTACCTGACGTAAGGTGAATTTTTGTTGCATTGAGATGGTACAGTTCTCGGTGTCTTAACGAATGATCCATTTCCAATGTGTTTATCCAGCTGGACACACTTGGCGGAGTAGTTTGTCAAGGGAATACAGGGTGTGTGTGGGAGAGAATGATAACTCAGAGTTGAGTTGGGAGTTGTGGGCGCTGTGCGCCATAGTCACCTGGAGAAGCTGTGCATTTGAACTGCTTTCTGAGTTGCCGTATCTTCGGATTTTGAATTGGGGGTCAGTCGCCAGTTCGATGTGCCTTCCGTTTGCATACACACGAAGCGAGTGAAACAGTAAGTTTGACTATAGAAGGTATCAAGAGCTGGTACCTGCCATCCCACGCATCGTAGGGCGCCAAGGTGGAGGGGCGCCGTCGTAAGAGAGACTGGCTATAGCTGCGCTACGGGAGAGGTTGTGCGCCTGCATACAAGACAACAACAAAAAGAATGAGAGAGGAGTGAGCATGTAAGGGGCACGTACCTGGTTTGGCGGCGGTCTGCGGGGTCAACAGCCTGCGAGGTAGGTGGTCTGTGAGGCCAGAGGTCTGCAGATTGGGCACCTGCCTACACTATGGTTGCTACTGCTGAGAGTGATTCGTTTTGCCATCACGGGGCACAGGCTGAACGGCGAGGTGTGTGCAGGTTCTCAAGGAGGGAGCACCGAAGAAGGGTGAAGACCTTGTCGATCGCGAGAATCTGCTGTGCAACAGGCTGTGGCATAAGAAGAGGGCCCGCTGTTTTATGAAGTTTGCAGGTGTGCCATCACCACTTGAACTGTTGCCGATATTAGTTGATTGCAACCGTTATCAGATTGCGGACCATAGTTGCCACTGTGGTATCAGGGAAGGAATGGCGGGCATGACATCGTTGTCGCGTTCAGCTATATACGGTTCCGCTGACAGGAGATGGCTGCAGCGTTCCTACGAACCTCCCTGAACTGTTGTTGAAGTCCTTATGCCTGTAGGTGCTACTGTAGTTACTGCCGCTCTCCACATCGTAATGCTGCTGCGTATGGCGGCCCAGGGCACAGGATTTTATGTTGGAAAACTGTAGTGTTCCTTGACCGCTCCTTTGCTGTGGACACGACCGAGTACTTCGACTGCGCAGCTACTGCGGTGGTTGTTGAGCATGCTGTAGGCTACCGTGCATCGTGAAAGGAGAGGTAGCAGAAAAAGGGGGGGCCGGTGAGGCTGCAAAGGAGGCTGCTGCATACTATTACTGGCTCTCGTCGGGTGCTACAGTTTGCTTCAGGCTACCGTATAGTTGCAATTGGGCTAGGATGGAAGTTGCAGTGACAGTTCAGGGAAGGTGATTGGACTGATAGGAAGGCTGCTACCGCAGCATGGAGGAGTAGTGGCAAAAAGGAGGGTATCGCCGTGACTTAGGGAACCATCAGTGGATTGGGATCTGCAGTCTGACTTTGAGGTTGACCAAGTTGTTATACTGGCTTCCATTGCGGGGCCCTCAGGCGCTGAAGACTTCAAGGCCCTCTCATGCGAGTCTGAGCGCACCACTCTTGTATCTGAGAGACTTAATGCTTCTACTTCTGCCCTTCTTACTCTAAGTCCAGTCTATTGGTTCTGAGAGGAAGGCGGCAGGCGGGATTGCAACCCGTAGGTCCTCATCAAGGCTCTGTGGGGAGTCATCCCACCGATTGCGGGAGCTCTGCCGGAACTTAGGAGGAGTTTTGGAGGCAGGGAACTCAGAGGTAACCATTGCTTTCTCTTATAAACCCCGTATAACCCCTATCTGTACATCTCCCTATGTATTGGTTAAGTATGTGGTATGCAGCCCTACTTTGATTTTGGGTTGACTTTCAGGACACGAATCAGCCTAAGTAAAAGAATGTATGTGTAATGGCAATTTCAGTTTCTTTGTTTGTCTGAAAGTAGATTGTAACAAAGGGTTGCATCAGGGGGAAGGTTGGGAGGAAGGCAACTTTGCTTGTGTCTGAATGGGTCTTATAGGGTCAGGCATTGTTTCTAAGATGAATGGTCTAGCTGCAATGTTCAGTTCTGTTTTCTGAAGAACCAAGCATTGTTTCTAAGATGAATGACTTGGTTGCTGTGTTTCTTTAATTATGCCAGTCATTGTTTCTGAGATGAATGGCCTGGCTACTTATTTCTGAGGGGTATTGTTTGCTTGACTTTTGAGGGTTAGACATTGTTTATAAGATGAATGGTCTGGCCGCTGTTTTACTTGGGTGGTTTCTTAACAGTCTCTGGGTCAGACCCAGCGTACTTTGCTTTTATTATGTGCTGAGAAAAGGAGAGAGTTGAGCATTGTTTCTAAGACGAATGACTCATCTCTCCTTGGTTGTTTTATTCTGAGGGAGGAATCAGGGCCAGAGGACTAGACATTGTTTCTAAGATGAATGGTCTAAGTCTGAGGCCTCGGGACCATAATGAGAACAAAGGAATAGGATTCTCTATAATGTTGTATATATATGTACTTATATATGGACAAGGCTAATCAGGCATTGTTTCTAAGATGAATGACCTGACTATAGCCTTATCACAAGCGAAGAGAGTATAATCGAGAGTTATAATTGAAGGTAACCTGGGCAGGCTGAGCATTGTTTCTAAGACGAATGGCTCAACCCTACGCTCTCCTTTTGAAGACTAAGGTGCAGAAAGATATATATAATTTGGCTATCTAAACAGTTCACGGTGACTAAGCATGGTTTCTAAGACGAATGACTTAGTCATATGCCCAATGATGAGAAAAGTAGTTGTGCAACCTGTTCGTGTATAACTAAGGCAAAGGGCTGACATTATTTCTAAGACGAATGGTCAATACCAATGCCATATGTAACCAGGGTGTAAAGGGTTAAATAATTGAAAGACTATGAACTAATGTCTGTTGAACCAACTTGGGGATGGTGAGAGTACTTACCTTTGTGGTTTGGCCTGCATGTGACTGAGTGACATCACTACCTAGTCTGAGTTTGAGTTGATAGGTAGTTGTTGTAGTGGTTCGCCACGTGCTGGAGCTATAGGAGTTAGATTCAATTTCTGCAATTATCTTAGGTATTTTCTCATACTTGGGCTTGTATAAATCTTGGTAAGCCACTTTTCCTACGGGAAGCGCTGCCGAAATTTCTGCAAATCCAAGGAGTTAGTCAAATTTTGACTTTTCAAAGTTCAGCTTGTCTAAATTACATATATGGCCTAGTAAAAATATGAAAAGTCTCCCCTTCTAAAGGGAGTGCTGTCCAAATTTTTGCTAGTTCAGGGAGTTAGACAAAATTGAACTTTAGAAAGTCAAAGACTATTCCTATTTTTATATTCAGGCTTATGTAAATTCTGGAAAGACAGTTTTCCTACGGGAAGCGCTGCCGAAATTTCCTTAGTTTAGAGGAGTTAGATTATATTATGACAGGTGGCAGAGTTGACAGTCCACTGTGTATAGGGGAAACCCAGCCAAAGGTGTACCTTTTCTTGAGCCCTGACTTAGGACTGGGCTCAGACTTAGTTGCCTACCAGGAGATTAGATGGGACCACCATATAGAAGATAGTTCGCATAAGGCTTACAGGTTCAGTCTTGGGCATTGACCTGTCTTGTGTTACAGGACAGTTTGAACGATCTAATTCAAGACTTGGACTAGTTCAGCTTGATCCTATAAGGATCATTACCTGTTATCACAGATAACAGGTCGGTTGTCGATTCGTCGGTCCACGACTCAATTCCTACTCACTCTCCATACTCAACCTAAAAAGCTTTGGCCCTGGTGATCTTTTTGTTTGTTAAGGGTTTCACCCGGACTTTTATTGAATGGTCATTTAACAAAGGTATTGAGTACTTAATTATGGTTGGTTGGCTGAAGGTTGGGGCTTGCATGGCTAAAGCAAAGAGTATGAGTATGGAAATTTGGTTGGAGTTGACCCCGTGTAGTGTGTGGATTTTTGCTTGACTCCTCGTTGTGATTACAGGTATGTACTGTGGCTTGAGTTATCGGATCGGACTACCTGCTATCTCACATATATATATGGCTATGAGGAGTCCCATGGTGATTGTGAGATGTGATCCTCACCTATCTATTCCCCTTTATATATGTACGTATGTATCGGTACCTACGTGGGGTATTAGCGCGGCCTGGGGTGCCCGCGTACTAAGGACCTAATCGAGGGTTGGGGTGAATAGAAGGGAGGGGATGACCCCCTCTATTTTTCTTGAAAAATCCTTGGTCGGACGTTAGCCCTGAGATTGGAACAGGATGGTCCTCGCCCAGGACGACCCCGGTCCGAGCCTGACACGAAAGGGGGTTTTCCTCTGATAAGCGTTAAAGGTATTTGTTTCTTTTCCTCGTTGTATTTATTTTTCTAGAACGATAAAGTTCCGGGCGGAAGGTTTAGCGTGTCGCTGGTGATGCGCCAGACAACTCACCACCGCTCCAAATTCCTTCCTGCCCTAGGGGCCGTCTTATCCCGCACCCTTTGGGACACCTCAGGGTGCAGAAGACGGAAAGACCCTCAGGTCGGTTTTGCGCCCGCTAAAGGGTTATCCCCCCTTAGCGCGCGCTTCAGCCAACGCCCGAGCGTCGGAAATAACCCCAAGGCTCAGAATAGGCCATTTGGGTATAGGCACCACAGAATGCGCCGTCATCGCAGATACTCACGTAGAGCTGCATAGTGAGATGGTATGTGTAGGTCCAGCGCCCGCGCGATCTTATATTAAGTTCGCGCGCGCAGCACCCGCCGATTCCCGCACTAAAAAGTTATGGGTCAGGTGGCGAGACCACGAGCGCGACATGGTCAGATGACTCGGGGTTTTGGTATCGCGAAGCGGCACGTGGGCGAAGGACTAGCCCCAGTCGACCTATTGGAGTTCGGGTACGGGCCTCATCATTCCGGACGCCGAGTAACCTATGGGTAGGATACCGGGCTTCCTCCGCGCGTGTCGTTTGGGCCTGTCTACCTCTTTCCATTCCAGGAGGCCACTAAGCTAATGAGAGTTGGAGCGAGTTTCCTCTTTGAGCTTTCATAGTTGGACGTTATAATCCGTGGCAACCATCAAAGTCAAACCCCTTGATGTCCGACCGCCACGACAGCTTAAAGCTGTCTACTCAACCCCTCTGCAC
>BFEA01000160.1:1766722-1793514 GCA_003427395.1 Chara braunii | reverse complement strand
TCAAATTGCATTGCTTACAAAACGTTGCTGATTCTTCTGGCAAGAGAGACTCGTTCTCTAGAAGGGTGATACGATATTCTTTCAACAGTTTCCATTTTCACCACCTTTAATAAATAACTAATATCAGTCTGATCAGTGACAACTTTCATGGCAGAACCTCTCATCTGATCAAGGAAAGATTGCAAGAACTCAAACTCATCGAGGGTAGAGAGTTTTTCGTCAGAGATCCGAAGAGTCCCCTCTACCTTGACTATTCTTCCTTCGAGTACAACCCCAAACGTTAGTTGTTCAACCAAGCTGGGCATTGCTAACCATCATAGGCAACATCTGAAAGGTAGATCTCAGGTTGGACATAATCAGGGATTTCGAACCTGTGCTCGAAGGTACTCAAAAGCAGAGATTTTATCATCACACATGCGCATTTCTCTCTTGCTCTTCCAACCTCAGCAATAGTCTCCAACAGGGGCATCCAATCTTTCACGTCTTCAAACCCATCTGCAATCGAGAACTCAGGGAATCTCTAAAACTCTTTTACTCTCACTCCCCATGTCACTTTTCTCCTTAACTTCTCTAGCCACTCTTTTGTTCTCTTGAGACTAATATATGCCGCTTTTAGACACTCCAAATAGTCAACCTCCTCCTCTAGTCAGGTTGAGGAGTAAACCCTCACGTCCAGACTGTCAGAGTTCAGAAACTTGACCACAAGAATGAGAAATGTTATATGTCCTCTCTCGCAAATCTCATGCCTGAGGATTACAAAGGGATTATCATACCCTGTCACTTCATAAAGTTTACCCCTTACAGTAGTTATCCTGACTACTGAGAGTATTCTTATAGGGATCTTTTCACTTTTCATACAAGATCTATCATGACTGATCAATTGTGTCTTGAGAATGCAAGTCCTTCAACAGGTGGAGATGGTATTCCAACGAAAGGTTTGACATAGGTACTCAAGGAGAAACTCTCTCCCTCTCGCTCTAACCTTCTTTTCTCATCCTGCACAAGGTCCGAAGCTCGTTGCCAACACACACATTTTCTACACTCTTCAAATCTTTGTTTCGGTACATAAATCCCAATATCATACTCATCAAGATCAAAAAAATAGCAGGTAAGAACATATAAACTGTCGTGCTCTCGCCCTGGTTTCTTTATGGCCTCATACCTCACAATCTCATAGGGGATTACAACTCTCTTCGTTATAGAATTGAAAAAATTTAACATCTTATCTGATTCAACCTTACTCAACCCTCCATGACCTCTTACCAGTCTAAGCTAGGGTTTCTCTCTTAAGGGTACATAGCGTCGACTGATTTGACTCTTTGGTCTCTTTTCACTTTCAGAGCAAACTCAACCACCGCAGACCAATTATCTCTTGACAAATTAATATCGGGCAAGGAAAGAGCTGGAAATTCTTCAAAGACAGTAAATCGAGTGGATCCAGTGAAACTCTTATTTTCCCTCTCGAATCTCTCTTTCTCTTTTAGTACAACCTCTTCAGCAAATCCCCAGCATCTCCCATACACTGCTTCAATACTTCTTTCTTTTGGGACGTAGATTCTTACATCATACACATCCAGGTCTATGAAATAAAATGTCAATACATATAATCGTTCCTGCTCCCATCCACTCTCGACCATCGCATATCCGACAACCTCATATGGGAACACCTCTCTCTTACTTAGAGTATTCAGTGACCTTAGGAGACACTCGACCTTCTCTTGACTTGGGTCTGAACCTCTGCCAAATTTCGACCTTCTCTGCCTGATTTCCTCTATTGAAGTCTTTTTAGCTCTCATGACCACCAGTTCATTTCTCCCACTTCAGTACCATGCTGATGATTGGTAGCCAATTAGTTCAATCACAGTAGCTGTCAGGTATTGGAGGGATCGGAACAGTGTCATATGTTACTGGCATTAAACCTCATTCCACTTTCTTCTTCTGCTTGAATAGATCTGCCTTCTCATCATAAAGGGATTATGTTGCAATTCTCCATAACCAGTTGAATGCATCATCATCGTCACAGTCTCCCTTCTTGACGTAAGGACAAATATCATAGATATCTCCCTCCAAGAAGCGAGCCAGCACTACGCTGATGGCCGAATCGGCAGAACGGTAGACTCAACAATGCTCATACTGATAGGGGAATATCCCTTTAGTAGTTACTTCCGAGAGTTATTTCAATGCATCAGGAGTTAACATTCTTGATGAAGTCTCTTAGCTCCCGACTCTTTCTTTACTTTCTCAATGTTTCAAGGGCATCACAGACTCATAAGGCATACCTGAGATCAAGCCTGATTTTCTCTAACAGTAATATCAATCCCCTTCTCTAGCCCAGTGTGGTTACCTCACATAAGAAAAAATAGGACTCAGTTAGCAATTAGGTTTTTCAACAGAATAACGACTCAAGAAAGATTGCAAAAATCACTCTGAAAAATTAAAAAATTGTCAACAGTTCTTAAGGCCTAATCAAAGCTCAAAACTGTTTGCTGATCCAGGCTCGTTCCGGACATGAAAATTTTTCATGTCCCCGGCAACGGCGCCATTTTTGTCGCACTTTTTCTAGTCAGGCCTCTTCAGGCGACCAGAAAGTCAACAGACTGTCACGCAAGATTTTGTATTTACCTGTAATAAATAATATAGATTAGATAAAGCAAACCCTTCCTGTTGTGTGTGTCTGACTTCAAGCGAGACCCTTCAATTACGGTCTTCGCCAGTCCCCGGTCTTAGGAATCTTTTATTTTTATTCGGAACAGCAAGAACCATGCAAGTAATAATCATGAAACGTTGGTGTGTCATTTATGCATCAATTTTATCAGCTTGCTAATTTTGAGAACCGTGACATAATCATCAAAGAGTGGAATCATCAAGCAAAGTAAATGCAAAAAAGCAAGACTGACTGACTCGAGCAATGACAAAGTTAAGTGAGGGAAGAATAAAAACTCATAATAATATCAGAAAGTACACATCAAGGAGAGCATGGTCATCACCAGTCAAGAGTTCTCACTCATCCCCCTGAACCTTACACTCAATCTCTCATTTGTTATCTGGCGTTTGGGCTTTTGCCATGTCTCCATACTCTCTGAGGATGTGGTCTCCGTATCTAAAGTCACCTGAAGCCCGCGAGCTCCAAGCACTTCCATCCAAGTCCCATGATACGAAAGTCAACCATGGCACAAAACTCCTCCCATAGTGTTGGAAGATACGGTTGAGAGAAGATCCCTCGTCTGAGATGTGGGAACTCAGAAGGCTCAGTCACAGACTCGTAGTCGATTGCTGCTGGCGAAATGTACCTCTTTGCCAGATCCACCAGGTCACCCCAATTAGAGTCATCTGTGAGGGTAAAGAGAACTGGAGACTTTGGGTAATCAGTGTAGAGCTTGGGTTCGAAGCTACAGATTAGCTTCACTTCATTCTCATCTAGCTCTTTTTGCCTCTCCTCAAGGTACCTGGTTGCCGCAATCCATACTAAATCGAAGTGCTCATGGGTTTCTTTCCCCTTCTTCAGATAGGGTCTCAGATCATGGACGGTACTGTCTGCAAAACTGGTAGGGACAACATAGATTGACAAATCTCCCGTCCTGAAACAGGTTGCACTGACATACTGATAATGAAAAGCATCCTTGAGGGCAATCAGATTGAGGCTGGCCAAAACAGACCTTGCAACTAGTGAGACTTGAACTACACTCATGTGTCGAGACTGATGTCCGATGATGAACCTGACCCTGTACCTCTTGATAAAAACACTGCCTAATCGATATTGATCCTTGAGTCCGGTGGTGAGGACTAAACACAAGATTAAGTCCCCGTTGTCTCGTACACGTACCTCGAATTACTGAGTTTTCACAATCTGAGATGCCGACACCAGAATTCAAGCGCAGGGTTCTGGCTGGTTTGAAAATACTCGTTTTATGAATGGTCAATGCTAACTGGCTCGGCTGGATTCTAGTGGTACTCTATGTGCTTGGACGAGACTTGGTTCACTGACTATACGGGGTGACGTCTTTGTGGCATCTAATTCTGAATGTTGGAGTATGATTTCGCTTAGTCCGCTCTTCTTTAACGTGGTCGCCGACTAGGAGTCTTCCCTTTTGTCGCTTTTACTGAGTACGGTTATTGACCTCCTTTGCCAACTCCACAGTTTCAGCAGAAGAAAAATTGGCATGCAGTCGTCCGTCCAATCTGTAGAAGTAGAGTGTATACGTGATGAACTTTTGATCCTTTACCAGCTTCAGTGCGTTGTCTCTCATGAGATCTAGGATGTCCCTGATCGCTTCTGCCCCCCAACCATTCCTTTCGTTTCAGCTGAGAGAGTAGGTCATCCGCACAAGGTCCTCACTTCCCATGATTCCAGCTTCTTCCTAAGATTTCGGATACATATACCGTAATCCGACTCTCTGACTGCTAGGATGAGCCTCTAGATTTGCTGAATTTTGATAAGAGAGCCGTTTAGTTATTACTAGCCCTACAACATAGGTTAACTTTGTAGATGCTAGTTGTTCCCTCAACAACCACATCCCTGTGTTGACTGAGTATTGATCAGATGCGGGATCAAAATGACTTAGATACTGGTTGACTGCTAAATCTGCTGATGTTAGAGTACTAATTGAGTATTTGACCGAGCAGCTTTGATGTGCCCACTGAACGTCCGATTAAGTACTGATTAAACATCGATCGGAAAACTGATCACCTGCTCAAGATCGAGAGTTGGTGTGCGCCCCTTCAATTAGTGGCGTGTTACATGCTTTTCGACAGCTAATCCACTTCTACTGTCCTTGACGCCTGCTCACGACAGGGTTTTCTTGCAAATCACTAGTTATCAATATTCTCTGTAGACAGCTTGTTAGCCGACTTTATGCCATCAGGAGATCAGGGCCAGGTGAAGCTCATCCGATCATTACAAGGGGATACGGTGCTACTTGCTCATGGTATAAAGATGGTCAGTGTCTGGCCACAGACCACCCGCGCCCAAGTTCTGATGTTGGTCTAAGGCTTCACAGGGTACTGAGTAATCTGTTCAATCAAGACCATCCGAGAGAGCAAATCAAAAGATGCAATGTTGTAGCTGCTCCTGACCATCGGTATGCGTAAGTGCAAGGGGTAATGTCTCCCTGAAACTGCAATAGATAAGTAGAGGTTGGGTTTCCAGGGCACCGATCAGGCAGTCCTTAAGGGGTTTTCTCTCTGACGACGACCAGCTTACAACCTACCGAACGGTAAGCTGTTAGTATTTTTCAGGTAGCTAGTGAAAAGAGCTTCGTCAGGATTGCCATGACTGGGTCTGTACAAGGACCCGTCTGATTTAAAAGAGACAAGCCTGAACGATGACTTGGTGTGCGGCCAGATTGCAGGCAATGGCAACTCAAATGGAATGGGGACTGAGCAGAACGGTACGTCCACCAAGGGCCTGAGCGCACGACCAGACTCAGCCTAGAGGAGTCACCGGGGCTCACCCGAACGGATATGAGTTGCATAACTGCTCACATGTAACTCGAGGTCCGAGTCGTCGACTCCTGCTCAAATGGACCCCGGTTAGATGAGGCTGAAGTCCACAGCCTCAACCAATGCATGCAGCCTGGACAAACCCTACGGCTACCACGACTGCAGTCCGGTAGTGCTCTGCTGTACAGCAGGGCGCCGAGCCTGCGTGGACCAAAGGAAAGTCCAGTGGCACACCCTTTTGTCGGGGCAAACGCCAACTGGACTTGTCCACGTCGAGGTACAGCTCAGGTACCAGGCCTGTAGGGGTTCGGAACACGCCTAACAAGCAGCAGAGGTCGGGACGGTACTCGTACTGAGCAGAAATCTGGCACACGAAGGAGGGCTGGAACACCGCGTCCTCCGACAACGCGCAAGCCCAGCAGGTGCCTGGGTTCAAACCCCGGCGGCAGCAAGATCCCTGATCTTGATAATATAAATCCGGGAGCGGGGCGGGGCGGGGCAGCGGGGCAGCGTGGGCGCGTGGCACATGCGGCGGCCTTGGCGCAAGCGCCGCACTCGTGATGACACGTGTTTTTTTCTGCCACGTGTCACTTCCTGCTGCAGCTGCTTTTTTCCCTCGTTTTCATCGAAAAATGGCCTGAAAGCGACAGCCAAAAAACCGACTGTCGGGTTTCGCTGTTTTCCCAGCTGTACGGGGTGGTGGGTGGGAGCGGGGAACGTTCCCGCTCCGATACCAGTGTGGCGGACCCAGCAGGTGTGGTGCTCCGCCAGAGATAGAGATGGAGATGGAGGAAGAAGGGGGAGCGAGATGGCACAGCGCAGCTCCCACGCTAGACTCCAACGCACGTACTCCAAACTGTGCGAATGCAGAATGAGTCCGAAAACAGACAACAGCTGGGGTATACCCCAGCGGACTGACGGGACTGGACTGGACTGGCTGGTAACGACAGAGGTACCGGCCTGGACTGKGCTACCCCGAATACAACACAAGCCTGTGAGAACAGGCCAAGGGGCTGGTCTCACAGGCCAACCAGAGGTCCGCTACACCCAGCGTCCCTTATAATGGAAATACATTGATGATTGATGATCATTGATGATAATTTGGGATGATTGAGGATGATTTAGGATGATTCAGGATGATAGAGTGGATGATGAAGGTCATGAAATAGAGATAAATGATAACTAATCAGAATGACTGTCTACTCAGCACAAAAATACTATCCTGTCCCTAATTTCCTGTATCCATTCCAACCAACCAATCACAACTGAGCCTGTGCTGTGCACCAATCAGGCCTCTTCCCGGTCTCACACCCCAATCTGGCTGGGTTACAGGGCAGCGCTACCCACACCTGTTCCGACCATCGTCGACCATCGTCGGCCAGATTGTAGCCATTAGTCAAGTTTGCAGATTGCCTTCCTCTCTCGGCAATCCCAGACCTCTATACAAAGCCTCAAGCTCCTACTCAAGCAGGTTACAGGGCACTGCCCTGGCGCTGGCCAGCGTCGTTCTGGTGCCAACTCAACCTGGCCATTACACAAAAGACTCAATTAGGAAATTAGCTAAGCTAGAATGCCAACTAGAAATCTAGGATCTGATAATATCAGAATCCTGATAAAAACCTTTCTGATGATGAAATTTGACGAGTACCCTGAGATGATCACAAAAATGATGGATAATGATGATGATGATGATGACTATTCCTCCCCACCCCTCCTGTCTTTCTTTTCTTTCTTCTCTGTTCTTTGCTTTCTTTCATTCATCCCATCTCATCCCAATCATTCATTCGTTCACTTATTCATCTGGTCACCCCCGTACACATACTATAAAAGCCCATATCACATCATCACATCAGCACAGACCGCATACAACACAACACATTTCTCCTACCCACAGCCCCAGGACCATACATAATGGGATATTCTACCGCGTGAAAACCCGGGACACACAGTAGATACACAAATAAATAGACTTACGACCTACACTCTAGCACCGTTACAATGAACAAATATACACACCACTTACACCACTGCAACCCACAGCAACCCCACCTTATGCACATACACACACATACACACACATACACACACATACACACACATACACACACATACACACACATACACACACACACACATACACACACATACACACACATACACACGCACACTCTAATGCATACCTGCTCACATAGTATGCTTGTTCAAAGGTTGTTGTAACATAGACAATTGGGACTCACCTAGGAGGACGGGATGGCAACAACACAGAAACACAGATAGAACACAGGCAGAATAGTGGGCCTGCTAATGCCCAGACTGTACAATACAGGTAGAACACATGTATACAAATGTTCAGTCCTCATCATTTTGTATAGGGACGCTGGACCCGTTTTCCAGCAGGTGCTGCTCCGCACCAATAAATGGAGCCTCCCAGGGGGTGCTAGTGGTGCCTGCTCTTATCAGCACTCCTAGCATCACCTGCAGCTTGTTTCCCAAAAAAAAAAGAAAAAAAAAGAAAAAAAAGAAAAGAAAAAGGGACCAAGACAGAGGGCTGGTAGCTAACCAATGCAGATAACCCGCCACCTGAAACTCCTCGGGTAAACTGGAAGCCCAAGGATGCTGCTATTTGAGTTCTAGGGGTGCACCTCACAGCCTATGGCCCCCCCCAGGACCACAGGGACGAGTTGGTCGACTTAGCAATGCAGAGAATGACCACATGGAAAACAGCGTACACATCATTGGTGGGCAGAGCCTTGGCGATTAACAATGCCATATTTGCCGCGATCTGGTATAAAACAGCTTAAAGTTTCTGGCAACTAAAAAACGCAAGCATCTGACAAGACCGAGGCAAGCAACCATGACGTACCTGTGGCGCAGCAATCACCAATACACCAACTACATTCGTAGGGTGGAATGGGACATAGTCAGAAAACCACACTCAAAGGGGGGGGGTTAGTGATCATCAACCCAGAAAATGAGATAAAGGCGCTCATTTTCAAATTCCTTGTGCGACTGCTCATAGGTAACAACATCCCGTGGGCACCATACACTTTCATCCAAATATCTGCATTGGCCCCTCAGACCGCTGGCGATAAGCCTGTGAACCCCCTCCAGTGGCTGACGAACCAGCATTGGACCCTCCCGGCCCCCCCGACATGAGCAACGGGACACCTCCCCGCAAACAGCGGCCAAATGGCACCACTGTCTCCGTCTTCGGGCCGCTTGCAATGCTGTTTCCACCATATGCATAATAAATTAATTGTCTGTTGCTGTGTAAGACAATAAGTGGGATGCTGGACCTGGTTACCAGCAGGAGCAGCTCCCCACCGATAGACACTGTCAGGAGCGTTCACACTGGGGTCCCTCTCCAGGAGGATGCTCCTATCACCTCCAAAAGTGGGACACCTAGACCGAAGTTCTTTCAAAAAACAAAAAAAAAATTAAAAAAGAAATAATTTTGGGTTCTAAGGTTGATTCATTTTGTATATGGGACGCTGGACCCGTTTTCCAGCTGCATAATTTTGGGTACTAAGGTTGATTCATTTTGTATATGGGACGCTGGACCCGTTTTCCAGCTGCAGGTGATGCTCCCCAGCAATAAATGGACCCTCTTCCCGGGTGCTAGCGGTGCCTGTTTCTACCAGCACCGCTAGCACTGCAAGGGGGGCGTTTCAAAAAAAAAACAAAAAAGGAAATAAAGGGAAAGAAAAGGGAAAAAAAGGGAAAAAAAGGGAAAAAAAAGGGAAAAAAAGGGGAAAAAAAAGATAAGGGAATGCTATTTCTTAGAAAAGATAACAAAAACAAAAAATGACAAGACAAGCTAATGAAGCAAGAAAGATGGGAGAAGAAGTCACTGGTGTGCATCGGAGTAAGAAATCACTGTATACTTTTATCCATAAATTGATTATTGAATTCCCATTTTGTATTTTTATTCATTTTTTGCTGTTCCATCGTTCATGTGACGAACAGTCATGGAAGCGTGCTTTTCTGTTCTAATAAAGGAAAGACTTCATTAGAAAAATGTAAAACTATCATTGTTGTGTAAGAAATCACTGTATACTTTTATCCATTAAATTCCCATTTTGTATTTTTATTCATTTTTGCTGCTCCATCGTTCAGGTGACGAACAGTCATGGAAGCGTGCCTTGCTATTCTAGTAAAGGAAAGACTTCATTAGAAAAATGTAAACTATCATTGTCGTCTGTCTAGGCTGATCACTTGTGTTGTCATCTGTCAGTGACTGTCACAGCTGTCCTCTTTCTTTCAGGATCTCATCCTTAAAAAAAAAAAAAAAAAAACAGTTGTATCGTGCTCATTTACGATCGTGTCAGGCCCTGAGAAAGCGGGACCTTCCCATTGCCACCCTGGCCCTCAGAGCAATAAATGCCCCCACTTTTGCGCCCCCCCCCCCCCCCCCCCCCCCCCCCCCCCCCACCCCGACCCTCGCTCTCCCTTTCCCAAGATATTGGTGGGCGTACGTGTAACAATACATTTCCAGAGGTTTCCTAGTTGAGAAATTACACTCTAAAATTTTATGTTCTATTGTACTATTAAAAAACTCCGGGCTAGGTCCCCCTTACCCGGAGGCTTTATCTCCGACTGCTGACTGATAAGGAAGATCAATGGCAAGGTCCCCCTTACAGGTACCTGGAACCTCACCCTTGAAGAGCATGGGAATCTACAAGGCACGTAAAATCACTCACACACACACACACACACACACACACACACACACACACACACACACACACACACACACACACACACACACACACNCACACACACACACACACACACACACACACACACACACACACACACACACACACACACACACACACACACGACTACAACTCCAGCCTGCTCCACAGAATCACATGCCAGGCATGGATCCAAATAGTCGTGCGTACATCCTGCATCGTCCAGGTCATTTCAGTACTGTAACCTGCTGTAACCTGTGCACATAATTCATGGACCCTGTGGAACAATGGCGGGAGGGTGCACACAGCCGTAAGCATTAACACTTTCTATCACCAAGCTGTATATTCTCACTTTGTCTGGCTCGTCCATCAGGAACAGTATGTCGCTGTGCACTTGCAAGCACTAAAGCCTCCGGAGAGCAATCCGGCTTAACCTCCTCCCTCCCCTGTACATGGTCAGGCAGTTGTCCCCTCCCGTTGTAGATCAGATGGATTCTACCATGGTCCGGGTTGGGGGAAAATTGCATTTGTGGGTTTTTATGCCACGGGGTGCGCGTCGTCGTTGCGCACCCTCCACCTTTTTTTTTTTTTGGGGGGGGGGGGGGGGGTCGGTCTCCGGGGCTGGGGGTGGACAACCCTGCATACAGGACCTCCTACAGAGCGCTGTACTGGTAGGGTATCAGCACCAGGGCAAACAGGCCAAATCCTGCAACAGCTAAACGCCCTTGCTTTGGATCGGTTCCTGTCCTCATCTGTCCATACAGAGGAAATAATAACTGTGGAAACCCAAGAAACCTGCTCAATCGTTCTGTGATGGCCCACTTGAGATTCGGCTACCATGTCATGCACATACGTTGTGTCCTGAGGATTATGAGGGCATCGTCCATGCGAGTTTCTGTTTTCGTACGGATGATGACAATCAACATTGCGCTCATGTACGGCACCCTGACATGTCATGTGCAATGTGTAGACAGGGGCTGAGATGGCAACACCTATACAATTCTATACCCCTAGATGAAAGGGACACCGACTCATCAGTGCTTTGGTTCCGCTGATGTCAGGTTGGGGAAACTACTTCAAACCACCAGTACTTGGCCAAGCTATTGGCCGCGGAAAAAAAAAAAAAGAGTAGAAACATTTCTAGTCGGATGAATTTGGGCGCTCCTGTAGTAGCCCGTATGTTTCCTAAAATTGTGGCGCGTTAACGGGCAGGACTCGAGGAAGTACTCGTGGTTTAAGTTTCGGAATGCTCTGCAATCTTTCACCGTTACGGTATGGATTTCCGGATATTTCAACAACTTCATAACATCTCTCATAGTATGTTCTACACTGTAGAAAGCTTATTTAATCTACATGAGGTGTACAATGCAGTGCTAAAAAACTGCCTGTAATTATCTGGATTACCAAACAAATACCAGCAAGAGATCCAAAACCCCACCCCAATAGCTGAGATTGCTAGGACTTAGATAATTTACCAAATGATTGTTGAAATTTACAGTTGAATGTAGTCAAATAGTTGAAATACAATTGCAATCTGTGTGCCTCTGTGTTCCTAGCATGCAGGAGCCACATGGACTGTGGCATCTGTCTACGGCGTGCCATTTGATGCAGCGACTGCAACTGCGAGAATTGGATGCGGTGCTTCCACAGTCCACTCCTGAGCCAGTCCTATCCGGTCTGTAGGGTGGGCGACCGTTGGGCTGGCGACCGTTGGCCACTTACCATAGGCAACGGCTGGTCCTCAACTTTAAATCTTCTGCAACCCAAACACTGACTGACCTCTTGCGTCATTCTAGAGTAGTCTGCTCCAGTGGTGAGTATTGAGAAGCTTACACAAGGGCTCTTTTTGAACAAAAGAACAAAAAGAAGAAAAAAAAAAGAAAAAAAAAGAAAAAGAAAAAAAAAGGAAAAAAAAGAAAAAAAAAGAAAAAAAAGAAAAAAAAAGGAGAACCCTCCGAAGTTTGGCATTCCTCTGTTCTGTTTTTTGCCACTCCACTTCCCTACTTTGTCCATCTCTCTCTCCCGCCTCTTGCTTCCTAAAAAGTCCCACGTCCTACCCCTCCCTTCCTCTCTCCCCTTCTGTCTTTTTTTTTTTTTTTTTTTTTTTTTAACATCAATGACGAGGAGTAGGGGAGGTGCTGATAAGAGCAGACACCCCCTCTACTATCCCCGCATGTTAGATGGCTCCGTTTCATTGGTGGGGAGCTGCACCTGCTGGAAAACGGGTCCATTGTCCCTTCACATCATAACAAGGAGCCAGATGATATGTTATACAAGTCGTTATGCCAAGTTATTTATGATGAGCATCATTGATTGCCCTCTTTGCAAGGGGATTGACTGCCCATCTACCTCAGAGGCGGACTAACTGTTACACATATATTCAACTCCCTCCCCTTCTGTACTACTAATAAATGCATACGAATGAGCATCATTAAACCACCAGTACCTTTCCTATAAAAGTCCACCTCCTCCTACCCCTTCCTTTCTCTCTCCTGCTTGGCTTCTGAATATACCGTAGCGACTTCTATTTTCAAGCGGGGAAAGGTACTGGTGGTTTAAGAGGACAGACAAAATACAACCTGAAGATCTGAAGAAAAATGTGCAGCAGTATACCCCCCCCGGCCCCCCCCTCCTAAGAGGCACAGTGAAAGGGGAGCTGCAAGAGCGAATAAATGGGGTACCCCGAAGAGAACTAAAGTAAAGATACTTAAACCACCAGTACCTCGCCCAGCTATAAAAAAAAGTTGCGGCCGCCGCGACTTTGGGGGTCAGTAGCTCCAATGCCGGTCGGTGCAATTTCGCCCCCCCAAAAATAAATCGAAAAAATAGAAGAAAACAACCATTTTCTTCTAACCCCCCCCCCCAAAAAAAAAAAAAAAAAAACTGTGACTTCACGCGGGGGGGCGGGGAGAGAGAGAGAGAGAGAGAGAGAGAGAGAGAGAGAGAGAGAGAGAGAGGCTGAGAGTTGCCACCTCTCTCTCTCTCTCTCTCTCTCTCTCTCTCTCTTTGGCCGCATGGTTGGAATGTGCAAAACGGGAATTAATTTTCCCGTGCTGTCGGGAAGATTCATTCCGTTTGCTACTTCGAATCTCAGAGAGAGAGAGAGAGAGAGAGAGGGAGAGAGAGAGAGAGAGAGAGAGAGAGAGAGAGTTGGCACCAAACTCGCCTGGCGCAGCCAATTTCACCGGCTCCCTCTCTCTCTCTCTTTGTGGCGGCATGGTTCGAATGTGCAAAATGGGAATGAATTTTCCCGTGCTGTCGGGACGATTCATTCCCGTTTGCTAATTCAAATCTCTCTCTCTCTCTCTCTCTCTCTCTCTCTCTCTCTCTCTCTCTCTCTCTCTCTGAGATTCGAATTAGCAAACGGGAATGAATCTAAAATTCATTCCCGTTTCGCACATTCGAACCACGCTTCCACAGAGAGAGAGAGAGCGAGAGCGAGCGAGCGAGCGAGCGAGAGAGAGAGAGAGAGAGAGAGAGAGAGAGAGAGAGAGAGAGAGAGAGAGAGACAGACAGACAGACAGACAGAGAGACCGTGACATTGCGGTGCGGTCTCTCTCTCTCTCTCTCTCTCTCTCTCTCTCTCTCTCGGGCTTCTTTGTTTTTCATTTTTTTTGTTGGGGGGTGCAGAAGAATTGTCTTTTTTTTGTTTTTTTTTGTTTTAATGTGTACCTACCGGTAGCTCGAGGCTCGGCAAGGTTCGGGATACCGGTAGGCTGAGCCACGGGCCTTAACAACCGCTAGGTAGTGGTGGTTCAAACCACCACTACCTTTCCTCTGTTTTTTTTTTTTTTTTTGGGAAACATCGGCAATGGGACGTAGAGGGGACGACATGGCCCGAGTGGGCACATCGCCCAGTACAGACAACAGCAGTCACTGTGTCACACTTGGTATCAGATGCCATGACACGATAAGGCCTGGATGGGCACATTGCCCACGAAAGGTAACATCAGCCACGGGGGGTCACAAGACATTAAAAAATACCACAAACGGCCCAAGGGATCAGTTTGCTGTCACCAGATGGTAGAGTTGGTCAGACAGGGCTCCTAAACACAGGACATAACTGTATGTATTGCATGTAACTCAGGCTCCTGTTCATTGTGTCGAGGGACGCTGGACCCGGTTTCCAGCAGGTGCAGCACCACCACTACCTTTCCCAGTGTTGGGAAAAGTGGGAATATAGCCGATGGCCCTTTTTTTTTCGGGGGCTGGGCCAAACAGCGGCTGCCGTTGATAAATTTCTGAATCATCGATGGCCACCGTTTCGTTTCGGCATCCGGGACCGCGGCCGATACGAGGGAAAGGTAGTGGTGGCTTAAAGCACCAGCACATGGCATGTTGGCCCGCGGGTGTCAGCACGAAACCCGCACCACTTCGGAGGCCGCCGTTTTTTTTCTTCAACGGTGGGCCTGACCGCGCAGCGCCTTGGAATTTTGCTTGTGGCGACAAAAACTTTCTGCAAGGTTGCGGCCGTGTACCAGCGGTTTAAGAAAGGGAAATAATGGATCTATTGTGCTCCGTGTTGCTTGCTATAGAGGTAAGCTGCTGGATTGGCTCATCTCAAGTGTGCTTTACTGTCTGCAATAGAGGTAAACTTGCTTTGATTTTGGATCTACTCATCTGGGTTGCCCAGGGGCTGTTGTGGTGCAACTCTACAACACACATACTGCCATTTCTGTCGGGGTTTGGCCGCCAGTCTGCGCCCGCGCAGTCAGACCAAGCAGCGGCGAGCAGCGACTTGCGGCGGAGCAGCGCGATGGTGAACCGAGCAGCGGCGAGCGACGACTTGCGGCGGAGCAGCGCGATGGTGAATCAAGCGGCGCCGGACGGCAACAAGTGGCGGACAAGATGGCCGCGCGTGCGGTGCGGTGCTGAGGGGAGTGGACTGGGGGGAAGTTTGAGGGTAAAGGGATGACGTGAGGGTGATGCATCGTGGGAAGAGGATGAGGTCACTACGAAGAGGTTGCTTGAAAGGCTGCGAAGGGTATGGGCTGCCAGTATAATCATCAGAGTTACGAAGGCCGGGGTGTCAGGTGCTGAAGGGCAAAGAAGGGCATGGAGGGTCTGTTCCCCCCCGGACTACCAGTGAGGGGTCACCGGCAGGTTCGGTGGTTTTTGTCTTGCTACGTGGCGAATGAAGGGTAAGTGAAGCCACGGCCTGTTAGTCCCGTTAGTCCTTATTGTTCAGTCCTTCTTTCGATGGCCGAGAGAGTGGCCCTGTGATGGCTGAGTTGCCTTCGGGCCGATAGGGGAGGGGGTGAAGGTTTGGGGGAGACAGACTCATCATGATGAGAGATCGGTTTGTACGTTTTGATCTAATTTTGCTCTTCATGGCTTGCGTGACTTCCGTTGTTTCATTCTGATCTCGTAATTTTGGAAGTAGCTTTGAGATAGTAATCCGAATTGTAAATCTGTTTTTTAACCCCTGGTTTCAATTTTAATCACTTTTGGTTTTTCCATTTGATTTTCTCATGACAGGTGGCTTTAGATTTTCAATTCTAAATTGACCTAAAAGCTCTGGTCCGGTGAATGCTTAAAGTTTGCATCCTTGGTCGAGACCCACCAAATGATGATGTTCTAATTAGGTTTTTTTAACTTTGGCTGTTCTATTATGAATTCCTGATTGGATTGTCGCAGGCGTATCACTCGTTTGTCCTTCTATGTTGCAATTCTGGATATTCTTTCTAGTGATGACAATCTGATTTAGTGTTTTTCTATTGATGGTTCCTTCTGATAATCTGGGTTCTTGAAATAACTTCTCAAAAATTTTCGTGTCATATATCCTTGCTAAACGTTTCTCAAACTGTGGTTTGGGATTCTGATTCGAAAATCCTTTATGGATATCTAAACTTAAAATTCGTATAATGTTTTGTGAATTTTGTCACTCAATACTTTTCCTTCTCATTGATCGTACGAACTTGATCTTCTTCTTGATTTCTAAACTCGTTTCTCCTAAATCATCCTTGGAATTTACATCCTAAGATCTTGCTGCTGTAATCTGATCCTATTGCATCATATTGCATCGTATTTTCACTTAGTTTTGCCTAATTTTGTTCGTTTTCCATTAAGGAGGGGGATGTATTGAGGGGGTAGGATGATATGATGGAGGGAAAGGACGCGCTCTGCGGGAAGGGGCTAACTGCAGAGTGGAATTAGGGCATAGCAGCCGGGAGATGGTGGCTCCACTGCAGTAAGTCTTGCCGGAGTAAGGTTGGGTAGGTGTAGGTGGTGGGCAGTATTAGTTCCCTTCTTTAGGGTGTTTCCCCTATTGAGATGCTTTTCGTACGGGGGGTTGAGCAGGCTGCGGAGTAAGAGGAGGGAAGGGGGGCGACCGAGGGGGGACTGTGGGTTTCTGTTAGTAGGTCAGAAGGAAGGGGCTGGGACGACGCAGGCCGGTGCTGGAGTGGTTTTGCTCTGTGACCCGGAGAGGAGCTTAAGGCTTGGGGAGTTTTGTCGAGGGAGGAAGATAGAACCAGCACTTTCAACGTGGCCGAAGCTGGGGTGTATCCCTGTCACCATTTGGGGCGTGCGGCTATGGGGAGTTGCCGAGGGAGGAAGGCACTCCTCACCATCGGCGCTAGGTTGGTCGGTACTGGGGCTTGGTGGGGTCTTGTAACTCTAGCACGGGAGGGTATGAGACCAGCTGTGTGTTGTTTGAGGACTGAACACGAGACCTGTAGTTTTCTCCAACAACTGCGGGGAGAGTGGGTGGTTGTTTGTCTGTGCAGTCTGTACTAATGTTCTCTGGTTCTGGATCCTTGGTAGTACTTAGTCCTTACATGTAACTGGGGTGTAGGAGTTCAGAGATGGTCACAACGGGACTGACATCCGAATAGCTTTTTTGTTCTGTGCCCCTGTTTTGCCGATGCCAGAACGACGCTGGCCGGAGCTGGGGCGTCGCCCTGTGACCTGCAATTCGCAGGATTATGAGGCCTTGTAGAGAGATCTGGGGTTTGCCGAGGGTGGAAGGCAAGCCAGTGGCAAATCGGGGGGGGCTGCGTAGCGGCGAGAAGAGATCAGCTATGGGTGATGTTGGTATGGTTGGTACTGTCCCTGAGTATGTCCCGGGGAAAGGAGGGCTAGGAATTACCTTAGGAGTCTAGTTCCAAAAAAAAAAATTCTTAGAATTTCTCAAAATTTTCAAAAAATGTTGCAATCTGTTCTTAAAAAGAGGGGGGTAGTTTGTTTTGCCCTAAAAATGTCTTCTGGATTCTGGGGATTCCTGGCAACCTTGTTTAGGTGGTACCGAGGCTGTTATACTCGGTGACCTGCGGCTGTTCGATGCCAGAACGACGCTGGCCGGTGCTGGGGTGTTGCCCTGTAACCTGCTGATGCAGGAGCATGAGGCCTGGTAGAGAGATCTGGGGGTGCTTTGGGGGGGCATTCCACGGGACAACCAAGGGTTGCTGCTGGGACGATGCTGGCCGGAGCTGGGGTGAGTTGCGTTGCCCTGTAACCCAGCAGGATGAGGGAGTGTGAGGCCTGGAAGAGCTCGGCAGGGAGTAAGACAGTGTTGGAGAACCTTGGAAGGTTTTGTTAGGGATTTCGCGGGTTTAGGGGCATTTGCAGGACTTCGGCAGGCTATTCCCATACCTTCCGAATAACTGTAAGTTTTCTCAGATGGCTTTTCAGCCAAGCCGAGTAACGGGTAAGAGAGGGATTGAGGTTAGTGAGAGAAAGACACCACACATCCTACTGGTGAAGGGGCCAGCTGGTAGGATAGAAATAGGGCATAGCAGCAGTAGAGATGGTGGCTTTGCTGCAGTAAGTCTTGCCGGAGTGAGGTAAGAGGACTGATGGTGGATCCTTGAGGTTTTAAAAAAAAAAAAAAAAAAAAAAAGGATTGAAGTCTTGGTGGTGTGAGTACAGTCGCCACTTCTCTCTCTCGCCCTCACATGGAAAAAAAAAAAAAAAAAAGGAAGGGGGTCGCTAACTCTGCAGCACGTGGAGAGCCCTTATCCATCAGTCGAATGCATCCTGGGCAGAGACTATTCAATCTCTGGATGAGTAGGTGAAAGTCTGACAATGAAACAGTCTGGCACAGTCATGCTTTTTTGAATATTGATGATCCAATGAGGGTCCGATGGAAAAGACCCGTTCACCTAGCCCAAGAAAAACGACAAAAAAAAACTGGTCGCACGTCGGTAAATAAGGTGGATATAATAATGTTAGGGGTTTCCCACTTCAATGTGTAGTTCCTCACCATAGGGCCACGCTGCACTACCCTCCACATGCACAAAAGACAAAAACGTTGGCAATGTATCTTTCCATGTGTTCTTTTTTTTTTTTTTTCCTTTTTCATTTTGCACATTTGGAGAGTACTGTAGTGCAGTGAGGCCCATATTATATCCGTGTTTTTTTATATCACATAACAGTTGACGATGTGCAGCATTCAGCCACGTGGGTAAGAACAGCAACAGGGGGTGCGCTGGGAGTGTTAACGTGGGTATGGGTAGGGTAGGTGCCCCATCCTGTCAGGACAACCATTGGCCGCTGCTGCCATGCGGTTAGGTGTTAATAACAAGTCTGTTGCAAGGAAGATGACCGTAGGCCATAGTAAACAGCGACAGGGGGTGCACTGGGAGTGTTAACGTGGGTATGGGTAGGGCCGGTGGCCCATCCTGTCAGGAGAACCATTGGCCGCTGCTGCCAGCAATCACCGCCGGTCTGGTCCTTGGCCTGTACAACACCCTCAGGCTGGGATTTTTTTTTTTTTTTTTTTTTTTTTTTGGGACAAAAGCTCCAATCTATTTGTGGGGAGCATCACGTGCCGGGCTCAGCGTCCTTTGAAATACAACTGAGAATATATAACATGAAAATTTGAGATGCCGGGGCCATTACCCGGCTTTGGCTAAGAAAAAAATGAGATACCTAACAGGTTACTACGTCAGACTTCAGAAAATTTCAGAAAACAGACTCAAACCCCACCCATCAATCCTCTTTACCACACTCCGGCAAGACTTTGTCCCCCCTCACCTCTTTGAGAGAAAAAGCAAGACATGTGCACGATTCAGGAAAAAACTCAGACACCCCCAGTCCATCCGAAAAAAAGAAAAAAAAAAAGGCCATATTAAACATTGACTTATTATATGTTGGAGCCTTGGATACAATAAGATGAATGATTGTTTTCGTTAAAGCACCGCTACCTTTCAGAGTGGTGCCCCATTTGGGAAGATAGCCTGTACCGGTTATTTAGGCGGTTCGGCCCAACGGCGGCCGCCATTGATATTTCATCGGTGGCCGCCGTTTCATTGCGACCTCTGAGACGACGAGCGACCCTCCCGGCGGCCGCCGATGTCTGTGACACGTAGTGGTGGCTTAAAACTTTGAACGAGAAAAGAGGAAAAACCGGGGCACGAGAACACACCCCTACATATCAACCCGGTACAAACTTGCTGAGGCCATTACTCAGCTTAATAGGCTCCTGGAAACCGGGTCCAGTGTCCCTTTAGGGTAATCTCCAAAAAAGAAAAATTGCAAAGAAAATCTGTGACAGTATAGTATCCTTGCTACTCAGGGAGACACCGGCATGTTTCTAAAATTGAAACACCAGTGGCAAAGAACTATGAGCTATAAACTGCAAATCTCGAGAATGCACGAGGAAATTCACGAAAATTTACAAATTACATCCGAGTGCGTGCTGTGTTGTTAGCTACAAATCAACCCTAAAATTGCATCCAAGTGCATGCTAAATTCTTAGATATTGACGAGATAATGGAGCCGGGTGCATTAATATTGTCCACAGAAAATGGATGATGAAAACAGCCAAGAGAACGGCCACATATAGCGAGTCCAAGGGAATTCAAATAGAGGAAGAGGTGGATAGACGCGACCACCAAATATAAGAGTGGGGAAGATATGAGCCGGATTTTCCAGGATGACACAACGTCGAGCATAGGACACTTCCCACACCACTCAAGGCATGGGTGACCCTGTGCAACTGTTCCTGCTCTTGAAGAACAGCCACTCTTAGAACGTGAACATCACTGTGTCTCCATATGTTGTTATATCTGGGAAAGTGTTTTACCCTCTGCGCCAGGGGAACGTTCCCACCGCCACCAGTGAGACTGATGACGGCGCCGCCGCCCATAGGAATTCAAATAGAGGAAGAGGTGGATAGACGCGACCACCAAATATAAGAGTGGGGAAGATATGAGCCGGATTTTCCAGGATGACACAACGTCGTGCGTAGGACACTTCCCACACCACTCAAGGCATGGGTGACCCTGTGCAACTGTTCCTGCTCTTGAAGAACATCCATTCTTAGAAAGTGAACATCACTGTGTCTCCATACGTGGTTATATCTGGGAAAGTGTTTTACCCTCTGCGCCAGGGGAACGTTCCCACCGCCACCAGTGAGACTCCATCTCCTAATGATGGCGCCGCCGCCCATAGGACTTCAGGGCTTTACATACCCAGCTGAGGTCTCGTCCCTTCTTCGTGTTAGTTTCCCAGATTCTACCGTTAGTATGTAAGTGCTGAAGATGTGAGCAGGAGTTCCCAGGATGACGACAGGTCGAGCGTAGAACACTCCCCACGCCACTCAAGGCATGGGTGACCCTGCATCACTGTTTCCTGCGCTTGAAGAGCTACCACTCTAAGACTTAGAAAATAAACTTCAGTGTGTCCTGGTAGGCAGAATGTCAAGCCTGTGATAAGCCAGGATCCATACTCGGCGGCTTCCCGTACCCTTAAGGGAAAATCCCACGAAAAGCCCCGAAGCACGGATTCAAGATAATAGGGAAAAACGGGGCTTCATTTCTTTTTCTTTCTTTCTTTTCTTTGAAAAGAGGGATGGAGTAGAAAATGTAATCCGGGTCTCGCGTGGCCGGTTAGCAGCCACACCAAGAAATTCAAGAAGCAGTTGGAACTTGGCGGGAGTAGGAATTTTGATTTTTTTCCGCGCGCGGCTGTTTTTCGAATTTTGCTTGCCGCGTAAACCCGCTCTTCCGTTCTGCATCCCCACACTCTCTTCCCTTCTTGCTGCGCATTCCCTTCCTGTATGCCTCTTCATCTCCCTCTAAACGAACTCGGATCCCCTTTTTCTCCTTTCCCTGCGAACGATTGGCTGTCTGATTGGGTTGGTCGGGGCAATGTGGTGGTAGTGGGAAGCGCACCCCACTTGGACGACCACCCCAATCAGGCAGATCATCCGACTCGCCTCCTGCGAGCCTTCTGGAACGTCTGCCCTTCTTCTGTCCTTCCCATCTACACCCCGTGCTTCGCGCAGCCTCCCCGCCGCTTTCCACGATATAAATTCTCGCAACCCTTTCCTCTCACTCTCTTTGATCTCGGCTGCAAGTTGAGCAAGCTATGCGTGAAGCCCGCGGCACCGGAAAGGCTCGACGTGCCCCGTGGTGGGCGGAGTGCCGGGGGGTGGCGGAGTTAGCGGTAGACTTGGGGTAAGGCAGTCGGAGGGACTGAGCGGTGGTGGAGATCAAACGCTGGCAGCGGCAGGGCCTTGTGGCTATGGTTGTCGCAACTTGTCGGTGGTTTTGACAGATCGGGGATTGGACCCGGAGCGGCCAGTGGTGAGAATTCTGTATTTTAAGACGAGCTTTTTCTCCATTGCTGCTTTGTCCCTGTGTGATGTGTGCATGGTCCCAATGTGGGGGTAATCTGTTATGCATGTTCGGGTATAAAAGTATATGGATGTTGAATGTTGCATGGAGGGCTCTATGGGTAGGTGTGTGTGTATGCGCCTCCGAGCCTGATCATCGGAAGTACCGAGTGTGGATTGCTTGCATGAGCGCATGAATGCTCCGGTCCTTCTTTCTTTTATTTGCCCTTAACCCGCGCGAGTGTGCGGGATACGCACCACCCTCCTTCCGTCGTCTCTCTCTCTCTCCTCGTGCGCAGGTCGGGACTCCCAGGGGAGGTGGATAATTTCGCAGAGATCGGTCATCCGCATCCTTGCGAAGCATCCGACCTCTCTGTGCCCACCCCGGGGTGCCCAGTATCGCGTTCGACGCATCCTTTTCCGACAATATTCGTTGGTTTTGTATGGAGTCAGGTTTTGTCTCGACGGGCGGAAGCGCGGGCCGTGGCCCGAGCTCGGACCTTGTTTCAGGGCGTTGCACCACGCTTCCGCCCTTCCCGATCGCAGATGACGACGGTGTATACTGCGATGCAGACATGCGGAACCTACTGCGGCGCACTGAGCCAATCCATCTTTATAACCCCACCCAGATGTGACACATACTATGGTGCTGTGCCCCCACCCAGACGTGACACATACTAGGGGGGAGTGGATTCATGCCGATTGAGCGATTTTCTTCACCGCCCTTAATCTTGCCCTACACCGGCCTCAAGGTGCTGCCCTGGTCCGTTGTGCACGCCGCATGGCGGCCATAGTCTAATTGCCACTGGTGTCGTCAGGGGGACTTGTGCTCGTGGCGACGGTTGGTCCTAGGGTACGAAGGAGCAGTCCGCTTCCCCGAACTCTCCCGCAACGTGGGCACCCTCCCTGCCCGTTTTCGAACTTGGGTTCCATCGACCTGCCCGACCCCGGGCAGCCCCGTGTTGTGCCGTCCGCACGGACTCAACGAGTTAGACATAGAAACCTGAACCCGATTCCGGGGCTCCGCCTCCAAGGGCGGCGTGAACCTGGCGCCTCGGAAAACGGAGCTTCGTTCCCTACGACTTCGGTTCTCTTCTCTCCCCCCTTCTCGTTTTGTTTTCTTCCCTTTTTTTTCATGTGGTGATGACGGTCGGCCCGTAGGACACCGTCGTTCGGCCCCGACAACAACTTAAGCCTTTGCCCAGGCACCTCGGCCTGAAGCAAGAGTCCCCTGTTTCGTCTGGGTGGCTCAACCCCCACGCCACCTCGATCACGCCCCTAACTACTCTGATCGGCGTCCGAAGCATAGAACACCACGCGGGGCGTGAGGTTGGTATCAGAGCTGGTTTGTTTCGGCTTCGAGGTCTCCTTTGGGGAGGCTGTCCATTCAGTTGAAATTTGTTATTATTTATACAGACCTTTTGTCCTTTTTCGTTTTGCTTACGGATAGGCTGACGCCCAGGCACCGCCGCCCCGCGAACGCCAATCACAACCAACCAAAGGGGCGGGGGCGAAACCAACCCCGCGCCATGGTGAAACCAGGACAGGGAGTGGATAATAATGCAGGATTGGCCGACCATCCCCTGTACTTTGTTCCTCCTCCCTCTGAAGTTCCCATCTTCTCTGAAGATGAAACGGACCCACGCACCTGGCTGGCAGCCCTGAAGGCTCAGGGTTGGTCGGACCAGTTGCTTCAAGAATGAATTCCGGGAAGGTTAGCCGGAACCGCGTTTGAATGGTATGAGCAAAACCATCTATACCAATTGGCCTACCTTCCAGAGAAAATTCCTCGAACGCTTTGATCACATCGCGTCAGGGTAGTGTTTGCGCCTAATTGAGGAATATACGCAACAACCTCGTGAGACTCTGGCTAGGTACGCGGAGCGCTTTACCTACTTGGCTGAACGCTCAGGGGTTGATGAGAAAATGGTGCGAACCGATTTTGTCTGGGGGTTATCCGACTCCCGATTGCGGAAAAAGATCCGAAAGAAATGCAACCCAATCAAACATACCCTGACTGAGCTCATTTAGTTCGCTATCAAGTATGGAAAGGAAAACTATGATGTAGGTTTGGATTCGGAACCGGGAATCCGACGACGATGACCCATTAGGTGTCCGACGCTATAGCTATTCCGCTATGGCTCAGATGTTTGAAGACCGCTTCCGATTAGGACCGGCCAAGAGGAATCCAGACCGAAGGGCGGCCCCATCTTCCTCCTTGGCCCCCCGGTGCCCCATTCAGACGCAAGTGGGATGGGAAGTAGATGAACCCCCGATGAAGGAGATAGCCGCATAACTTGTGACGATTATGGCGCCTTTAACAAAGTTTATTCAAAGCTTGCAGAGGCAAAGGGCGGCAGTGGCACAGAGATAGTCATCGGCAGCGGCCGCAGGGACGGTGCTACCTCGTCCTGTTATGGTTGGAGCTACTCAGCCTATGTGATGTTATAATTGCAATCAGCCCGGACATTTGGCCAAGGACTTTCCACGACCCCGGGTGCAGGTAGGGGTTGCTGGCCCGTCCTAGATCCCGCTAGCAGCTCCAACCGCTGTAGGACAAGGGTGTGTGGCAGCAATTATGGACGCAGTCACGTAGGGAACCCTAACATGGTGGCCCTAGCGGCCGCCGAAATTGGGATCGATGAATATTTGGCGGCCGCGATGCTCGAACCCGGAACCATTGGCGTAATCCGACATACCGCGCGAGTTACTGACGAAAGCGACTTGGGACCGTGGAGACCCGGATTCGAAGACCCCATGATACCGGGTCCTAAACACAAGGACGGTCAAATCGACGTACTAGATGCCTTGAAGGGTCTAAATCTGCGGATACCAGTACCCATTCCCTACCTGCTGATTATTTTGAAGGCTAAAGAACTGTCGCCGGTTCGAAGAAGGCCGAAGGGTTAAAAAGTTGGCAATCAATGACCTGTCGGTGCATATCGAAGCTCAACCATCCACCTCGAGAACTCACGAGGCCAACCAGGTCGGAATGATCCACGCCGTAGATCCACCACCAGAGAAACCCGAGGTGTGTCTTCGGGCTTATCCGATTACCTGGAATAGTCTCGAATGTGACTGTGAAGTCTGGGGAAGCCCCTCGACCACCATCTTGGATTCTGGATCGTCGGTCGTAGCTATCTCTTGGAGTTTGACGAAGCGTTTGGGTCGAGAGAAGCAGGTTCAACCCCTCCGACCCGACGAATTGTATGTATCTGCCACAGAAGACAACATTCATGATTGTAAAGGACGGATTATGGATGTTCCTATAAGAGTCGGGCGGGTGCATTGCCTGTGTGACGAGATCGTATTGGATGTGCTGGCTTACGATGTGCTTCTGGGAATCTCGTGGCAGGCGGCGGTAGGGGCACGAATGCATTTTGACAGTTCGAAAATAGTCCTCACCTCGACCCACCCTAAGCCCCAAATGATACCCATGAGGATGGTCTTGCATGTACGCGCACAGCCGGCCCCTCGCATTTCCACCGAGGTTCGCAGAGTTAATATGGTTCGATGGGTGTTGATAGGCGAAGTAAGACCTGCTGTGGAAAACAAGAATTCGGACGAACCCGACCGATATCTGATACGAACTCTAGACCAGTTCCGCCAACTTAGGCGGCACGTGTCAACATGGATTATCCAGAGTAAGTATAGTTGGTCCCAGGTCCTCTCCTTTTCCGTGAGGGGGGAACCTTTGCTAAGGGTGTCACGAATAATCGACCTCTTGGAACCCCCTGCGTCCTTGTATCTCCTAAGGAACCCCTCCCGGAGAGGTTTGCTGAGCTTAGGGGCTATGTGACCTGTCTTTTAAGCCCCCACGACCCCTACTCATCGACGCCAAGGCCGCAACGCTTCTGGAAGAAGGGGTGGCGTTTCGACCCAGGGCCCCGGAAAACACATGGGGTCCAAAGGAACTCCTGCAGGCCTTTTTAGTGGAACCCTCGGTCGAGGCCGAAATCGAGGGAGAAACCGAAACGGAAAATGAACCGATAACTCCGGCAGATAGTCAACTCATAGCCTCTGTACTATCGGTCCAAACCAATAATTCCTTGTTCAGAGCCTCCCTAAAGGAAACCGCCCGGGTCCCGACTGTCACATCAACGGTCTCCCTTCCTAGTGGGAGCATCGATATTCAGATGCCGGCCCATGTACCTAGCGAATATCGACGCCGCCTCCTTGCAGTAATATGGCCTTACCCCGAGGCGGTCATTGTACAAGATCACGATATAGGACTGACGCACCTGATAAGCCACACGATTGATAGCAGGGACCACGCCCAGGTACCCTGCCGACCGTACCGCTACTCCTTAAAGGAACGACGACTAGCCTTGGAGAGGTTAAGGGAGTTCGAGCGTCTAGGATGGGTAGAGCCCTCCCTAAGTCCCTGGTCGTTTCCCGTGGTCTTCGTGTCGAAACGAAACGGGACAGTCCGCGTTTGTATTAACTATCGAAAATTAAATGCAATTACCACCAAGGACGTTTATCTGCTGCCTCGTATTGATGATCTTTTGGATGCCATCGGTTTTGCACGAGTCTTCTCGAAGTTTGATATCCGACACGATTTTCACCATGTCTTAGTCCGACGGGAAGACAGGCCCAAAACGGCCTTTGTCTTATTCGAGGACACGTGGCAGTGGGTTAGATGTCCTATGGGAATATGCAACGCACCTGTGATGTTCGAGCGAGCCATGAATATGTCAACAAAATTTGTCAACAAAACCCGCCTGACCCAACCCATGGTAAAATTTTGTATAATTGTATATGTGGATGATATTTTAGTTTTTTCCAAAACGCACGAGTACCATCTCTCTCTCTCTCTCGTTCGCGAGTTCGATGCAAGGGGGACCTGTTTGTCGTGTTGGAGCGTTATGGCTCGCGCGGCAAATAAGGTGCGGCCGAACACAACGACCTTCTTTAGTACCCGTTCGGATCATTCCCCCTGCGCCCCCCCCCCCAGCAGACCGCCGAAGGCCGGTACCCCGCGAATGCCTTGCACGACGCAAAGGGGTTCACGCCTACTATGTGACACCAGCGGCCTAGGCCGCGGGCATTTCAGCCGCTGAGGCCGATGAGGCCCAGTCCGCGGCCTGGTTTTT
>BFEA01000160.1:1743230-1765599 GCA_003427395.1 Chara braunii | reverse complement strand
ACGACCCTCCCCCAACCAACCAACCAATCAATCAATCAATCAATCAATCAATCAATCAATCAATCAATCAATCAATCAATCAATCATCAATCATTTAATCAATCAATCAATCAATCAATCAATCAATCAATCATCAATCAATCAACCAATCAATCAATCAATCAATCAAAAAAAAAAATAAAAAAAAATCCATTTTTTTAATTAATTTTCTCACTCATAAAAAATCACCCCCCCCAAAAAAAATATATATATATTTTTGAATGCGCAGTCCTCTAGAGGAGGACGTGTGCAGGCCGAGGCCGCGCGCCGATTTCCCGCGCGCGCCCTCACTGGGCCGTGGGATCTGTGGCCCAGGGTGCCACGTAGGTTCACGCGTTTTTTTTTATTTTATTTTATAAAAAAAAAAATGAATGCAGGGGGTGGTACCCGACAACGGACACTACCACCCCACACCTTCAGAACACCCGAACCCCCCCCCCAAAAGCGCAAAACTAGGGTTCGTGGGCCCCGTTCATTCGCGTCCAACGCGCGTTTGAACGGGAATTAAACGCGAATTTAACGCGCATTCAATTTTTCAACGTTGACCCTCGTTGAATCCATTTTCGGACACACAGGGTATAGTTGGCTGACGATTCCACACCCTCTCGCTGGGTTCGATTGGACACGAGCTGCCCACAAAGAGGATGCGGTCCATTTCGCAGTCAAGTACACATAAAAAGCTATAGAGAAAAACGGATGGTATTGGTCGGGAATTCAGGAGGATGTAAGATACATCGTCCGGAATTGCCCGGCCTGTGCGGCCGATAAGGCGCCGGTAAAGATGCCCCGAACGATGGTACCGATTAGGGTAGAATGCCCCTTCCAACGAGTTAGCATCGATACGATGGATATCAACGTACCGAGAGGCCCAGTCGATCAGGGTGAGCTTTATGTCCTTCTAGTTGTCGTCGATCATTTCTCCAAATGGATCGAGGCCTATCCTATGACTAGTCGGGACTCGCAAGAAGTGGCCCGGTACATTAATCGCTTTTTATGCATGCATTTGGACGTAAAAGAGGTCCACATGGATAACAGGTCGGAATTCCAAGGGAAGGTAGAGCGACATCTCGTAAGGGCCGATGCTAAGATTTTGTACTTGCCAGGGCACTGGCCACAGGCCAACGGGCTCATAGAGAATACCAATCGAATGATAAAGACTACCCTTAGATGGAACATCATTGTGGGAGATACCAGGCCTTGGCCTGTCATAGTCGACCACATCTTGGCCGTCTATCGGGCTACCCCACATGGCAGTACAAGGGTGTCCCCATTTCAACTGAGAACCAGTAGTATCCCCCGGGTGCAGCTGTCACCTTTAGTGGGTACGGAAGTTAGAGCGACTTGGGCTCAACACCGAGAAAAGGCCCAGTATTACATGGATCTGATGGTTAGGACCTACCTCACGTTAGCCCGAAGGTGACAGAGGGCCGTGGATCTGACGCACGAGCGGCATATCAGAGGTTACGAGAACTGACATGCCCCCACTGATCCCCTGCCCCGCTATAAGATCGCGGATCTAGTGCAAGTACGGAAACCTGCGCGCTCCTCCAAGATCCATCCTCGCTACACTGACATTTACGAGGTGATGCAAGTTGGCGCACAAGGCCAACACTCCGTGAAGATGATCCCCCAGCAGGGGCCGGCACAACACGCAGGCCAGGCCGCTGACTCGCCACGCTGCAGCCCTTCGTCTATTCCAGCCCTCGTTGGATCGCGAGCAGGCTCCGGCCCCGTCCAGGCCTTCTCCCTCTGCTTCCTTGTCCTCCCTTGCTTCTTCTTCTTCCTCCTTTCAATCCGCTTCGCCGTTTGAGGTTGAGGACTCAATCACGTAGGATGAGCCAGCACCAGCAGGGGAATGAGCCAGTTCAACATTTTCAAATGCCAATCGTGGATTATCTCTTGGGGCATCGATTCAATGATGATCGGCAGCTACTATACGACGTCCAACAGGTGAATGTGCCTGAGCCCAACATCGCAGATCTGGCCACGTACTCGCTCCTGAGCGAATGAGTGACATACGCAGGAATATACGTGGACATTACGCAACTGCTTGGCCAAGAAACCACCAGGGTCTTCATCGAGTTCCGCACGCTTCAGGTGGCCGCCAATTTTGTGCACAGCGTCGCCACCTTCATCGGCGATTTGACTCTCCTGGACGATCGACACCGAGAACCGGTGTGGAACTTTCTGCGAGGGTATGCGGCGCAGGTGGCGAGATCGGTGACGTGTGTGCACGGAAGGGGCCATCGATTCACGCCTTACCACACGCTGTTGAGACGGGCGCCGAACAGACCACTGGCACTAGGGCCTCAGCTGCCTGCGCTTCTCCCGCCTGCTGATCCCCTCAACATCCAAGCCATTACCCCTCCCTCATACTAGATGCCTCCCTTCTTTTCTTACACCAGCCTCCCCTATCAACTTATGGAGAGCCCCTACCCCATGCGCAACGGTCTCAGAGTACCTGGTAGAGCTGAAAGACGTGGAGCCGCTGCCGCAAGTTGACGAGGACGCGTGGGAATTACATCGGCCACTGTATCGATCGGTGGTGTTGGGCATGTTCCGGTTTGCCGTGTTGTACGACGAGCACAATATCGCCGAGAATCTGCGTGTGTACTACGTCATTTCGCGGCCGAAGCCGGAGAAGAAGGAGCTCAGGGTACGGTCACATTGTACCCATTCGGGGAAATCGGAACGAGCAGGCCGGAGTTGTGGAGCTCATCCATATCGAATTCTTGTCTATCGCGCAAGTGATCGCCAACGAAGAGGAAAATCTCCAACTTCGCCTGCGAACAGCATCGGCTCTGCAACGATCCTACCACGCGATGGTGATACCGGACTATATCGCGCGAGAGGGAGAAAAGGTGTTTAGCATCGCTGACAGGAGGTCGTCGTGGCCCCCCTCATCCTATCCCAAGCCAGTAGCCTCAAGGACCCTCAGGAAGACGCCCAAGAAGAGACGTCGACAACCATCGTCGGAGGCGCAAGGAAGCCGAGTGGGACCCGGAGAAGAGGTGTACCAGGCCGAGCGATGCGGAAGCCAGATTGCATTATGGAGAGCAAGGCTACACCAATCGAGGGACCTCCGCCGGGAGAAGGAGCAGGGTCAAGCAGATTTCGGTTAGGCTGAAGCCCTCCGGAGTCGATACCACCACCGCCACTTCATCTCGATCTCAATCTTGATGGAGCTGGTCCGTCAGCAGCAGCAGCAGGAGGAGGAATGGGAGGAGTACCATATCCCGCACCCAGACCCAGCATCCTCGCATGACCTTTCCGCTTCTGCCAGCCACCAAGGCGTGCCCCGGTCATTGACGTTAGCAGTTCCTCTGAGCCAGGCGGTCCACCCGACGGATGTCGCATTCATGGTGGAGCTCGCAAAAATCAGGCTCGAAACGATCGAGGGGGCCCCACGTCCTGATCCTGCATGGGAGCCATATCTGGAGCCGCCATTTGAAGGATGGGTCGCGGCCAGACTAGCAAGAACGCTCATCTACAAGGCCGGCCAGCGGCCAGCGGCCGAATGTAATGTACCATTTCCTCGTCATCGTGGTGCTCAAGAAGGAGCGAAGGTCGTATACCGAAACCCATCTGGTGATGAGGGGTCCCGGGAATCGCACGGTGAGGCGACGGGTTGTGCAGGCCATTGCGGATCTGGCGCCACAGGTTCTGGCACACGTACCAGGGACCTTTCTCTAGAATCTCTACTCCTTCTTCCAACACCACTTCAACGAAGTGGAGGCGCCGACAACTCCGGCTGAGCTGGCAGCCTTTCTTCCTCCTCTTCCTCCCCCTCTTAATCCTGAGATCGACCATTTCCTCTAAGCTTCTTCTTCCTCTTCTTCTTCTTCTTCTTCTTCTTCATCTTCCTAATTAGAAAGGTCGCGCGACAAGAACGCGCTGGGTATTTAAAATAAAATAAAATAAAATAAAATCGTTTGATCGAGCCAGCTGACGATGAAGGGGCCGCCCGATCGGGTGTATAATGGGAAGGCAGATCCACAGCGATGCGGGATGCATCGAAGTAGCATAGGTGATGGACTGGACCAGATGACGAAGAAGTGGTCGCCCGGATCCTCAAAGTAATTAGGATGCCAATACAGCAGTTAGGAGAGTATTTTTATTGGAACCCCCTGCGCATCACAGATGTGATAAACCAGGATCTGCACTCGGCGGCTTCCCGTACCCTTAAGGGAAAATCCCACGAAAAGCCCCAAAGCACGGATTCAAGATAATAGGGAAAAACGGGGCGTCATTTCTTTTCCTTTCTTTCCTTTTTTTGAAAAGAGGGATGGAGTAGAAACTGTAATTCGGGTCTCGCGTGGCCGGTTAGCAACCACGCCAAGAAATTCAAGAAGCAGTTGGAACTTGGCGGGGGTAGGAATTTTGAAATTTTTGCGGGCACGGCTGTTTTTTGAATTTTGTGCGCCACGTAAACCCGCTCTAAGACTTTCGTTCTGCATCCCCTCGCCCTCTTCCCATCTTGCTGCGCATTCCCTTCCTGCATGCCTCTTCGTCTTCCCTCTAGTAAACGAACTTTGATCCCCTTCTTCTCCTTTCCGTGTGAACGATTGGCTGTCTGATTGGGTTAGTCGGGGCAATGTGGTGGTAGCGAGAAGCGCACCCCACTTGGACGACCACCCCAATCACGCAGATCATCCGACTCGCCTCGTTCAATCCTTTTGGAATGTCTGCCCTTCTTCTGTCCTGCCCATCTACACCCCGTGGCTTCGCGCAGCCTCCCCGCCGCTTTCCACGCTATAAATTATCACAACCCCTTCCTCTCACTCTCTTTGATCTCAACTGCAAGTTGCGCAAGCTATGTGCGAAGCCCGCGGCACGGGAAAGGCTCGACGTGCCCCGTGGTGGGCGGAGTGACGGCGGGTGGCGGAGTTAGCGGTAGACTTGGGGTAAGGCAGTCAGAGGGACTGAGCGGTGGTGGAGATCAGATGCCGGCAGTGGCAGGGCCTTGTGGCTATGGTTGTCAGTGGTTTTGACAGATTGGAGACTGGGCCAGGAGCGGCCAGTGGTGAGAATTCTGTATTTTAAGATGAGTTTTTTCTCCATTGCTGTTTTGTCCCCGTGTGATGTTTGGGTATAAAAGTCTATGGATGTTGAATGTTGCATGGAGGGCTATAGTATGGGTAGGTGTGTGTGTATACGCCTCCGAGCCGGATGATAGGAAGTACCGAGTGTGGATTGCTTGCATGAGCTCATGAATGCGCTGGTCCCTCCCCCTTTTATTCGCCCTTAACCCGTGCGAGTGTGCGGGATACTCGCCACCCTCCTTCCGCCGTCTCTCTCTCTCTCATCGTGCGCAGGTCGGGACTCCCAGGGGAGGTGGATAATTTCAAAGAGATCGGTCATCCGCAGATCGGTCATCCGCATCCTCGCTAAGCATCCGACCTCTATGTGCCCACCCCGGGGTGCCCGATACCACGTTCAGGTTGATGCGACAGAGAGAGAAACGGAGAAAGAGAGCTAGGCGCATCCTTTTTCAGCAGTATTCGTTGGTTTTTGCATGGAGTCAGGTTTTGTCTCGACGGACGGAAGCGCGGGCCGTGGCCTGAGCTTCGACCTTGTCTCAGGGCGTCGCAGCACGCTTCCGCCCTTCCCGATAGCAGATGACGACGGCGTATACTGCGATGCGGACATGCGGAGCCTATTGCGGGGTGCACTGAGCCAATCCATCTTTATAACCCCACCCAGGCGTGCCACATAGGCGGGAGTGGGTTCGTGCTGACTGAGCGATTTTCTTCCCCGCCCTTAATCTTGCCGACCTCAGGGTGCTGCCCTGGTCCGCTGTGCACGCCGCGTGGCGACCGCAGTTTAATTGCCACTAGTGTCGTCAGGGGGACTCGGGCTCGTGGCGACGGTTGGTCCTAGGGTATGCAGTCCGCTTCCCCGAACTCTCCCGCAACACGGGTACCCTCCTCGCCCGTTTTCGAACTTGGGTTCCATCGACCTGCCTGACCCCGGGCAGCCCCGTGCTGTGCCGTCCCCACGCACTCGAGGAGTCGGACGTCGAAACTTGAACCCGATTCCGGGGCTCCGCCTCCAAGGGCCGCTCGAACCTGGCACCTCGGGAAACGGAGCTCCATTCCCGACGATTTCGGTTCTCTTCTCCCCTCCTCTCAGTTTGTTTTCTTCCATTTTTTTTTCATGTGGTGATGACAGTCGGCACGTAGGACACCGTCGTTCGGCCCCGGCGACAGCTCAAGCCCCTGCCCAGGCACCTCGGCCTGAAGCAAGAGTCCCCCGTTTCGTCAGGGTGGCTCAACCCGCACGGCCAAACATCCTCGGCCACGCTCCTAACTACTCTGATCGGTGTCCGAAGCATGGAACGCTGCGCGAGGCGTGAGGTTGCGCATCACAAGCCCTTCAAGGCGGCGCTGGGAATTGCTATATTTTCGATGATAGCATTGAGGAATGAAACGAGTGTAACTGAAAGCTGAACGCAGTGAGCAGAAAGCACAGAGACTTTGGGGCTAGCCACACAGGCTTTCTGAAATGGGCAAAATCGACGCCGTGTCTTCGCCACTCAGCCTTTCGAAACAAGTTCTTTCAAGAAAGATTCGAAAGGTGTCAGGTTGGCTGGCGTCGAAAGTCATTTCGAAGAGATGAGATCCTCCCGCCTGTCACGAGCGTTTCCTCGAAAGACCTCGAGTGGTCTTGTGAAAAGGCCCACTTGAAACGGTTGATTGGCAAAAAAAGAAGAAAAAAAAAGGGGGCGATTCCAAGGGCCTGGCTCCACTACTCTTCACATGCACAAAAGACAAAAAAAAATTATGGCGGTGTATCTTTCCATGTTCTAAGCAAAGATTCACACTCTCCTTTTACACGCGCCAAGAGCAGTGGAGCCAGGCCCTAATGTGCATATAGAAAGGCCTCGGTTTTTCGAAAGTCTGTGTGGCGAGGGGTTGGGTTCCTTTCGACGAGCAGCCTTTCGAAAAAAGTCTGACACCTTTCGGAAAAGGCCTTCATTCGAAAGGCTGTGTGGCGAGCCCCTTTTTTCCCCCTTCTCTCTTACTTTTTTCTTCGAAGGGCGACCACCTTGAGATATCATCATTTAATGATTTAACTGACTGGCCCTTGGTAATTCAGAGGTGTAGCATTTTACACACCTGCTTCCTTCCTCTGGAGCTCAAACTCGGGGCGTACTCACACTACCACTATCTTAACTGTACCTGACCGCATTTACGAACTGACTTGTATCTGGCTGCAATTCCGTCCAGAAATAAGTAAAAGAGAAAACTACGGCGCAGTCAGGGTTTGAGTTTGTAATTGCATTTGAGGCAAAAGGGCCGGTAATGCTGAATGTATATGACCTACGTTTTGGGTCCGGTGGGGTTGCGTGGGGGTGTGTTGTGTTTGCGGGATTGCGGGAAGTGCAATTTCAAATTGTTTTCGTGACTGCGCCGAAGTTACCCCTAAGTAAAAACGTGCTAGTGTGAGTATCCCCTCAGGTGTGTATTTGCGGTTGCGTATTTCCACAGCAGTTAATGGGTGTACCAACTGAGCTACAGCAGTTGGTAAGGCGTACTGTCTTCCCCCGAACACAACGCACCTCGTTATGACTGTACTACACTGCAAACACATAGCTTGCGTACATTCATTTTTGGGTGCGTTACTACACTGCAAACACATAGCTTGCATACATTCATTTTTGGGTGCGTTGTGTTCGAAGGAAGACTAGCTACAGGGGGTCATGGCCATGTGTTCTATTCGGGGGAAGACGGAACATCACAATTCTGTGAACCAGATGGTCTATCCCATCCTCTATCTCAGAAATCAATGCCATCACTTTACCAACAGCAAAAAAATGCCATCCTCGTTATTCTGTGAATCACACTATTTGGTAACTGGGTATCTAAGTTTCCATTGGCATGGTCTGACTCCTTTTTTTTTAATTTTTTTATGTTGTTGTTGCAGGGACTATGTATGAAGAGACACTGGCCATAGATAACAAAGATCAAGGGCTGGTATCTAGTTATGCATGCAAGCGGAACGGGCTGACCCAATTTTGTTCCTTTTTTTCTTTTTTGGGGCAAGTACATTGGAGGAGTTACACCCGACGTTCAGAATAGGCAACCTTTTTTTTCTTTTTTCTTTTTTCTTTTTTCTTTTTTTTTTCCTCTCATCGGGGGACAGCAGTTTTTTTTTTTTTTTTTTTTTTTTTGGCAAGGACAATGCTCCAATCTATTCGTGGGGAGCAGCACGTGCTGGGAACCGGGCCCAGCGTCCCATCAGAAAACATATTAGGAAACATATGCGAGGCAATTGAGATACGGGGGCCATTACCCGGCTTTGGCTAAGAATAGCTGAGATTATGAGACTAAGAGCATCAATATAGCTTTGGAGCACTAAAAATCTTCAGAGTCTTAAAGAATCCTGATAGCCACAGACGGAGCACCACAGAAGTCTTCAAAATACTCAAAGCCCCCAGGGACTCCAAACAAAACCCTATACGACCCTCCAACCCTGTTTTATTCACTGCTGGGCTCTTCCAGGCCTCACACCCCCACCCTGTTAGGTTACAAGGCAACACGACTCACCCCGGCTCCGGCCAGCGTCGTTCCGACAGTAATGCCCACCCCAAAGCATCCTCAGATCTCTCTACAAGGCCGCACGCTCCTGCTATCAACAGGTTACAGGGCAACGCCCCAGCACTGGCCAGCGTCGTTCTGCCATCGGACAGCAACAGATCCTATGAACATTACAGCATCAGAAAAGCCTACAGTGAGTTGCTAGGAGCCCCTAGAATCTGAGAGCATTCTAAAAACTACTGGGAGCAACTGAGAGCAGCAGACTTGCTTATAAAAGAGTGAAAATCAACTGAGACTATTCGGGAGCCGACATGAACAATACCACATTACCCCAGTGCTATTCAGCAGACCATCCTACAACTGCCTCAACCCCCTATCCTAGATGCCAAGCTCTACCAGGCCTCGCATCCCAAACAGCTGGGTTACAGGGCAGCGCGACCCGCCCCAACTCCAGCCAGCGCCATCCTAGCAACAACTCACGCTTAGCCACTGGAATGCCTTCCACCCTTGCCAATTCCCCAGATCTCTCTACCAGGCCTCAAACCCCCGCTTCACTCAGGCTACAGGGCAGCGCAACCAAACCCCAGCTCCGACCACAGTCGCTCTAGCATCGGCCACCCGTGAACCCGTGGCTATAACGGTATTGGGCAGTTATCAGACGATACGCTAAACACTACTGCAGCCATGGCTTCAGTTGTCTAGCTCCCTTCCCGCACTGGACATGCTTGACCCGCCCAAACCACCTAAGCATTCCCCCTTAAACCACCAGTTCTTCCTAAAGTCGTTCCCGTTAACGCTACGCGATTTTAGGAAACGTACGGGCCACTACAGGAGCGCCAACTTCATCCAACTAGAAATGTCTCTACTCTATTTTTTTCCGCGGCCGATAGCTGGGCAAGTACTGGTGGTTTAACCCTACTCCGGCAAGACTCATCACAATGGAGCCACCATCTCCGTTGCTGCTATGCCCTAATCCCATCCTACCAGCCAGCCCCATCGCCAGCAAGATGTGTCGTATCCCTCCTTCTGTTAACTCACCCCTACCTATGAGCCTCACATATTTTCTAACTCGCGTTCTGCCATATCATCATGGAACCTATCTTTCTTTCACTACCGACCCACTGCACTCCTAAGGGGATATACAGGGGACCCTGCAAGCATAGCGAAGCAGCTCCTGAAATTATGGTGCAAAAAAGGCGACCCCCGAAATCTGCCAAGCGCCACTGCGGGTAATGGGCCTCGCTCCACTACTCTCGACTCACGAAAAATTTTGTGAGTGCTTCTAGAGCTGTCAGAGGTCTAGAACTCGTGAAAAAGGAGGCATCGCTCCACTTACTCCAGACTCATGAACTATAGAAGCACTCACAAATTTCTCAGCGCTACATGACAGCCCTTCTACGACGCTAGATGACAGCGCCAGCTGGTTCTGATGGTCGGGGCAGGAGGTACACTCGCGAAAAAAAGAGGCCGGAGCGGGGGTAGGAGGGAGGACGCTAGAAATCATGAGCGTTGCAGGCTGTGAACTCTACGCAAATCGAGAGTGCCCTTCGAGAGCACTTTTTGACAGCTCTCGAAGGGTGTTGTCCTGAGTTCCAGTCCAGAGTAAGTGGAGCGAGGCGTTATTCTCGAAACTTCGAGAGTCTAGAGTAGTGGAGCGAGGCCCAATGACTGGCGCAGTTTTCGACCCCCGCTAACCTTGCACGTTTCGAAACTCACATCATGAGACATCGATGCCACTTTGTTTTTTCTTGCCTATTTCAAACTAAAAGTGTGTCACAACCACAACCACAGTTTTTCCTGTTTTTTTCTTTTCGACCCAGGTTGATGAACAATATTTTGTGGCTTCTCCGGGGGAAGCAAACAAAACAAAACAAAACAAAACAAAAGACTCCCTTCAGTAGGACGCCCGACATAGGTTTACAACCTGCAGTGGTCGAAAAGAAAAAATGAGGGAAAATTGTGGTTGTGGTTGTGGCGGAAGAAGCACCCTACCTTCTTACGTTAAAACTGGAACTGTGTCGTCGAGGGTTTCCGAATATCTTCTTTGACCAGACCCTTGCTAATTTCAACATCAAGCTTGCAGGAAAGTGGGACAGCTGGGTGGCGTGTTTCACTAGGTGGGTCTGAAAAAGGTTTGTACGGGGTCGGGCCCAGTACCTCGTGCACTAGGGGTCTCGTCATTTTCGGAGGTCTTCCTTCTGTTTTTCCTGGGCTTTTCGGCGGGTCTTTCTGAAGTAGGCTAAGGCTAGGAAGTAGAACTATATTTAGTCAGAGTATTTGACCGCTCATTACACCGTGCGCTTTCCATCACCCCTGATGATGACCGACTCTGGCGGTCGGTCGAAACACGTGTAGGGTTAGTCGTCAGCCTGTGCTTATTGACTATGGCGCTTCGCGCCTATACTATTTTTGTTGTGCCATCCTTTGAATATCCTAAGAGCTATGATTGCGTTCGAGGGTTAATCTGCTGCCGTCTTGTCTTGTCTTGCATTTCAGACTATGTCTGTATGTCACATGTTGCTTTCAATTGATGGTTATCTATCTCTGTGGCTGTGGCTGTGGCACACTTCTAGTTTGAAATAGGCAAGAAAAGACAAAGTGGCGTCGATGTCATGATGTGAGTTTCGAAACGTGCAAGTTTAGCGGGGGCCGGAAACTGCGGCAGTCATTACCCGCACTGGCGCTTGGCAGATTTCGGGGGTCGCCTTTTTTGCACCATAATTTCGGGAACTGCTACGCTGTACTTGCAGGGGTCCCCTGTATATCCCCTTAGGAGTAGTGGTAGGTCGGTAGTGAAAGAAAGATACGTTCCATGATGACATGGCAGAATGCCAGTTAGAAAATATGTGAGGTGAGAGAGGTCCTCATGGGGCCAAGTCTCACTAGCAGCATTGAGTTTCCTCAATGCCTGAATCTGGACGTCTTTGTGCAGAAAATGGGTCTGAGTTTCCTCAACCCCACATCTCCGCAAACACGTCCAGATTCGGGTGTTGCGAAACTCAACCCTGCTAGTGGGACTTGGCCCCTTGGCCAAAATCTTTTTTTTTTTTCCTTTCTTTCTTGAAAATGATCCTTGCCAGCCTACTGGTGGGGGTGATAAGAGCACATGTCATTTGAATGGGCAGAAGAGGCAATCTCAAATGAATGTCATCCTCAGACAAAATTTCCTTAGGCTAGGAGAATTTTTTAAACAGACTGTCACCATAAAAAAGGACAGCCATGCATGCTTGATCTCAATCATGAATTTGGCAACCACTTGATGAAAGCCTCAACATATAAAGGAATAACTAACCATGCAAAACTTTATGACATGTGAATGACCAATCAAATCTGTGTTGTGAACATATGACCCTTTGTGATTTTGGGGAACAATTACTGGTGTTGGCGCTCCGTTGCCCCCAGTGTTTGCACTTTTGGGCGATCTTTTTTTTTTTTTTTTTTTTTTTTNGTCTTCCTTCTGTTTTTCCTGGGCTTTTCGGCGGGTCTTTCTGAAGTAGGCTAAGGCTAGGAAGTAGAACTATATTTAGTCAGAGTATTTGACCGTTCATTACACCGTGCGCTTTCCATCACCCCTGATGATGACCGACTCTAGCGGTCGGTCGAAACACGTGTAGGGTTAGTCGTCAGCCTGTGCTTATTGACTATGGCGCTTTGCGCCTACTATTTTTGTTGTGCCATCCTTTGAATATCCTAAGAGTTATGATTGCGTTCGGGGGTTAATTTGTTGTCGTCTTGTCTGGTCTTGCATTCCAGACTATGTCTGTATGTCACATTTTGCTTTGATGGTTATCTATCTCTGCGACTTTCACGTACGAACCGGCGGGGGGATGTTCACCCCGGCCGCGTGACTACACTCTTGACTCTTGACTCTTTCTCACACACGTTTGTCATTCTGTTAACAAGAATAGGGCGTCGGAGCCCATTGGTTCGAGAGGACGTTATAATCCTTTATTCTGCGTATTGGTGGCGGAGTTTGTTTCTTGTTCAGCATGTTTAGCCGAGGAGTTTGTCATCATTGTCGTCTTCCTGAGCATGTCGTACGGGATTGTCAACTAAGAGGAATACCAAATGTTGTCGACCTGATGGCGGGAAGCAATGGTAACGACACATCTACGAACGGTGGGTTATTACCGGCCCCATCGAATGCTATCGTTTTGTACCAAGGTGGCGCCAATCAGTGAAGCAACACGGAAAATTCAGGAGGGTACGACTACGGGAGAGGAAATCAAAGCAACTATGGATATTGGCAATACTCACGGTCGTGGAACCGACAGTATCGAGAATGGGAGAGAGACGAAAAAATCGATAAGTTGTACGGATTGTTGTTGGATCAAGTGGAGGAACGAGAAGCAAGGAAAAAAGAGGTGGATAAGGCAGAAAAAGCGAAAGAAGAGGAGAAGAGGGCATCTGTGGAACGGAAAGGGAGGGAGTTCCATGAATAGGCCATGACACGGCTTGTGAGAGAAAATATGAAGATTGTGTGCGAGAAGGCCTTGGGTAAGAAGGTGGATTTTCCACAGGAGGAAGAATCTGAGGTCGTTCGACTTAGGAAGGAGCTTGATGAGTTGAAGGCTCGACGATCCGCGAACACCAGTGACAACAGTTTGGAGAGTTTGAAGAAGGAGAGGGGGGAATTGAAGAAGAAGCAAGATTGGCTAAAGGAAGAAGCAAAGCTTAAGAAGGAAATAGTTGAACTCCGTGGAGGGCGTGTCGCTTTCGACTCGGAGGTAGCCTCGAAGAAAAAGAGCAACAAGAACTGTCATTTCGTCAAAATGGACAGTTTGTAGTTTTTGAACCAAATTGAAACTAAGTTTTTTGCCCAAAAACCCGTCCAAATTTGCTGCTCCTCAATATTCGATGTTCTCGAAACGCTGGACCTCCTGGATGTATGTGGACTTCGCTTGAGACCAGAAACATCCAGGGAGGACCGCCTGGATGTATCTGGTCTCAAGCTAAGTCCACATACATCCAGGGGGTCCAGCGTTTCGAGAACGTCGGACCCTCAGGAGCAGCAAATTTGGACGAGTTTCCGGCGAAAATACTGGGTTTCAATTTGGTTCAAAAATTACAAAATGTCAATTTTGACAAAATGGCAGTTCAATAAATTATTGCTCTCAAGAAGCAGATCGATGACCTGAAGCGATTTCGTTTAGCGGTAGAGGAGAAGAAAAGTGAAGTGGTTACTCTGAGAAAGGAGAATCGTTATGTGAGGAAGGAGTTTAGGGATTTGAGAGAGGAGATGAGCACCGTGAAGGAAGGCAAAAGAACAACGGAAGCTGTTACCGAGAAGAGCCCCCCGATTGAACCTGCAAAAGGGAAAGCCAAGATGGACGAATCCAACAAGGCAATGTATATACCTAGAGACATGGGGGCTCTTCGCAAAGCTTACAAAGATGCAGTCCTTAGTAAGCAGTGGGCGAGGGAAGAGGCACGAATGTTGAAGGATCGCTATGCCAAGTGATCGGCCAGGAAACTGAAGCTCGTGAGTTCTGTACGGAAGACTACACTGCGCAATCTAAAGGGAAGTTTCTCCAACACAGCGGCTGCCGTGAGCACGTCTGATGAAGAGGGGACATAACTAGATGAGGAGGAAGAAGGAAACCTTCAGAGGACGAAACCTATGATGGATTTACCGGAAAAAGTGTGTGAGGTGCAATACAAGAAGGTATCGGCCACGAAGAGGAAAGAGTTCAAAACGACCAAGATGGCGGATGTCCGAAAGATGTGTGATGAGGCTCATTTGAACTCTCTCGCTGAAACGATATCGCTCCTCTTTTAAGCTCATTCTGTCCCACACTTTTCGAAGGAAATTTAGGCTCAATCTATCGGGGAAATTGGTTGTCAAAATTAAGTTTGATGAATGTTTGTCACTGGATGGGGTTAAAATGTTATGCAATGATTTGGTTGTGTGATATGGGTTGCCAACATCGTACTATGTTAGTAGACGGTTGAGAGTAGTATTGACCTGCAATCAGTCGGTTGCTGATATCTTGCACAATTATAGGGAGGACGCTAAGGAGAGTTCTCCAGTTTGCTTGTGCGATGATGTGGATCAACAGTTCCCTAGAGTTGATGGGCACGTGTCCTTTAGGGCTAGTCAGGTAGATTTCCTGCCCTCCTCTATTACTAATTTAAAAAAAAACATTGTCTTACCCTGCTACCACTTCAATCTCCATTCGTTGGTAACTCAAATATATAAGTCCTTAGACCTTTTCTTTGCATCTGGGGTTAAAAGAGAGTCTAATGAGAATATTGACTCTTGGTTTTCTACCTCATGATCTGAGAGTTCTATTAGTATTGATGAGGTATTCACCTCGAAAGATAAGTTGCGTGGATTAGTTGTCTGCGCTATCGATCATAATGTAGGGGACATTTATTTCTGTTGCCTACAGATTTATGCCGCTGGGATGCACAAGCAGTTCATAGACTGTGCTGGTCTACAAACGCTGGATGTAGAAGAAGAGACTCATTTGGAGGAATATAAAAAGGATTACATCGCCAAGAAACTATCGAGGTTGACACCATAGTCAGCCAAGGGATCATTGGGGAGAGCGTACGTTTTACCGAAGCATAAAGACGTTGGACGATGGAGACCGATATGCCTTTCCACGAAAGAACCCAATCGCAAGGCATGCGAACTGGTATCGGCTTGTGTTAATGAAATGTTACGTCGTCTACCACAATCTGTACATTTTAATCTTAGAAGTACCGGCATGTTAAAATCCTTCTGGAAATCTGTGAATAGGAATATTACGACAGATGAGGATCTGTTGTGTGGTAGCTTTGATGTCAAAGAGATGTTTTATAAACTCCCACACTCGGCGATTTTATATGTTGTGGAATGGATCATCAACGTCTATGAAATGAAGGGTTGGTGAAAAATAGAGGCAAGGAGGTCCATTTCTCGGGTGTGTCTGCTGGATCGGTTGGTTGTAAATCTGTTAGTTTTTTGAAGTTGGTAACAAAAGTTGGGAGTTCTAGTGGGCAAATCTTCTAGCCCGACGTTAGCTTGTCTGATGTGCGCACATAATGAGTTTGTCTTTTTGAAAAATCTGGGAAGGGATGCCACACTTGTCAGAGGATGTAGACTGATTGATGATGTTTCAATCTTCATTAAGTTCCAGATCAGCAATGGAGCAGAGCATAAGAAGGCTATACAGATCCTGGAGAAATTTGAGACGCAATGTTACGATTGACACCTGACACTGGAAAAAACAAGTAAAGGCGATGACTGGCCCTATCTTGGAAGTCGTCTAATTGTGGGGAGAAAACCGACAAGGATTTTTTGTCAAGCGCTTCACAAGAACCAGGAGCCTCTGCTGGAGGATGGAAGTATTGTTTGTCAAAATCTGCAGGACTATAGGTCATACAGTGGTCGGAGATAGAAGATGGCCGTGATAACAGCCTTCTTCCATAGGGCTCATGAGATGGGCACTCTTCTGGCGGGAGAAGCACCCAACCTTCTTACAGTAAAACTGGAACTGCGTCGTCGAGTGTTTCCGGATATCTTCTTTGACCAGACCCTTGCTAATTTCAACATCAAGCTTGCAGGAAAGTGGGACAGCTGGGTGGCATGTTTCACTAGGTGGGTCTGAATGAGGTTTCTGCGGGGTCGGGCCCAGTACCTTGTGCACTAGGTGGGTCTCGTCATTTTCGGAGGTCTTCCTTCTGTTTTTCCTGGGCTTTTCGGCGGGTCTTTCTGAAGTAGGCTAAGGCTAGGAAGTAGAACTATATTTAGTCAGAGTATTTGACCGCTCATTACACCGTGCGCTTTCCATCACCCCTGATGATGACCGACTCTGGCGGTCGGTCGAAACACGTGTAGGGTTAGTCGTCAGCCTGTGCTTATTGACTATGGCGCTTCGCGCCTATACTATTTTTGTTGTGCCATCCTTTGAATATCCTAAGAGCTATGATTGCGTTCGAGGGTTAATCTGCTGCCGTCTTGTCTTGTCTTGCATTTCAGACTATGTCTGTATGTCACATGTTGCTTTCAATTGATGGTTATCTATCTCTGTGGCTGTGGCTGTGGCACACTTCTAGTTTGAAATAGGCAAGAAAAGACAAAGTGGCGTCGATGTCATGATGTGAGTTTCGAAACGTGCAAGTTTAGCGGGGGCCGGAAACTGCGGCAGTCATTACCCGCACTGGCGCTTGGCAGATTTCGGGGGTCGCCTTTTTTGCACCATAATTTCGGGAACTGCTACGCTGTACTTGCAGGGGTCCCCTGTATATCCCCTTAGGAGTAGTGGTAGGTCGGTAGTGAAAGAAAGATACGTTCCATGATGACATGGCAGAATGCCAGTTAGAAAATATGTGAGGTGAGAGAGGTCCTCATGGGGCCAAGTCTCACTAGCAGCATTGAGTTTCCTCAATGCCTGAATCTGGACGTCTTTGTGCAGAAAATGGGTCTGAGTTTCCTCAACCCCACATCTCCGCAAACACGTCCAGATTCGGGTGTTGCGAAACTCAACCCTGCTAGTGGGACTTGGCCCCTTGGCCAAAATCTTTTTTTTTTTTCCTTTCTTTCTTGAAAATGATCCTTGCCAGCCTACTGGTGGGGGTGATAAGAGCACATGTCATTTGAATGGGCAGAAGAGGCAATCTCAAATGAATGTCATCCTCAGACAAAATTTCCTTAGGCTAGGAGAATTTTTTAAACAGACTGTCACCATAAAAAAGGACAGCCATGCATGCTTGATCTCAATCATGAATTTGGCAACCACTTGATGAAAGCCTCAACATATAAAGGAATAACTAACCATGCAAAACTTTATGACATGTGAATGACCAATCAAATCTGTGTTGTGAACATATGACCCTTTGTGATTTTGGGGAACAATTACTGGTGTTGGCGCTCCGTTGCCCCCAGTGTTTGCACTTTTGGGCGATCTTTTTTTTTTTTTTTTTTTTTTTTTTTTTTCCTTAAATCAATTTCGCCTCACACTACCTACCTACCGTACTAGGCCTAATTATAGTACTACGTCGCAGCCAGAACCGAACCGTGTTCACGAGAGAACATGTGGGGGCTGCTCCCGACCTGCAGGTGGGCGATAAGACATCATGACCGCTGGGGCCAGGTTCCACTAGCAAAGCGGATTGGATTGAACGCCTGGATCTGGATCTGTTTGTGGAAAGGGTGCAGAAAATCAAGAGAGAACTTCTTTTCTGCATGTATGCTTAAAACACGTCCAGATTCAGGAGCTTAATCCTATCCTCTTCGCTAGTGGGACCTGGCTCCTGGAAGGCAATACAAGTGTCCTCTCTATGAGAACACAGGCTCCAATCTATTAGAGGGGATCATTAAAAAGAAACAAAAAAAAAAAAAAGACCAAGGGAAATTTTCCTGGGAAGGATGGGCTTCTTATAGAATTTGATATATTATTGAGATTCTAGCGTTTGTTGAGGCCAAGTTTGGTGGGAGTTCCCTTCCCACCCCCCCCTCCCCTTTTTGGAACATCAACGACGGGTGTAGGGGGGGTGCTGATAATCAGAGCAGACACCCCTTCTACAGTTCCCGCTTATGGATTGCTCCGTTCCATTGTGAAGGAAGTGCGTATTGATCTTCTGCTGAAGTATGAGAGGTCGCTTCAACAATCCCTCGGTTTTGTCTGCAGTAAACGACAGGGTCGTATCTCCCGCTAGAACTTCAAAAGATGCTTGATCATATTTTGTACCGCGCCGTGGCTGGATTTAAACTGGTACAAATTTGTATGAACCTTCCGGGCCCGCGTTTTTTACCAAGCGAATGCCACTTTTGGAGGAGAGATTTCGACCCCTTTTCTTTCTCTTTCCTCTTGTTCCCTCACTTTCTGTTTCATCATGTATTGCTTCACTTTTCTCGCTCAGTCTCTGTCACGAAAGGGCTCAAGCGAGTTTCGAACTTACCGGGAAGGTTGCTCAGACGGAGCGCACACGTGAAGGCTGCCTGGCCGTATATCCATTTCCGCTTCCATTGTCTCAGCTTTTAGTCCGTGTTCATGGCAGTCTGCCACAACGTGAGCATCCAAGAAGGATGACGAGGGCGCTTCCCCCTTGCCCTTCAGTGTTTGTCCCTCAACCGGGCCGTGTCGGAGTGAGCTGCGTACGTCGGGCGCACCTCGCTGAACAAGTCCCTGGCCGAATGATCCCCCCCCTTTTCCCAGGAGTAAGCTCCAAAGTCAACTCGGCGGGAGCGGCGGCGTACACCTGGTACGTCTCATCCACAACCCTTTCCCCCCATAGTCGACACTACGCATAACTCTCTAGCTGGCCGCCCTCCGAACGGGCGTGTCTCAGATCGCCTTCAATGTGGACTGGGTACACCTGGCGCGTCCGTTCGAATGTCCCTCGTCCCAATGAATCCTTGCACCTTGCTGAACTGGCCTATATCCCCATGGCCGTGGCCTTGAGGGGACGCCAGCATAGCCAACTTTTGTAATGTCAGGGCCGATACTAGGGTTGTAGGTCCCATGTGGATGCCGGTACCGGCTGGTGGGGCAGTTCGCCATGAACAGAAAGGTAAGCCCGTTCCCGTACCAAGCCAGCACCCACGCCACTGAAACCGTACGGAGTACCGTTCCAACCAAACCAAGGCATCCGTGTGCCGTACCAATGACAAAATAGTGAGCAGCAGCAGTCCGAACAGGGCTGCAGTACCGTATCCGGAAAATACAAATGTCGACCCGCTCAGTACCGTACCTGTTCCGAACCTGAAAATAAGTATCAGCAGCTTGCAGTACCGCGCCGATGTTGAAGCAGTAACTGTGCCAATCCGAACTAGTGGTCATTCCGGTCGTCTCAACATCGAACTGAAGTAGCCCGTACCGATGCATCTGCACCGTCGCTGTTACAGTGCCAAATTAGTGAATTGTCGCAGTCCCGAACTGGACTGCAGTTCCATATCACGAATCTCCCAAGTAAAAAAAAATCCCTGTACCGTGTATGTGTCCAACTGCAGCATGCTATAATGCCATCAAACCGAAATCCCATGACTGTTCCAATCACTGACAGGCTGAAGGCTGCTCCAACTTCGACCAGTTGCACCACCGCGGTGCCTCATCACGAATTACAGACGTCAAACTGCCCAGCGTCGTGCCTGTTCCGAACCAGTAAACTGTACCCGTTTCAAACCAGTTACCGTACCGGTGTGCCGTGATCATCCCGAACCAGTATCCATACCATTAAATCTGTGCCACCGTCTTGTAGTAGTATCAATGGCAGCACCAAACCGACCATGTTACCGCAACAAAGAAACCAGTCCCTCCGAGCCCCGCTCAGTCAATACTACTCGGGGTATCACAATGACAGTAATCAGGTAGATCGATGGACAGAAAGTAAATAAATGATCTCCGGCAAAAATCCATCAAGAATGAAATCCGTTACAGCTTAATCAAATAATTAATAATCATCTGTTTTCTTTTCTTTTATTATTTTTAACTTTTTCCCTCATTTTTTTTACTATTATTAGAATTCATGAAAATGAAGGTCAATTTCATTAATAGTAAATTCCGAAGAAATCTATTTGATTAACAAATTTCTATTTGTTTTCTTCCCTTTTATTATTTTTAACCTTTTTTCTCGAATTATAATTTTGTCGTCAGAATTAATAAAAATTGAGGGTTCACTCCCGGATCAATTGCGTAGTGTGAAAAGGGGTGCGCCGAGCCCTAGCACCACATCCCATCCCCGCGGCCGACCGCAACACGAGCAGCCTCTGACTGAAGAAAAAAAAGTAGGCGCTAGGCGCGGCAGGCGCGGTTGTTCATCATGTTGATTTCAAGGGTCAGTTTTTATAATTGATGCGGGAAATTTTAGGGATCCCTTTCCCACCCCTAATTTTTCCAGACGATTTTGATGAAAGCGCCGGTTGATTCTCCCGTAGGCACTTATCTCGAGGCCCAATCCATCATATTTTGGGTGACCGACTGGGTTGCGGCCGCCCGACAATTAAGCCCGGACCTCTTCTTGACGCCCCCGTCGAGCCCGCTCCGTTTCGGTCAGATGAAGTGTATAAGATTTAAGGTGACCACACGCACGCGTCGCCTGTGCTTCCGCTTATCTAATCTTATGCTTAGGTTTTTCAGGGACTCTAGGACTGAGAGAGTGTTTCTCGCCTCTCTTACGTTGCGGTCGCTTGGGTTTAGATATAGGGATGTTATTCTGTTTCTTTCTTCATTGGAGTGGCAGTGCTGCAGATACACCCCCTCGTCTAACGCGGACTCTACGCTTAGGCCTCCGCAGCACAAAAAACCATTTCCTTCTCTTTCCCAGCGTCAAGCCCTTCACTTTCCTGGTCTCTGCTCTCTTCCTCTTCTTTGAACTCTCACCTACCTCGAACCATCTCGACAGTCCCTCATCTGTCACCTTGGCTTTTCCCTTTCCCTTTGGATCCGATAGTGTTGGTATAAGGGCAGAGGTTTCCCTTGGTCTGAATAACTTTAATCTAGCCCCTGCCACATGATCTTTCCTCTTAGACCCATCTAACTCAGCAATCATATATGCGCCCCAACCAAGCACATCGACTACGCGGTATGGTCTCATCCATCTGTTTGCCAGCTTCCCTGACCATGTCCTCTCTAATGTTGCATCGTAGAGAAGTACCATATCGCCCACACTTATCTTCCCCTTTCTAATTCTGACATCCTTATCTTATATTTCCTTGTCTTTCTCTCTTTCCGCCGCCAGTCGATCTGCTGCCGCCATGAGGTTATCCTATAATCCGTAGGCTATCTGTCTCGTTCGGTCTGCCAGCAACTCCTCTCACGTCATACTGTCCGCCCAGTCAACTGTAGTCCAGCTATCAACATGAAACTCTATGGGTAGGGGGCAGTGTCTTCCAAACCATAGAGTGTAAGACGGATATCCCGTGCTAGCGCGGACTGTGACATTGTCTGCTCATATCGCGTATCGAAAATATTTCGGCCACTCGCTATCTTTACCTCTACACCACTTGGACAATGATGCTATCAAGGACTGGTGACCTCGTTCTACAGGTGAGTTAGATTGAGGATGGTAAGCAGTAGCTATGAAGACTCTAGCTCCTACTTTCTTAAACACGCTTTGAACCTCATTTGCTAGGAACTCCGCTCCTCTATCTATTACAATCCTACTAACACACCCATACCTAGATAGATACTCTAGAACAAAGTTCTTTACTTCTTTGGCTGCCTTTGTTCTGATAGGTTTTGCGTCGACAAAACCAGTGAAGTCATCTCTGATGTTCACGACATAATTCATGTTTCCTACCCCTTTCGCCATCTTGACTAGATCAATATGCACCTTCTCTCCCGGCCTAGTAGGGTAGGGTGGGTGAAGTGACTCCTTGTACCTTACAAGGGATCTTTTTTTAGATTCCTCATAGGTCATACGGTACCTTTCCACGTCTTTGTACTGACCTTCCCACCAGTATAGTTTGTGCACCTTCTCATACGTCATTTTAACTCCTCTATGTCCACCGACCACTCCGCCGTGAAGCTCCGCTACCACCGCTTGCTTCTCCTTTGGGTCACAGACCACTCGCAGAGGCATCCCTGATCATGTGGGTCTGCGGAATAAATGCCCAGATCTAAGGCAGTACTGATCTACCTGTCTTCTGACCTCTGAATCTGAACTCTTCTCTTCTGTCAGATGCAATTCGATCGTTCGGTATTTACCTTCATAAAGGTCGACTAGAAAACAATCCGTACGTCTAGGCTCAGTCTTAGTTAGTGACGCTGCAACTATTGGCCGCTCCACAACCTCCACCTCAATTGATATTCGTGAAAGTCCATCGGCGGCCCCGGGGCCCTGGCGGGGTTCCGGGGGTGGGC
>BFEA01000160.1:1716823-1738496 GCA_003427395.1 Chara braunii | reverse complement strand
CACTGGAGAAAATGTCCAAACCTCAATGAAGTCAAGATCCCAACGGTGAAAGGGCTCGCGTTGTCAATTCCCTGAACTAGGCGAAATCTGATCTTCATTCCAGTCTGCTTGCCATAAAGAAGACGACCAATAATACATCAGCATGTCCATTCACCGGGCGAAGGGAAGTCCAACCAGCTTCCCACTCATCACCTGAGAGGTTGAACTCGCATTGTAGATTGCTTTTCTTTCTCACTTTCCCTCAGTCTGTGCACTCTCTCTCTCTCTCTCTCTCTCTCTCTCTCTCTCTCTCTCTCTCTCTCTCTCTCTCTCTCTCTCTCTCTCTCTCTTTCCCTCAGTCTGTGCACTCTCTCTCACTCTCTCTCTCTCTCACTTTCCCTCAGTCTGAGCACTCTCCCTTCCATGATTGATGTATGTAATTAAACCTTGATTGGCTCTGACCATACATCCTTTCGTGAACGTGCCACTAACTAGGAAGTCGTCCCGGTTCATGCACTGCAGCATGTGCAATGCTGTTCATGCGTGATTGGAGGTGGGTGCATCCAAATAAATAAATAAATAAATAATAGATCCTCTTTCTCTCTCTCCTCTCTCTCTCTTTCCCGTGTGCTAACACACGGACTGAGTGCTTCGCTGCCTCGCTGGATCAATCACCAAATCAACAGGCGCTATGGATTCTTTAGTATGAATATGAACAGGTACATTGCAATGTCATTGTGCTTCAGCAGCACACTGGGGGCTCCAATTTTGAGAGGATCATAGCAGCAGAGTAGCTCAACTAAGAAAAATGATTCCTCAATGAGATCTTGAAAAAATGCACATCCATTTTTTGTTCTTCTCCCTCTTCTTTCCCCATAGCCTGCCTCGTACTTGCTCACCCACCCTGGCCCAATCTACAATCAGCAACAGTCAGGGTTGGATGTCCGTCGTCGCCCAATGTCCAATCCTCCTCTCTCTTACTCGCTGCACGGTCTCTCTCTCTCTCACCGCGCACTCTCTCTCTCTCTCATTGTGCAGTCTCTCTCTCTCTCGCAGTCTCTTTCTGCCGGCAGTCCCTTTCTCTCGCTGTCTCTCTCTGCCCACAGTCCTCTCTCGCAGTCTCTCTTGGCGCCACCCTGGTGGGCAGCACACACCTTGCGCGTCGTCATCTCCCTATGCGCATCTCCCCCTCTCGCATCCCCCATGCTTCGTTCTCTTCCCTTCCCCGTGGGCGGCGTACGCCATGCACGCGGTCCCTTCCCAAAGTCAAAACCCTTGTTTGTATAGCTGCCAGCCGAGCTGGCACCCGCATGGGCAGGGCCATGCCCGAAAAGGAAGGGGTACCGACCGTTTGTGCAGCACCAACGGCTGCCCCGGTACCAGCTGTTGGCCGAGACTGCAGATCCAGGCCCGGTGTACAGACCTCTGATCTGGTACAAGTAGGTCCAAAATAAGGTCCAACAACAATTTTTGTGGTGCAGATCCAGGTCTGGCACAACCGCCATACCGGCAGTCCCCGCCCACTGCAGTCCCAGTGTCAATACAGGGCCGGTGGCGGCAGCACAGTCCACTGCAGTCTCGATACCGCAGATGTCATTGGCCCACTGGCTGTTCCATCCACACAGTCCGTAGTAATGTGATCCAGGTATGCATCTCCAACCGAGGCTCGACAAGAGTGGGTAGGACCTGTTGCAACGGGTCATCCAAATGAACCCTACCCGGGCCCACCGTGATCCAAACTAAGTACTAATGCACCGTGCCAATGAACCGTACCAAGAAACCACACTGACGAGCCGTATCCGTGAACCGTACCTGCGCCGGACTGGTGACCGTCGTGGTCCCGGACCGGAGCCCATACCGCGACGGTCAAGTGAGGTCCGATGACGACTAGAAAAACCCTCACTTAGAAAAGACCCGTATGAGCAAGTTCATACATCGCAAAATAGTCAATCGCCGCACCCCGCTCTCCGCACTCTTAATTATATAAGAATAATAATAGCAGTCACTCGCATTCAGGGCAACAGGGGTCATAAGCGGGGTAACAAAATAACCTAGATTGGGACAAACGTCGGGGGGGTACATAATCAAGGGAAAATAAAATAAAAATAAAGTACCATTCAAGATCGAAGGTTTTAAACTCCTTGTCATCATTAATTATTTCGACCGCGTTCTTAAATTTATTTATACAAATGAATAATAATAAAAAAATCGTCCCAATTCGACCGCGTAAAACCGACCGTGCGGAGACCTGCACACACGTTGGCGACCGGGTATAGAGGAAATAAAAATAAGAGGAAAATAAGTTGATGGTAGGGGTGTCAAGGGTGGGATAAATTAGTTTATTCACCTGCATAAAAGTAGGGTTAGTGTCAGCGAGAGACGGGTCGAAAAACAGGGTCGACCTAGGTGCCCTGTTTTTTTACCGCTCGTCCTTAACACTAACCCTCAAATTTTTACTGTCTGATCATTTGACTCTTCAAACTGTCTCATTTCGGGTGACCGACTGACTTTGGCCGCCCGACACTGCGCCTTTGACCACATCCAAGCAAGATTGGTCAGTCAGTTCTAACCCGGGTATAGCAAACATCTTACTGAGGTAGGTCTGCAGGCTTTTCATGGAGCCCGTCCACTTGCTGCGTTTAATTGTATCAAGCTGGCTTCTTGCCCCTGCTGCAGTGTGTAGATCCATATATTGGGAAATGAGGAGTTCGTTGAGGGAGGGAACCGGGGTGGCCTTAAGCCACCTTGTCAATTATATCTTAGGAATCCCAGCTCGCGTAGCTTGGACCTCTAGGAAGCCCCGTACAACAGGCTCAACATTCATTCCCATGATCACGGACCGGGTCTCAGGTTGAGTCCCCAGAACCTCAAAGTATGCCCTCATGGAGCTGATCCATGTTCTAACGTCTTCTTTGTCGCTATACTTAGACGGTATTTGCATCGCCTTTCGATCCACATAGGGACCAGCGTGCACCTGCTGATATAGATCTTGGGGCTGCAGTACTTGCAGAATTTCCTGCCTCGTTGCTTGTTACGGCAACAGCGAAATCTACACCTGTTACAAGTCCCGAGGGGTTTGCCATCACACTCAAGGAAGAAGTAGAAGAAGATACGGTAAGAGGGGCAGAGTTAGTCTCAATTGAAGCTCCGGAACCAGGGGGTAGAGGAAGAGGATTGGCCGCTTGGGCTTCTCGCAACACAGCAATCTCTATCGTTAAGTCACGATACTTATCGGTCATCTCAGTTAGATCCTCCTGGAGTTTTTGCAAAAACTTCGGCGATTTGAGTGGTATGATCTTCAAGGCTTCAAACTTGGACGATAGCGGTAAGTATGGACTACAGTTGTTCCCCACACTGCTCTTTGGTCATCGAGGGGACAGTTTCCAAGATGGCCTCTTGACTTTTCAACAATAATTCCTTCCGCTCCTTCTTTGTCTCCTGTTCCCTTTTAATGACACTATCTAGGAGTGCTTGCAGATACGGTTTCTCCGCATCGCTGGCTGCATCTAACAGGGTCTTCCACTGGACCCAGGTTAGCCGTGGTTGGGCCATTTTCGGACTGTTGTCATCAGCAGGTGGATTGGCGAGACACCAATCAGCAAAAGAATCAATTAGACTCTCAAGAGGTACATTCCCCTTTTCACTTGGACGAACACTCCGTTTCCCAGTCCTTGCCCACCCTAGACGATCACTTTCCCTCTCTTCCTGTTCTCTCTTCCTCCTCTCTCTCTCTTTTCTTTCTGGTTGCGAGTCTCCACGGGCATCGGAAATGAACTCAGAGAAACCGACTGAAAAGCTCAGAGAAAAGAAGGTAGAACTCCTAGCCGGAGCGGCGTTTCATTTGGACTTAGAGAGCAGCAAACCAAAGAACAGCAAACAAATTCACAAGAGAGGTCTGATCCAGCGACCCAGTCTGATCAGACTGCATACGAGGCCCTCTCAAGTCCAGTCTGACCAGCTCCGTAACCGCGCAACAAATCAAACAACGAGTGACTAAATGCAACAATGGAGAATTGAGTGGTGTACAGGGTGCGAGTCAAGCCACGGGCGGTGCAACCAAAAGCATGTGAAAGGTCTCAGTCGAGATCCCCTCGACAGTGGGTGTCCTCACCAACAAGAATAAAACTCCGGATCTCAGTCAGGAAGACAATGGCTAATGCCAAACTGATTTGGGTCCAAAGGGCTCTTCTTGTTTGGGCCCGGTCCCACTGGTCCCAAAGGTTCCACGTAGGCCGCAACCAAGTCCCAACCAAGAGGAGTCCCACATGGACTCAGTTCAGTTTCTACCGCACTAAAAAACGAAATTTCAACTTCCGGCAGAACCTACAGGCTACAGACTACAACCGTTCAGAGATGAAAAGACAAAGCACTGTAGAAAGACTCGGCATTCGGATCAAGATACTTCATTTTCCATCCATCCGGTGAGTAGGTAGATCACACATATTCAATCACACAATCAAGACCACATAGGAGTAGGAAAAGAAACAAAGAGTAACCCCCACAGGACAAACCATACCACGCACACACACATGGGCATCCCGTAGGTGCACGACACTTACCTGAGTGGCCTTGAGCTTCGAGATGAATAGAACTCACCCCCCTCTCATGTGATCCTCCTGACCCCTCTAACGCTACCCCTACACTAGTGTCCTATCTCCTAGGAGGGTCTGACTCCAACACCCAAGTGCAACGTTGGATCTCCCGTCGATGCTGAAGAACAAAGTAGCAACTTGCAGTCCGTAGATGCTGAGTGGTCGCTGACCCTCAAGCTCGCCTACTTGAGGGCAACCCTTAAGTTGCTAAGTGTCTCCCTTGAATCCGATTTCAGGTGCGAGTGCCTCTCACTGTCGCCTCTCTCAAATTGTCGCATGAAGTCTCTTCGAAATGTCTCGCCACCCTAATCTCACTCTCAAGCAACCAAGTTAGGTTCAATGTCGACCCCGCATGACCTAACCAGGTGGGGGCAGCTTCCCTTAGCCACGCTGCCCCAGTTCCCTTAACCAACCAACCCTAACCCTAAGTGTTGCCCTCAACCACTTAGGTTAGGGTTAGGGAAGCAAAGTCAACTCTCACCAGCAAGTAGAATCTGCTCTGATACCAATGTTATGATCCTGACCAATTTCGAGATACACATCCATCCGATAGTACAATGCCGCCCAATTGCAGAAAGAAATGAATGAACTTGAGAGGAGAAAGAGGATTAGAAGAAGAAGAAGAAGTAAGAAAGAAGAAGAAGATGATGTACACCAGCATAGACAAATGACAAGGCTCTTCTTCTTCGCCGAACAATCTCCTCTTCCTTATCTCCCCCTTCTCTTATTCATACAAGAAATAATAATACAATGTTGAATGGCTGATCCAGAATCAATGTCCGATTTCCTCTTCTACTGCCGGCATCACTTGAGGTCCACCATAGCCATGGCCGCCTCCTCCTCCCTTCCTCATCATAGGCCGAGGCTATGGCAGACTACTAGGCCTTGCCCAGATGCCTAAAGGATAACCCAAAGCAGCTATGGCTGCTTCACTCAGGCCACCATGCCCAACTCTGCCCTGAAGCTTCTTGGTGTGGCTCTCCCCGATTGGGACTCCCTGCTGCAGCGCCCGCCAAGGTGATAAAGATGGCTGCCACCATAGCCAGGTAAGTACCCCTAACGATGTTTTCGTTAAAAATAAAATGTTTTACGAAAAGTGAACATACGAAAATGAATCGGGGAACGGACAAAATAGACGTCAACGACATTTATGAGAGGGTCGGAGATGATTTTTGATATATGAAAAATATAATAACGACCGACAAAGAACATTACTTTCATGCTGTTAACAAAGGAAAACTTATTGTCGACAGTAATTACATGTCATTGAATATCGCGAAAGAAAAATTGTCTTTGAAAGGTTTATAATATGTTGGCCAAAAGACGACTATCATATGCCTTGCAAAGAGGCCTGCGACGCTTACATCACCAAGTTTGCCACTTTAATTTCAAAATTTAAACAAGTTGAGTGCACAAGCAAAAAAAACCTTCGCAATGTCCCCAGACAGATAGCACCCCTGTTTGTTGTGAAAGATTCGAACCTTGTACGGTAATCGTGATGATCATACTTTCGACCTAGTTAACTTCTAAAACACTGATCAGCGACACATTTTGTCAGTGACGTACAGGGTTCCCGTACATCTTCAAACATCGTCAATTAAAAAACAACCACATAACAAAATTTAAAGCAACCCAGTTCATGGTATCTGGACTGAGTCTGATAGAATTCCTGTATTAAGTAAGTCAATAAACGATCTACTTTGCGGTATTGTCATCATAACAAGCTAACTATCGTCTATTTCAAACTGTCCAGTTTTCTAAAACAGTGGTTTCATTTCGTTCATGATGTGCGGGATCTCTGTATTCTACATGCGCTTCTATGCTCTCATACTCCCGCAAGAGCAGATGTCGGACAGACATGATTGTAGTGTCAACGAGGCCATCAAGTAATACTTTCAACGCCGGCTGTTCTGTAATTGCTCTCCGAAATTCAGCTAGACGACGCACATCAGCATTAGATGTGTTTGCACGTGCCGAGTAATCGTTATGAACAAGGAATGACGTTGCATCAGATGTTGAAGTGTCAGTGTCACGGTCGTCAGCTCTACGACATGCAACATCGGATTCATATGCCTGTCGTTGCCGCTGAACGGCATGGGAGGTGCTATCGCAAGTAGCGACATCGATTTCTAATTCTCTCTTTCTTTTACGAGCAGGCGTGTTGGAAGTGAAGACGTCGTCGCGAATTACATGTTCGGAATCTAGAGAGCACGTAGCGAGGTTGTGCATTTCCGTATGACAATTCTCATCCAGTAATGTGTTAGACGCCACGCAGTCCATACTTGCCAGCGCTGGAGGCATAATGAGTCTGTGAGGACAAATAAGCTCGTTAATGCACTGAAAGCGAGAACTCGCGACGTATATAACGAAGAGTTTATAATCATTCAACGCATATGTCAGACACGGAATACGGATTACTCAATCGAAGCGTTGTTATGAAAAACGAAGAGACCTAAAAAGAAAACAAAATTCAATATAATATGACAATCCACGTATGACGACACACATGCCAATAACATCGGTTGAGAAATGTGAACGGATTGTTTTCATTTAGCTAGTACATCACACATCTTTTTAACATGATGACCATTCAGAAAGCCTTGTCACGACAGTGTTCTGCAACGAATGTTATATTCATGAAAATATGGCAAACGAGGTATGACGACACGCATAATGTGAACGGATTGTTTTCATTTAGCCAGTAGACCATACATCTTCATGATGACCAATCATAAAACCTTCCATATCAACTCTAACAAGTTGGCAGTTCGAAGTGTGGAGCAGCATATGGTCAACGAATAATGACATTGTGTTTTATTAATATATGGAAAAAATTGTCTTCCATAGGACAACAACCTTCGACGACACACTGATGTCGGGGAAGCTGGAAGTTGTCGCGTCCCTTACAATAATACTTGACAGGGCGAGGCAGTCTCTAGTATTCTGGACTGGTACCGAACTCGAACACATATGAGCCACCAGTAGCCACGATCGTGTCGAAAACGTCCGACCACGATAGCGCGAGGCATTGTCTGGTATGCAGAACAGGCAGCAGTAACAATGGAACGCCCTGTGAGAACCACCAGTTAGTGCCAAACAGTCGCCTTGCCGAAGTCCTGACCACCAAATGCACTGTTATAGAGGACACAGAGCAGAAAGAGCACAAGGCACACACCAATTCCTCAAACCGTCGAAAAGGCCATTAGTAGAGGTCGTACCACTGCGGACATATGTCTGGTTAGGCAATTGACAGCGTGAGTTAGTCTTCACTGGTATCCCGAAAAGCTCGAGGCATCTTCACTATTAGTAGACGCCTGACCACTACACACATTATGTCCAGTCAGGCCGAGACAGTCTCTAGTACTCTGGAATGCTAACGAACTCGGACACATATAAGCCAGCAGTAGCGATTGTGTCGAACACGTCCGACCACGATAGCTTGAGGCAGTCGTTGTTATCGTGTTGAACACGATGACGACGGAACGCCCAGTGAGACAACACTGGAGACTACCCACGCAACTTGGACTTGACAGGGCGAGTCAGTCCCTATTCTGGACCGGTAATGAACTCGGACACGAGTTGTGCAGACGGTCGAAACAGGCGCCAACAACATTTGAGAACCATCGGTTTGTGCCAAACAGTCGGCAGTCCGAAGTTCGGACCTCCAAATGCACTATTGTAGAGGACATTTGACAGGGTGAGGCAGTCCCTATTCTGGACCGGTCGTAACAGGCGCCAACAGCACTTGAGAACCATCGGTTTGTGCCAAACAGTCGACAGTCCGAAGTACGGACCACCAAATGCAGTATTATGGAGGACAATAGAAAGAGTATAGGAAAGACTGATACAGGCGCCTGCCCACGCTTTCGTTAGAAATAGCACTGGAAAGGCAGTGTCACAGGGTAGACATCAGTTGTCGAGGCAGCCGAGACAGGCGCCTTGTGATGCCTTGCAAGACAGCACATGAGACTACCCACGCTTTCGTAGATGTTCGGTTTGAGAACCATCAGTTTTTTCCAAACAGTCGGCGGCCCAAAGTCCGGACCTACAAATGCACTATCATACAAGACAGTACAAAGAGCACAAGAAAGACAGTATCAAAGGATAGACATCAGTTGTCCGGACGGCCGAAACAGGCGTCTTGCGACGCCTTGCAAGACAACACATGAGACTACCCACGCTTGCGTAGTTGTTCGGTTTGAGAACCATCAATTTGGGCCAAACAGTCGGCAGTCCAAAGTCCGGACCACCAAATGCACTGTCATAGAGGACAATACAAAGAGCACAGGAAAGATAGTATCACGGATAAACATCAGTTGTCCAGACGGCCGAAACAGGCGCCTTGTGACTCTTTGCAAGACTACCCACGCTTTCATAGATGTTTTGTTTGAGAACCATCAGTTTGTGCCAAACAGTCGGCAGTCCAAAGTCCGGGACCACCAAATGCACTATTATAGAGGTCAGTAGAAAGAGCACAGGACAGTCACCATCACAGGACACACATCAGTTGTCCAGACGGCCGAAACGGCGCGATGTAGTCCAACACGACGAGGAAGGAAAGCCTTGTGTGTGTTTCCATCAGGTGTGGTTATCGTGTTGGATCCGATAACCAGGATACGACAAACACAGTATCACAGGATAGACATCGGTTGTCCAGACGGCCGAAACGGTGCGATCGAGTCAAACACGACGAGGAAGGAAAGCCTTGTGCGCGCGTGTTGAGAACCTTCCGTCACGTGTGGGTATCGTTTTGGATCCGATGACCAGGGTACGACAGACACCACGACTCAACAAAAGCAGCAAAAGTTATTCATGACCAAGGCACAGCGAAAGCACTCCACGCGGTGTGGTTGTCGTGTTGGATCCGATGACCAACGTAGGTTACCTTGATACGGGCATAGCAAAAGCACTCCACGGGGTTTGGTTGTCGTGTTGGATCCGATAACCAGCTTTGGTTACCTTGACCCAGGCACAGCAAAAGCACTCCACGGGTTTTGGTTGTCGTGTTGGATCCGATGACCAACTTTGTTACCTTGACCCGGGCACAGCAAAAACACTCCACAGGGTTTGGTTGTCGTGTTGGATCCGATGACAAGGGCACAACAAACCAGCTTTGGTTACCTTGACCTGGGCACAGCAAAAGCACTCCACGGGGTTTGGTTGTCGTGTTGGATCCGATGACCAGGGCGCAGCAGATGACCAGGGCACAACAAAAAGCACTCCATTAGGTTTGGTTGTCGTGTTGGACACGACGGTCACAGTGTGCAGAAGGAGATACAGGGACCATTTCAACCCACGGACATGCTAAATGTTGACGTCACCAAGACGCAACACAACGACAGAGTGATCGTGACCGTCGATTTATAAACATCAACCGTTCGCAGCACAATCTTCAGAGAGAGAGATGTGGCGGGATGATTACCTGGGCAAAGGACCATGGTCGAGTCAACCAGATCACCGATTTGCGCAGTAGCAGCTTCGAGCGGTGATTCACACAGTAGCAGCTCTGCTTGCCCCGCAGCTTTGCTTGCCCCGCTTGCAGCAGCTCGGCCCGCCGCACCGCACAAAAACCGCACGCGCTCCAAAAACACGAGTCGAAGAACCCGCCCTCAGGAAATGAAGCTATTGGCATCAGTTGGCCTACTTCCCGTTGGGGGACCGGAACGCGGCGGCCCAATTTTGACGTGGGGGGAAGGTCCCAAACCAGTTGGCCTACTCCCCGCTGGTCGACCGGAACGCTCAATCGACACCGTCAGTCGCTCAGATCTGACGGTCCACGTAGCGCGGGAGGGGACATTTTCCGGAGGAGGGTCGACGGTCCGGTGCCGATTTTCTGGTGCAGGGTCATCAGCACCGTCGGTTCGACACGATCGGACCGCCGACGGAGCGCGTGGAAGGACACGCCGCCGAGTATAAAAAGAGCTGCGGGTCCCTCCCACACTTCTCATTTCATCCTCTCCGACTTTCACGCGAGGTGTTTTCAGCGCAGGGCGATATCGGCGCTGCTTTGCCTTCAGCGCAGGGCGCTTACGTCGCGACCTTGTGTGCACCCCGGTTGCATACACGGGCGTCGTGCATGCGGGCGTCGTGCATGTTTCTCATGCGTGCGTGTTTGTTTCTCATAGCTGGTGTGGTGGCACAGTCGAAGCACACGTCGGAGCAGGACCAAACCTTACCATTGGAGCAGGGCCAGCGAGCGGGAGCGAGCGAGAGCGAGACTTTGCACCGACGAGCACGAAGCGAAGGACAGATTACGGACGGTGAGGATCTGCCCAGATCCGTGAGATTCAACGAGGGCTCGCCACGTGGCACTTTCAAGCTGTGTTCGCCGTTCATTGTCGTGTTGAACACGACGATCACATGCGAAGCACCACAGGTGATCGTCGTGTTGAACACGATGATGGACGGCGGGGCGGGTTTCATATGGACGAGCGCAGGACTTCCCTACGGGTGATCGTCGTGTCGAACACGACGATCACCCGTCGGGCAGTCCTGTGCTCGCCAAGGTCATTGTCGTGTTCGACACGACGATCACCTGCCAAGCACGACAGGTGATTGTCGTGTTGAACACGACGATGAACGGCGGGGCGGGGTTTATTGAGGGCGAGCGCAGGACTGCCCTGCGGATGATCGTCGTGTTGAACACGACGATCACCCGTAGGGCAGTCCTGCGCTTGCCCTACGGGTCGCCCAGGTCATTGTCGTGTTCGACACGACGATCACCTTCCAAACACGACAGGTGATCGTCGTGTTGAACACGACGATGAACGGCGGGGCGGGGTTCATTGAGGGCGAGCGCAGGACTGCCCTATGGGTGATCGTCGTGTTGAACACGACGATCACCCGTAGGGCAGTCCTGCGCTCGCCCAGGTCATTGTCGAGTTCGACACGACGATCACCTACCAACAGGTGAGGTGATCGTCGTGTTGAACACGACGATGAATGGCGGGGCGGGGTTCATTGAGGGGGAGCGCAGGACTGCCCTGCGGGTGATCGTCGTGTTGAACACAACGATCACCCGTAGGGCAGTCCTGCGCTTGCCCTATGGGTCGCCCATGTCGTGTTCGGAAGTACGCAGCTTGGGTACTGTTGCTTCCTGATTGCTCACCCTGTTTTTTCTCGTTCTTCTACCCTGTTGGTACTTGCATATTGCAGCTTGACATTTACGACTCCCTCGTGCATTATCCATGATGGATTCTTCAGAGAGACAAGGCAAACGCTCACGACGCCAAAGTAGTGCGGGTGTCGACAAATCGCCTAAAAAGTCTAAGGCAACCCCTGTTGTTGGGGTTGACAAAGCGGAGACGCTGGGATCTAGGGGTACCACGCAGCGCCGACCCCTACGCAGCGCAGTGCGCCTCATTCGGGCGACCCGTCTGGTCGCCGCAGTGCTGGCGAGCAGACCGTCAGGACGGTGGGGAGTGGTCGAGGGTCCGGTGGTCTTGGTCAAGGGCCTGTGCAGCGGGTTACATCTCGTCTGGGTCCGTTGAGTGGTCAAGGAAGGGGTGACGAACAACATGCCCGGACTGTGGGGAGCGGTCAAGGGTCTGGTGGTGGTCCGAGCGGTCGAGGGTCTGGTGGTGGTCAGCAGACCCGCACACAAGATACAGTGCGGCAGGCAGGTTCGGGGGAGAGGTCTGTGCATGGACAGACAGATAAAGTTCCCATCATAGACTACAAAGATAAATTTTGGATGTTGGACTTGGTGGACGAGGCGGGGCAGGCTGGAAGTGGTTTGATGTTGTACATGGTGTTCAGAGAAGATATTAGACCGATAGGTGGTATTCAATCTTGGGCAGGGAGGGATGGTCAACTCGCCACTTTCAAGTTAACTATGCAACTCAACGGCAAAGGCCACTTGTGGATGTTTTCAATCCTGATCCGGATAGCCGACTCCGGTTACCTGACCTCAACCAAGTTCTCGCGTTCTTCGACACGAATTCGGTGGAGGGCCATCGTTCGGTGGCCCACAAAGAAGACAGTATTACGAAACCGAAAAGTGTTCTGTCATCGGTGCGTCCGACTGTGGGTGCCATAACGATTCGGCAGCCATCAGTGACCATGCCCGTCGTCCGGGAAGAGAGACAACACGCTCTCGTATCCACGCCAGTGGTCCCTCGAGCGGGACAAATCGTTGCCAAGGACCCGGCTCATGCTCAGGCTCCGCCGCCGGCTCCGAAGAAATTCCGTTCGGTTAGAGTGAAAGAGCTGCTGTCCGTGTTACATGACATTGTGCGTACATCAAGCATGTGTGTCAAACCTATGTATGGTGTTGTGCACCGTGGTGTGCAGCCTTTGTATTTCGGTGATCTGGGAGAGGGGAGCAGTGACGAAGGTTCACAGAGGGAAGAGGAAGAGGAAGGTTCTCAAGAGGGGAACGATAGTGAGAATATAATTAGTGATCGAGGGCGTCGTGGATGGCAATCAAAGAAGATGGGCAGTGGCAATTTTGCTCCCACCGGCGTATGGCGCAATCACAATTTTATGCACATGCAGAAAATCAGATCCGGGTGCGGCTTGCTCGACTCACTTCAAACGTTTCTCCATCGAGAGAGGACATAAGGACGAACGAGGTTTTTCAGGAGCTCAAGGCATTGCGAAGACTTGAGTACTTGGAAGAATTTTATGACAAACAAACAAGCCCGACATTTGGATATAACTGGCGCATTGATGAGGGCGACGAGACCGGTGGGAAAAGGGGACAAGGCCCTAGCAAGGGAGCGAGTGGAGAGGGAGGTGAACACCCAAGTGGTGACGAGGGCGGAGGTGACGAGGGAGGATGTGATAAGGGAGGTGATAAGGGAGGGAGTGGTGAGGGTGAAGGAACATCTGAAGCGCCTGGGTATAGTCAGCCAACAACAGACACATCAGAAGGGCAAGCCCATCGTCACCATGAGAGAAGCGCCAGTGGTGTAGGAGGGCACATCGACATTCGTGGTTTGCCGCAGGTCAAGCTGTCTACTGCAGTGGAACAGGTTGACGAAGGATGTGAAGGTGGGCAAAGGGTCACCACAATACCTGTCTCTTATACACAGACAGATGTGTATAAGAGACAGAGGAACATCTGAAGCGCCTGGGTATAGTCAGCCAACAACAGACACATCAGAAGGGCAAGCCCATCGTCACCATGAGAGAAGCGCCAGTGGTGTAGGAGGGCACATCGACATTCGTGGTTTGCCGCAGGTCAAGCTGTCTACTGCAGTGGAACAGGTTGACGAAGGATGTGAAGGTGGGCAAAGGGTCACCACAATACTCACAACTGTCACAGTGACAGATAATRAATGGTGTGATGGCAGTGGCGCAAGTGTCTTCCCCGTTGGCGAGAAGGGCAATATTGGTAGCCCACAAGGCCATATGTGGATGTCTATGGATATTTTGCCATATGGGTYGGGAARCCAAGGGCGRCTCAGGGCATCWTTGGATGAAACCATGYATCTGGCRRAAATGGAACAGCAACTCGAGGCTCACACTCCACTTGATGAAGAGACACTCATAGGCGACTTAGAGATTCCTGCAGAATTTCAAAGTCCGATATCAGAGGAGAAGGCACAACGAGGGTCTCAGGAGGCGGGTACTGTAACAGGCCACCAGGAGGAAGCTATGCTTGCGGAGGAGATGGAACCGGGCGGCGAGCCTAACAGTCCATTTGATGAAGACATCCATGGCAGCGACTTCGATACTGGTACTGGAGGGTCTCGGGATTCGCCTATTGTATTCGATACTGCTGGGAAGAACGACACTCTTGAGGGTTTGTGGCAAACGAAACAATTCAAGTGACGGACATTGAAGAGGATGAAGGACATATTGTACTGACTACTCCAGAGCAAAAGACACCTGTGGAGGAAGGACGAGAAAGTACACTTCGAACTCCTGTGCAACAGTTCATCCCATCTGTCAAAGTGATAAACATCGAAGAATCCCCTTTCACATCAAGACAGTTCGGAGATGCAAATGAAGACGGTGCTCAAGGGAAAACCACAGTTAGTCGCCGAGGTGAACACTTACCTTACGAAGTTAATATATGTGTAATATTGTACCTAGAACGAGAGATGATTTTTCGGTTTTGCATGCTGTTGTGCATTGGAACTGTTCCATGTTTATTTGCATATATGTAGTGTGCCTTATAGTGCGTCCGAATCGGTAAATGAAGCACACAATCGACTTTTAAGTTTGACTCACAATACTTTACTCCTATTAGTATTCATTTACATTCATGTTGTTTTAGCGAATTTGTAATGATATCAAAATGATCGTTACTCATATTACTCGTTACTATCGGTGATGATTGTGCTCTATACATTGATGAAGGTGCAGACCTGCGTAAAGGACTGTGGAAAGCCCCTCGCGTGCACTCGCAAAGGAACAGTGATAAGAAAATTATACGTCGTGGTTTGCAAGCCTTGTCAACGCTGCCGTTGTTACCCAAAACAGTTAGAAGACGAGCGCAACCTGTGACGATCCCGTTTGTGAGGCCAACTGCTCTAAGGATGTTTAAAGTTGTGGGAATAGGGACGAAACAAGGGAAGAAATTGCACCGTGAAGTTTGCACTGTATCTGTTGCGGAAAGCGGCAGCGACAACGAAGTTGGCAAACAAGCACCGTCATGAACTTCGTGTCCGCTTCTTATATCTATTTTCAGAAAGGCACTACTTGTATGGAAGTCTTAGACATACCGTTGTTGTTTACCTGTGTGTTTGTATGCAGTGCCTGACCAGTCGTTCAAGATTCCTCTAGCAACGCAACCCCTCACTAAGGTCGAGATGCAGTATGTTGAAAGGGTTGTGAGGACCGGTGAAGAAAACGAAGAATACGACATTGTTGTTTACAAGGGTGACTGGAAGGTGGAAAAGAAAAACATTATGCTCGTCATTGAAGCAGGAGGATGGTTGAATGACGAAGCCGTGAATTTGTATCTGTTGGCAATCCAGATCGACAATGATAACGCCAAAGAGAATTTGATGTCTAGAGGACAGATTAAAGACGAAAGTCCGAAGGACATTCCATCTGTGTATATTCTAGATTATTTTTTCTATGTCAGGATGACATCCGCGACGTCCAGAGAAATTGCTTACTGTGAGGGAATGAAGTGGGTTAGGGGAAGAAATATTTTCGATTATAACTTTGTACTTATCCCTTTGAACTTTGGAGACCACTGGCTTTGGCATGTGTTAGAATAAACGGTTGCAAGTGCGAATTCCAGCTATTAGACCCTGTCCCTCGCGACGACCGCCTCCCAGCGCAAGAAGTAGTAGCCACATTTTTTAGAATGGAGTTCAGACGTCAGAATCTTCATGAAAGATATCAGGTCGACGAGCTTGCGACACCTTTCGAGACATCACTTGATGGGGTGCCTGTCCAACATGACGGTTGCAGTTGTGGTGTTTTTATGTTAGGTTTTGCATCTTTGTTAGCGAAAGGTCACTTTCCACCATTCGATTTCTCGCAAGAGAACATCACGTATATGAGGCTGAGAATAGCATTTGACATTTTGTCGATGGTCGAGCATGAGTGAACATTCCAAATATGCAGAGTTTGATATCATTCAACACTTTGTTGATGGTTAGTCACAGTTTCAAGTGTTATGTGTCATTCGACACTTTGTTCATAGTTAAGAATAGTCTAAATAGTTTGTGTGTCATTGAACACTTTCTTGATGGTTAACAATTGTTTCTATGGTTCATATTGCTTTCCACAATTCTCAAATGTTATTGTGCAAATGACATATTGCTTTCCGGAATTTCTAAATTTTATTGTGCGAATGACGTATTTCTCAGTTGCCAATGTTAAGTTCTCACCATTTCGCCTTGTTTCATCGCTATTTTCCTCATTTATTCCTCTCTTATATGTGTTATTTTACACTGAAAAAAAAGTGAACATGAAAACAATTTCACTTTAAACGAAAACAATGTTCCCTGGCACTCCTCCCCCTTCCTGTCCTTCTTCCTCCTCCGTGTCCTTCTCCTTCCCCCATCAGCGTTGCTCCTGGATAGCGCTGCTCCAACTGGCGCTCCAACCAGTGTGTTGCCGAACTTGCACACCGGCCTGCTTGCCTCTTCGGGCGGTGACTTCCAGGCCGCTCGGCCTTCCAAGCAACTGGTACCTCCTCCCTTTCGGAGGGAAACATCATTGCAGACTCTGATATTGCCCGTACAGGCCCTAGACCCAGACTGGTTGGACTGGTATCCACCTAGACCTAACCTACGACTACTGGGCCTCTGAAAATGCCACTTTTGTCTTCTCCTGCTCGGCCTCCAGTACCCGCACATCTACCTCTTCAGGGTGCGGTACCGGCCTACCCGCTACTTGAGTGTTTTTCCTGCTGCAATCCCTCAGTGTCACGGCCACAGGTAAGTACCGGCTCTGAGGGCCCAATGAACGAGCAAGTGCCCTTGCGGGCCACACACACACTCAAGCCAACCAGCACTCAGACAGACATACAGTCCAGCAAGCGTGCACACACAGACTTAGTAGCAGGTGGGAAACTCAGCAAGGCATTCAGTCTATGGGCAAAACTCAGAAATCAGTGGTGTGTTTCAGTCCATGTTTGGACGGGTCATCACATATATCGCTCTTGCTCATATTCCTTGCATTCTTCTTTGCGGTCTTCTTTTCCATGGGAGCCGTTGATGCATTTTCACTCACTGCTGTACCAGTGGCAGGCAGTTTGTAAAATCCGAACTCTGAGCTTCTAAGTGAATCTGATTCAGCTCGTTACCGTGCAATATATATGGGCCCGGTGAGCCTGACAACTTTTCACTGATTCATGACGTGACGTGATCATGAAATCCAATCTTATGGTCGCATGGCATCCATCCTCTTCAGATTACTGCCATATTATAGAACCTGCTTTCCAAATCGAATCGTAAAATTGCATTAATGTATGATGATTATGTCAATCTGCTTAATATAAGTCAGTGTATATGGAGAGAGGGTTTATGGGTTACAATTCATTAAACATTAAACAAGCCTCAGAGCCTGCTCACACTTGGACATTTGGTACTGATCTCTGGACGTAATTGTGGTCAGATGGGCCCAGGAGTGGTCGTAACTGGTATCAGGGACATCCAGGAAAGTGCTAGTGTGAGTATTCCCTCTTGGGCTGTGACTTGCATAGGACATTCAACTTTTTTTTTTTTTTTTTTTGACATACAACTTATTTTCTCCATTTATGTGTGTCATCCTTGCGCAGGGGCCATGGTAATCTTCTCTGTATCGTTCCAATTTTTACGGATGTCCTGAAGGACATACATACATTGTCAACTTATTTTATTTTGATTTTGATGCTACTTAGGTTTTCTCCAATTGATTAGGCTATGGATCTTAGTCACACCCACCTGGGTTGGTGGCCCAGCTGTCAGTCTGGGAGTGAGAGGAGGGGTGAGGATCAAATGGGAAATTGAGGCCCTCACACGTGGCTGGCTAAGTTATTTGATGGTACAAAGGGCATTGCTTGACCCCAAGAGTGGACAGCTTTGCATTTAATTTACTGTTTGAGTGGTGAGCAAAGCAGCTGGAACTTGGCTGGTTTGATTTTCCCCTGGAGATGAGTCGATGACTGAGGGGGACACCCAACTGAGCTGTGTGCCTATACCTAGGCTTTCAAATCCTACTATGCCTGTTAAACCACTGGTACTTTTCCCGGACATAAATACGCAGCTGAGCTCTTTTGGGCCTGGCTGCACTACTCACCCCACCCTCATTTTAGTGAGTGATTCGTCAGTGCATCACTCACCCCACCTTTCTGACAAACCCCCATGAGAAACGATTTTGCAACCTGGCAAGGTGAGTAAAGCCTCACATTGTGTCCTCCGCAAGAGTAAAGCCTCACATTGTGTCCTCCGCGAGAGTAAAACCTCACATATTGTGCGTATTATTTATATGAAATGTGCAACTCGAAGCACGTTTTCGACGGTGGGTTTGGACCGTCGTTTTTTTTTACTTCGTTTCATGTCGACGCAAAGTACTTTTGGGGTAAGTGCGTGCAGTGGTGAGGCTTCTGGTGATTCTTCCTTGGTGTGTGTGGTGATACTCGCGGCGGAAATCAGGGTGGGTTGAGTCGTACAGCAAGGGCGTTTGCTCCGATGCAGTGGTTAGACCACCTGCACTTCTGGAAGTCGCGGCGTGCATCTGGCCATTGCTACGTTGCCGCAACATTTCCACTTGTCAATGAATGAATTTATGTGGTGCCGCCCAGTGGCTCCTCCCCGGCTCCCTGACTAGGAACAGGGTTGGATAGGATGACGGTGACCTTTTTACTTCCACTTTCACACCTGCTCAGTCAATCCTCTGGTTCTCAGAGCAATCAATGCTGGCAGTTTCCCTCCAGACACCATCCAGTTTTCCTTCTTTACCACTCTGAATCTACTATGTAAGGAAAAAGAAAAAGGGAGGGATGACAGCTGGCTATAACCGACAGATGACTGTATGGTTGCCTGGTCGCAAGGGGACCGTTCGAGGAAGGGCTGGGTGTCGGGAGGACCCGTTGGTGCCCCCCAGTGGCTCCTCCCGGTACGCTGACCAGATGAAGGGTCGAAGAAGGGAAAGGGGATCTCAGCTGGACCCCGGCTACACTTGTTTGCGCATCTCAGAAATCTTCCTGCATGAGGGCTGCTGTTTCCAGACCCATGGAGCCTGCAGATTATGGACAGCTGGTTTGGTGATTACAGGTGGATTACAGTTACAACCAGCTCCGGAGTCCAGAGCAGTCAATATTGGCAGGTTTTTCCAGTTGTTGATTTAAAAAAAATCGTTCTCCCAAGTTTTTCCGACGTCCTGCTCAGTCAGTCCCCTGTAAGCCAGGGTAATCAATGCTGGCAGGATTGTTTCTCTGCTGTTCTCTGATGACACTCTGTATATGGGACGCTGGACCCGTTTTTCAGCAGGTGATGCTCCCCACCAATAGACGGAGCCTCTCAACGGGTGGCAGTGGTGTCTGCTCTTATCAGCGCCACTACCACCGGTGGGGGTGTTGTTTAAAAATAATAATAATAATAAAATAAATAAATAAATTATGTGAGTGCCCCAGGGCCTATTCATCCCAGCACGTCTCAGCGTGCATGCGGCCATGACTTTCGGAAATACTGGTGGTTTAACACGCCTCTTCCTTAGAAGTTCGGTGTAGTGGACTGAAAAAGTCTGGCAACGCCAGGCATACTGATGATTCTCTGTGCCGCATGGCAGAAATCTGGGTCGGGAAAAAGAGGCTCAGATGTACTGCTGGTTCATGTGTGTCGGATGGATAAATGGATGGATCTAGTGTGTTGGATAGAAGGATGGACGGATGGATGTACGTTGACGAATAGACCGATAGTCTTAGATAAACAGACTCGCCAACAGACATACGAAAGACACAGAGGCATACAAATAGACAGACACGGAGAGACAGACATCGACGCAGACGGAAAGATGAACAGGCAAAAAGACTGACAAATAGGCGAACACACAAACAGACAAAAAAACAGAGGCAAATAGACAGAAAGACAGACAGGCAGGCAGGCAGGCAGGCAGGCAGGCAGGCAGGCAGGCAGGCAGATAGACAGAGCAGGCAGGCAGACAGTCTGACAGACAGAGCAGGCAGGCAGACACAGACAAACAGAGACAGAAAGGCAGAATGACAGATAGGCATTGTTAGGTATTTGGAATTTCTACATCTGGTTCATCAACATCCTACTCATCAAACATTTCAGTCACAGCTGGCTTGGAGGAAACCAGGGAGGGAAGTTGGGTGAAATTAAGTGGGAGGGAGCTAAGGGCAGGGAAAATGAAAAAATAAGCAGGGATTACAGGTGTATTTTTGGTGATTGGACAGTGGTAGATCCATCTATTCCCGTGCGCTCTGTTGCAGACTTTCCAGACCCTTTCCCCCCATCTCCTATGTCTATGGTCCCAAGGTCCTGGTTTGCGTATGATTAATCTCCAAGGGGGATCTGGAAAATCAAGGGTTGTATGGTGGCTAAATACAGTGAATTAGGAGTAGAACAGAACTAGTTGTGGAATGCTTCTTTCTGGCACCCGGTAGGCTGCTGCCCCACCCTGAGACAAAGCAAACTTCAACATTCATTGTTTCTCTATTGAATGTTTTTTGTGATCATATGGGACACTGGACCCGGTTTCCAGCAGGTGCTGCTCCCCACCAATAGATGGAGCTTTTTCTTCTTCAAAAAAAAAAAAAAAAAAAAAAAAACCATCCTAGTCATCAACTTTATTAAAACATAATAATTAAAAAAAACTTTAAAAACTAATAAAAAGGTATTACGGGGTACTATTTCCTACTTTGCCTTGGGATTCTCCGTTTCACTTCAGAAGTTCAGACCATTCATCATCATCATCAATCACACTTGAACAATCATTATGGCAGATTGAGTGCAGCTGCACAGGTGCCTTGCAACAAATGACTGGTTGATAGACAGAACCACACTGGAACAAAGGGGATTGGCCGACCCCTGGTGGAGGTTCTGTGTCCTTAATTTCCCCTCCTGCAAGATCCCGGAAACCATAGAGCATGTATTCCTCCAATGTTCGGGCTCGGTCCTCACCTGCAGGTGATGGAACCATATTTGGCGTCAATTGGGCACTGCCGCAGACTGGCCTTGGGACTGGCAGGCCCTGCTGCTGGGAACATGGCACCCTCCGCAAGCCAGCGATTTTGCTCTGAACATGTTCCACTTCGGGCGTTGGGCCATCCTCTTGGCCGTCTGGAGAAGATGCTGCACCTTGTAGATGGAAGGCGCCAGACAGGAGGAGGGGGGGGGCTCACAGGCCTGATAAAGCAACAAATTCAGATGGAGCTGACCCAGCAGTGGGAAAAGACTAAAGAGAGAATGGACACAATGCAGACAGCCTCAGACATCTAGAAGAAAATCCAAAGTTTGGCTGAAGACTGGCTGGGAGGGGAAGAGGGGGGCTGGGTGGCAGAAGTGGAATGGAGGGGTTTCAAGAGAGACTATTGCCTTACCTTCCACGGCAGGACCATGATAGACCACCGGCAACCAATGGGCCCGTCCAAGGACTTCCCAGCCCCTTCCCTCCTCACTCTCTCTTTTTAATCGGCTTGCAATGCTTTGGGCAGGAGGAGTAGGGGTGGGGATGGTATGGGCAGGAGG
>BFEA01000160.1:1644208-1658158 GCA_003427395.1 Chara braunii | reverse complement strand
GGGGTCCGGCGTTTGTGAAACGCAGGACCCCTTCGGGGGTGTGGGGGTCCAGCGTTTGTGAAACGCAGGACCCCTTTGGGGGTGTTGGGGGTCCGGCGTTTCACAAACGCAGGACCCCTTAGGGGGTTGGGGGGGTCCGACGTTTGTGAAACGCCAGACCCTTCAGGGGTGTGGGGGGTCCGGCGTTTGTGAAACGCAGGACCACTTTGGGGGTGTGGGGGGTCCGGCGTTTGTGAAACGTAGGACCCTTCGAGGGTGTGGGGGGTCCGGCATTTGTGAAATGCCAGACCCCTTTGTGTGTGTGTGCGGGGTCCGGCGTTTGTGAAACGCCGGACCCCTTTGGGGGGTGCGGGGGTTCGGCGTTTCAGCTTTGGGGGTGGGGGGGGAGGGGTCCGGCGTTTCACAAATGCCGGACCCCTTTGGGGGTGTGGGGGGGTCCGGCGTTTCGCAAACGCCGGGCCCCCTTCGGGTTGAGGGGGTCCGACGTTTTTCCCTCAACCCCTTGGGCCAGGCGTTCAATACTGTCGGACCATATGACGGGAGGGGGGAGGGGGGGGGGGGGTAGAGTCCGGCGTTCCTCAAACCTGTGTGCGAGGGTGATGATGATGTGTGTGTGTGTGTGTGTCCGTGTGTATGTGTGTGTGTGTGTGTGTGTGTGTGTGTGTGTGTGTGTTTGTGTGTGTGTGTGTGCGCGTATGTTTGTGGCGCCCTCAACAATGGAATGAGATTGCAGGCAACTATAAAATCTCACACTCCCATTACCGCATGTTTTGGCCTGCTTTATCTACCAGGTTCCGACGGCGAACCGATCATGTCAACATGAATTCCGAAAGGGTCAGCCCGGTACATAATTCTCAACCATCCGTTGATTTGCTACATACATCGACCGTAGCTCATTTCGCTGTTACCTGCGAAAGTCGATCGCTTTCGGGCAACGTGACACCGTCCAAGCGCCGACATTGGGTGGCCTCGGTCAATAGGTCGCCGAACCGGTATGCTGTTCGCCGCCGCCAGACGGTGGGGAGCAATAACATTGTTCGTCGTCTTCGCCTCGATGATATCCTTAAAGGAACTACTCCTTTCACTTCCGCCCGAGGGTCAGTTGGTTCGAGGACTGCGGCTTTCATAGACGCCCAACCTGTGTGCGAGGGTGATGATGTTCCGTACGATTTCTTACCCTCTCAAGCCACGATTGAGGAGTTCGAACGGGAACAACTTAAGAGAGACGAGTTCGAACACGATGAATTTATGAGAGATCGTGAGTTCGAGGTCGACGACGATGACGTGGTGGAAAGGACCTCTATGCCGCCTCACTCCTCGTCGCTCGGTAGACAAGGGAAAAGGAGATACACTTACCGCACGCGCAAAAGAGGATCAAATGGGTCAGATGCCACGTACGAACGTAGGTGCAGCCTCGAGGAGTGTGAGGCCGTGTTGAAGAAGACAAGTTGCAAGTCTTATGGGTGTCCCTCACGAATGAAACCAGCGGACGTTCAGAAGTGCAGACGTGAGTTCAGATCGGTTCAAGGGAAGGATAAGTGAAGGTGGTGGATATCGAAGCTTCGTAGCTTCACGGCACTCTGGCAAAGGAAGCCCGAGGTCAAGCCTATTGTAGAAATGCATCCCGTGTGCGTTACCGCATGGTGTCTGATATTGGGTTGTGGTCGGAACACTTACAAAAGGCACAATGATGACCTCGACGATGGAACGGTCGATGCAGGGCATGGCAATGATGGTCGCCCTCGGACAATTGCAGAATATGCGCTGACATGGTCTGCTTTTGAGAACATTATCCTGAACGAGTCTGGCCCTAAGCCAGATCAGACGGAGACGGGACCGGATTTCGATATTAGGAACTGTGTTCGTCTCCCTTCAGTGTATGGTACAAAGAAAGATGTTCATAGAAGCATCGTCCGTAGGTTAGAGAAACTTGGTATGTCTTGCTCGTCGTACCAAGTGTTTTGTAGGATCTGGAGATATTACTTTTGGCACGTTCGACTTGCTAGAGTAACTGACCACGCGAGGTGCAACCAATGCATAAAAAACGCTATCCTGATTGAGGGCGCTCTTCCAGGGCCGCGGCGCCAACTGGTTGCCGCACAAAAGGGCCACCTTGATATGCAGCAGGCCCATCGCCAGATGTATGACCGATGGTCGACGGAATCTCAGTTTCATAAGACCCGGAGTTTATGCATAATTATAGATGGAATGGACCAAGCGAAAACAACCATTCCCCATGTGTCACGTCGGCATTTGTCGAAGGAGATGGCTAACAACACAACGATGAATCATTGGTATAATAGCTCATGGTAGGACACCGTCCTTGATCGTCCACACGTGGTTTCCTTATCTGTCGCACGGGTCGAATTCAGTTGTTACTTCCATTGCCAAAGTGCTAAGAGACGTGCAAGCTTGCGAAGGACACCTCCCTCGCAAGCTACGCGTCCAAGCTGATAACTGCGGTGGATAGAACAAAAACAGATACGTTTTTGCAGTCCTCGCTATGTTGGTGAAGTTCCGCATTTTCGAAGTCATAGAGATGGGGTTCATGATAGTCGGGCATACCCATACTGACATCGATGTGAAATTTAGTTTGTTCGCTCGCAAACTCAATGGGTGCGACGCGTACACGATGAACGAACTGTTCGCGGTATTGCGAATGTCGTGTGAAGAGTCAGTGGACTGAACGCAGCTTACGGAAATCGTGGACTGGAAAACCGCAATTCATCCATACTTTGACAAAATGATTTCGGGTTATGCTACACCACACATTTTTAAATTCATGGAGGGTGATAATCCGACTATGGTTTATAAAGAGCATTGCACCGACAAGCGGTGGGGACCTGAAAACGGACAAGTATACTAGTTCAAACGGGATGCTCATAAGAGATGGGCAGGTCCGACACGGGGCTTCGAGCCTCGTCGCGAGTCACCCAACTCCGCTTCTGGTGACTTTGAAAATGGTAAAGTGGGTATCCGGGTGATGGATAAAACGTGGAAAGATGCTATGAACGAATGGGGAACACAAACCGAAGAGGAGCGACAACTAAGGATTGAGAGACTGCAATACTGGACGGACCGTCTAGTTGAGTTCGACAACATTAAGACGAAAGAGACTGGAACAGTGCCTCTATCGCCCACGTTGACCGAACCGAATGCGGAGTCCGCGGTCCCGTACGTCATAGCACAACCGCTGAAAAAATCGTGTTTTGTCGGGCATAGGAAAGATGCACCAAAACCGGAATTCGACCCTTGCAAAGAAGTCGAGATCGACGATTTCGTAGTTTTGTGCGCTCCCGATGACCACGCATAAGAAGGGTGCACATTCTGGGTTGCACGTGTAATGAAGATGGAGAGTGTTTGTATTTTCGTACAGTACTGGAGGCCATGCGGTCGTGAACACGATTTATCGAAGCTTTACGAAGATGCATGGAACAAAACGTGGAGAGTGGAAACCGAATCGGAACCCGAATGGCAAGACCTTAAAAGCGTAGTATGGGCATGGAGCAGCGGGATACAATCCAGAACGGGAATGAAAATACAAAAACGGGAGTTGAGAAAAGATAAAAGCACAGTCTGGATAGTGTTGCGCGACCGGGTGATGTATTCGGGTTAGTGTATAACCACGAGAGTTAGCAATGGGCGCTAAGTCGTTTGTGGCATTATAAGAACAAGCAATTAGACGGACACAACAGACGGACATGCCTGCCAGTGTGGTTGTGCATTATATGTACAGGATTGTAGGTGAGCCGGACGGCTCAGTGTCGATGTATGATATTGGCAATTTTGAAGAATACTGAATATGAGGGACCGCGTTCGATGCTTTTCGTTTTTGCATTACATGCAGTAGACGCAACCATGGATGCGATCGGTGGTACTAAGCATTGCCTCACAGGCACATGGGGAACACCCATACAATACGAAGAACTAATTTCATTCCCGTACACCCAACGGATGACGGCGGTCGGTCTTCGTTCAGTGGACGAGACAATGTTATACCCCACGTTTGATACGTGGGCTCCGCATCTGCAACGTACGGTATCAAGGATGGCTAAGACGTGTGACCCGTTGTTGCACTATTGGAGACATGGTGCACTGTGGTGGAAGAACGTTTTCTACGGAGGTGGTTGGATATTCGACAACGATATGAGACAGCATGGAAAAATTTTGTGCATTGCATTCGAAGCACGGCACGGGATGACATACTGTTGTACACGCATCGAACGACGAAAACCTCATCGGAACGACGATATCGACGACATGATGTGCATCATGTCTCGACACGCATGCCTTTTCTGCAGTGTTGTTCGGGATGCCATGATAAAGTTTGTGCGGGAGAGGACATCCATGGTCGGAACAATTGTTGTGAAGGTGCTTCAAACTTTCGACGATTATGGAGCAGTACAATACATAAAGAAAACGAAGAAAAAGATAAATGTAGATGTGAAACATTTGTTTCGCCGCATGAATGGGGCATTGCGGCATGTGCCACGTAGAGGGGTAAATTGTGTCATGCGGTATATGCATTGACGTTGAGGGACGCTATGTGTAATACGATCGCCTACCATATGCATTGCAACATGTGCCACGTAGAGGAGGTTGGGATCAAGGGAGGAGACCGAGCTTTGGCTATGGCTGACCTTCGTCTCCACTCCATGGATTGTCGTCACATCTACGAGGCCCTTCGTAGTATGGATATGGCGGTTGAAGTTTGAGGAGACATGATGGAGTTCGTGTTGTGCTTCGAATTTTTGTGGTATGTCGTCTCCCCTATCTGCGCTGAACGGGGAGAGGGTCTAGCGTTTCACAAACGCCGGACCCCCGCTCCACTTCGTGCCCCCATGGGGTCCGGCGTTTGTGAAACGCTGGACCCTCTCCCCTAACTGTGCACAGATAGGGACGAGGGTCCAGCCTTTCACAAGCGCCGGATCCCGCTCCACTTCGTCCAGAAGTTAGTATATTAGCCAACATATTGTAGTGATTGGCCCTCAGTCGTTGGGACGTCAGCGTTATACTCCCGCCGTCTCCAAACGACTCATGCTTTATCCTGGGTTTTTTTTAGCGATGTCGGGGTGTAGCGTTGTTGCTCCCTTCTCATCGTGCAGCGCGGGGTGAGTTCTCCTGTCATGAGTCCTCCAGCAGTCTGTTCTTTAGTCTATCTTGTCTGGTCGACGGGTTATTCCCCCTTCCCGTACTTTCCGTCGAATGCTTGTGTACGCTGTAAGGATCAACCGGTCGGAGTATGGCGTACGTTGCGGTAACATCCTCTCCCATATAAGCACTCCCCTCCTTCCCCCGCCTCCCCTCCCCTCCCCTTCCCTCCCCTCCTCTCCCCGTTGATTTTTTAAAGGATGAAGCGTACCCTCCCCTAACCCCCTCCCCTCTCTTCTATTGTTTTGGTCTTATTGAGGATATGTCCTCTTGAATTCCTTTCAGAGCATAATGGGAGGGAATATTTGTTCTCTAAAGAGCCGGCATAGTAGAGGCCGGTGAAAAGTACTTAAGGGCATGATCCACTAACCTCCTTCCATGCGTCGGCATTATGAGCTCCTCGGCTGAATTGGGATCAAAACTTTTGTGCTCTCTCTTTCATTTGCACAGATAGGGACGCTGGACCCTCTCCCCTAACTGTGAATAGATAGGGACGAGGGTCCAGAGTTTCACAAGCTCTGTACCCCACTCCACTTCGTTCCCCTATGGGACAAATAGGGGAAAGGGTCCAGCGTTTCACAAACGCCGGACCCCTTAAGGACAAATAGGGGAAAGGGTCCAGCGTTTCACAAACGTCGGACCCCTTTTGTGCCCAAGGGATAGTGAGGTGCGGCGTTTGTCAAACGTCGGACCATCTCCCCCTTCAACACAGATAGGGGGAGAGGGTCCAACGTTTCACAAACGCCGGACCCCCTGCTCCACTTCGTGCCCCCATGGGGTCCGACATTTGTGAAACGTTGGACCCTATCCTCTAACTGTGCTGAAGGTGGAGAGGGTCGAGCGTTTCACAGGCGCCGGACCCCACTCCACTTCGTGCCCCCCATGCGGTCCGCCGTTTGTGAAACGCTCGACCCTCTCCCCCCTTAAGCACAGATAGGGGATAGGGTCGAGCGTTTCACAAACGCCGAACCCCCACGCCACTTCGAGCCCCAATGTCTCCCCTTTACACACAGAAAAGGGGGAGAGGGTCCACCGTTTCACAAACGCCGAACCCCCACGCCACTTCGAGCCCCAATGTCCACCCCTTACGCACAGATAGGGGAGACGGTCCAGCGTTTCACAAACGCAGGACCCCTTCTGTGCCGAAGGTGTAGTGGGGGTCCGACGTTTGTCAAACGTTGGACCCTCTCCCCTATCTGTGCTTAAGGGGGAGAGGATCCAGCGTTTCACAAACGTCAGACCCCCTCTCCACTTCGAGCCCCCATGGGATCCAGTGTTTGTGAAACGCTGGACCCTCTCCCCCTTAAGCACAGATAGGGGAAAGGGTCCAACATTTGACAAATGCCGGACCCCGCTACACCTTCGGCACAGAAGGGGTCCTGCGTTTGTGAAACGCTGGACCATCTCCCCTATCTGTAAGGGGTGGACATTGGGGCTCGAAGTGGCGTGGGGGTTCGACGTTTGTGAAACACTGGACCCTATCCGTGCTTAAGAGGAGACGGTCCAGCGTTTAACAAACGTCGGACCCCCGCTCCACTTCGAGCCCCCATGGGGTCCAACGTTTGCGAAACACTGGACCCTCTCCCCTATTTGTGAAACACGGGACCCTTTCCCCTTCTGTGTCGAAGGTGTAGTGGGGTCCGACGTTTGTGAAACGATGGACCTTCTCCCCTATCTGTGCTTAAGGGGGAGAGGATCCAGCGTTTCACAAACGCCGACCCCCGCTCCACTGGGAGCCCCAATGGGGTCCGGCGTATGTGAAACGCTGGACCCTCACCCCTATCTGTGTTGAAGGTGGAGAGTGTCCAGCGTTTCACATACGCCGGACCCCACTACCCCTTTGGCAAAGAAGGGGTCCTGCGTTTGTGAAACGCTAGACCTTCTCCCCTATCTGTGCTTACAGGGAAGAGGGTCCAGCATTTCACAAACGTCGGACCCCCGCTCCACTTCGAGCCCCCATAGGGTCCGGCGTTTGTGAAACACTGGACCCTCTCCCCTAACTGTGTTGAAGGGGGAAAGGGTCCAGCGTTTCGCATACGCCGGACCCCACTACCCCTTCGGCACAGAAGGGGTGCGGCGTTTGTGAAACGCTAGACCCTCTCCCCTATCTCTGATTAAAGGGGAGAGGGTCCAACGTTTGACAAACGCCGGACCGCATGGGGGCGCAAAGTGGAGTGGGCTTCGGCGACCATCAACAACTTCAGCACAGTTAGGGCAGAGGGTCTAGCGTTTCACAAACGTTGGACCCCACTCCGTGCCGAAGGGGGGAGTGGACTCCAGCGTTCGTGAAACGTTAGACCCTCTCCCCTTTCGGCATTTATAGGGGGAGACGGTTAAGCGTTTCATAAGCGCCGAAACCGCGCGCCACTTTGAGCCCCCCCGGGGTCAGGCGTTTGTGAAACGCTGGACCCTCTCCCCCTTCAATCACAGATAGGGGAGAGGGTCCAGCGTTTCACAAACGCCGGACCCCATGGGGCCAGGAAATGGAGCAGGAGTCCGACGTTTGTGGAACGTAGGACCCTCTCCCCCTTCAGCACAGACAATAGGTGGCCTGGCGTGACGTGTTTCCAAATTTTATCGCAAACATCCTTACAGCAGTGTATGTGCTGTGTACAAAAGCTACTTCGCATGTTCATCGAGTCGCGGGATGGCCACTAACGACAACAATCGTCATCGGTAGTTGGACGAGAATACGAAATTCCGGATAGTCGAGGGACTTCGAGTCGATCCATGGCTGAGCGTGCTGCCATGGCAAGGAACAGTTAGGAACTGGAGCGAGAACGATTGAGAGATCGCCATGATAGAATGTCCATGGGCGCACAACTTCAGATTTGCTAACGAGATGGAGTGGGGCCAGATCATCGAAATATATTCCGCCTGTCTCGAGACAGCGTATATACCGAACTATACAGAGATTCACTGGATGAACAACCACCTGGGTACTTATGACCCTCTTGTCACAAATGCAAGCCAAGATTCGATGAATGAGTGTTGCGAGGAGGATGGAGAAATTTAATGCAAGTTCGTAAGAACATCACCTCGCACGTGGCCGAACTGGTTCAAAGTCGAACTGCAAAGGTGCGGAAGATTGTGCCAGAGAATCACAACGTACCCCGTGCGTAACGAAGCGGGGACGAGCAATAAGCGCATATCGTATTGCTCTGTGAGGGTTTTCTTAAACGATAGCGATTTATATAGAGTCAATTGCGTAGCATGCACATGTAAGGGTGAAAGATTAATAGAGGCACGATGCGAAGCACTGTTGAATGAACACGCATGCGAAAGTTTGGTATTTAATGTGAAAGAGTCCGTGGACGAAGTAGAACATAAAATATGCACCATAAGAGACGCTATTGGCGTCGCTCTTGCCGGAACGTGCAGTTTCGTAAAGATGTCGTATATATCATCATTCGACAGGGACGACAATGACGAACCCGAGGGTTTGAAAATGCTCACAGTCGGCTCACCCCTGCACGACTTGTATAGTTACGAAGGAAAACGTGTTAAACGCATTGGTTCATACTAGCAAGAGTGCTATGTGTAGCTTCTACTAGTTACGAAAGACAACGTGTTAAACGCATTGGTTCATACTGTTGCGTGCGGTTGAGTATCACCGGATATGAATTCGCAAGAGTGTTATGTGTGGCTTCTTCAAATAAATCTAGGAAACTTGTAGATACAGTTGTGCGTGTATCACGAAACCAGCTTTTTCTTTAGTCGCCGCAGGGTTGGTGGTTGCCTGTTCGCTGGGATCCAGATGGACGGTCAGATGTAGTGATAGCAGGCCAGATGCAAATCCGGCATTTTGGCAACAGCTGGAAGAGAAAGCGATGGCGATACGAGACGCCATTGAGAATTCCTTAGCACGTACGGGAGGGTTTGTTAGGTTGAAATACATGTCGGTATTTTCAGAGAATGTAACAATCAAGGAGCCGCAGATCCACGTATATGGATCGTCCATGAATGTTATGTATGGTTTCAGTCCACGACCTCGTCCGCGACAAACCCCGTACGTCAGAAGATTCGGACGGGTTATCAGACCTCCTACTTAAGGGATGTAGTTAGTGACAATATAATCATAGCGGATATACTGTTTTTTTCAGTTTTCTATCCGCTATATGGAGCATCTTCGTAGTTAATCAATTTTGTAATTGTATAATAGACGTGCCTGTGTACAATATTCAGAATCTAATATGACGAAACTCGCGAATTTTGTTCATCTACACGCTCAACTTGCAGGATGGAAGTCGGTCAAACAAGCTCGAATGGAAGCGGATCCTCTCATCACGTTCCATCAACAATTGAGGATCTCATTATTTTAGACACTAACATTTGGTCGGTTGATATCGTCGATGAATTTGCGAATTATGAGTACTTAAATGTCGAAAATGAAGTTCGACCGGATAGTGAAATTCTACCGATCATCGGGTTTGTCAACGGACAAGAGACGATTGTGTCCGACAATGGATCAAATATGTGGTACCTGTACACAAAGGAGGATGACGCATACATCATTGTATCGAGGAAAAACGTTGTGGATCCTTTGGAGATGCTAGACAACTGGAGGGAGGTATGCATGAAACAAGACTGAGACGAGAAAGACAAATTGGAACAAAAAATGTGCGCGTGGTATTCCATTGGTAGAAAAAAATTGATTGCACCGGTGGTGGTGGACTTCTATGGTCGAATCCGAGTTTGCAATAGAGGCACGGCCATAGTGACACTTTTTACAGCAGCGAAGATTACCGGCACGACAATGAATGTGTTGTTCACTTCCCGAGAAGAATTTTGGGACCCCGCGGGTTCAAACAAACTCGAACAATTTCGGAATCGGTTGAAAACTGACGCGGCACTTAAGAAAGAGTTAGTGTACAGGGTTGACAGTTTGGTGCATGTGCAACTTCATTACCTTTTTGACAAATGGGAGGGGATAGTATTCACAGTCGAGTATAGAAAATGCGACACAGATGAAGTGACTCGTACGAAGCAGTACCATCGATCGGGACAGAAAGAAGTACCGTTAGTGGGTGACAGACAGAAGATAGTGATAGATTGTCTGTATTGTGAACACATTAAGCACGCAACAAATTTTCTACCTCTTATTCTTCACGGTACTCTGGATAGGAGTCAGTAGCAAAGTACGTTTGTCCAGGTCGAGACATGTTCAACATTCGATGCGCTTCATCGTTGACTCGCGTTCCGGACTACAATGGTCAGATATGTGAATGACTTTGAACACTATAAGGATAAGAATTGTTAGCGCACTGCAACAATCGCCAGTTTCATTTTGTGTGGTGAACGCAAAATTATTTTTTTAGTTATGTTTAATTGTGTTTTTTTCACCTGTTATTTCGTTTTTGGGTTCCGATGATGTGGACGAAGTTTTAAAAATTGCAAACATTTGCAATTTACAAGCTCAAAGTTAGCATAAACAAATGTGTTTGATTTTATTTGTTCTTTATTTTTTATTTTTTTAAGATAGTCTTCGTTGTATCATAAAATATCGTATTTGTCGGATGACTAATTTTGAACAATATTATCTCATCGATCTTGCAGGGTTGTAGTGCTCGACATTAGAACATGAGACAATAATAGACAAACCTTACACAAAAATGGCGCCCATCACTCCCATCGCAGTGCCTGCAGGGGCAGTTCTCACAACAACAAACAGTCCGTTTCCATACGAATATGAGTCAATAGTAAAATACGAAGTTGATGGATGTAAATTATTTGTAGTTGCCGTGAGTTTCACGGAAATCGACGTGTATGACGTGCGAATTTACGGAAGACAAGGACAAGCAGGGATAGTGGAAGAGTATGTGGAATGTCACGAAGCAGCTTTGCAAGTTCACGAGGAAAACAAAATTACATTGATGCGGGAGGGTCGAAAACTTGAAGGCAGGTCTGCTTTCGTAACCAACTTTGAAAGCATGCCTATTCCGCCTATCCCGGCATGCATGCTCGGCGGCTCGAACGATGCGACGATGTGGATTCCCATTATGAATGCAATAAATAGGAGCCGTCATTAATATGATAATAGGAAAATGAAAGAGTATGAGCGAGGATAATTATTAAAAGATGATAAGTGGCTAAGTAATAGACATGGAGCGACAACGACAGGGGTCATTTGCATGTGGACAAATTTGAGTTGTTTGTTGCAATTGCAATGTAATAATTGTGACGAACTCGTAAAAATATGATATGATTATAAATTTTCAAACTAAAAATTGCCTTGCGGATCACATTTATGTATCAATTTTTAAGTTAGTTGTTCCATTTACAACGTGCGTTGGATGTTATAATGTGTTGTGCGGGCGTTTTGTTCCCACGTGTGGCAAAAAAAACAGGACTTGCAGATGAAAAACGCATTGACAATCTTATTATGTTACCATAACGATGCAGATTTCAGAAGAAAAAAAAACACAACATTGCTGATGAATCCATAGCAAACCAAAACAAAAATGCTTATTTGATGCTTTTTCCGATCGATTTAGCAAAAAAATATTGAAAATGAGAAAATGTTAATAAAACATTCAGTGAAAGTCGATATAATGATGAAAAAACCTCAAATATATTAAAAATTTTAACTACGTGCACTTGAAAAATATTACACTATCCGAATAAACGTTGTCCAGGAGCAAAAACTGACCATTTTTGGCGGAGTAATTCGATAATTAAACCCATGGTATCCTATATACTGCGGTACTAAAACTGCTAGAAAATGGAAAAAAAAGGGAAAAAAAAGGAGTTTCAATTTCGTTCAAAATAAAAATGTGTTCGTTTTGACAAAATCGTTGTTCTTTGCCCTTCTTATGTCTTCCTGATCTACACTCCGTGCCTCTCCGCCGCCTTCCACACTATAAATTCTCGCAACCCGTTCCTTTCACTCTCTTTGATCTCGGCTGCAAGCTGCGCAAGCTATGTGTGAAACCCGCGGCGCCGGAAAGGCTCGACATGCCCCGTGATGGGTGGAGTGACGGCCTGTGGCGGAGTTAGCGATAGACTTGGGGTAAGGCAGTCGAAGGGACGGAGCGGTGGTGGAGATCAGACGCCACCAGCGGCAGGGCCTTGTGGCTATGGTTGTCGGTGATTTTGACGGATTGGGGGTTGGGGCCTAAGCGGCTAGTTGTGAGAATTCTGTATTTTAAGAACGTGTTTTTCTCCATTGCTGCTTTGTTCCTTTGTGATGTGTGCAAGGTTCCAATGTGTGGATAATCAGTTGTATGCATTATCGGGTATGGAAGTCTATGGATGTTGCATGTCTCATTGAGGGCTCTATGAGTAGGCGTGTGTGTATGTGCCTCCAGACCTGATGATGGGAAGTACTGAGTGTCGATTGCCTGCATGAGTGCATGAGCGTGTAGGTCCTTCCTCCTTTTCTTCATCCTTGAACCCGCGCTGGTGTGCGGTATACGCGCCAACCTCTTTCCGTTGTCCCTCTCTCTCTCTCATCATCCGTCGGTCGGGACCCCGGGTGAGACGGACAATTTCAGAGAAATCGGTCGTTCAAAACCCCACGAAGCGGTCGACCTCCCTACGCCGACCCCGATGTCGGACGCATCGGCCCCCTTTCGCATTAACGGGGACCTCCCGGCCGCATCACACAGGAGTTTGATATCTTCCTTCTTAGAGTCGGAATGCTTTCCCCTAAATTCATCGAGGTGAACGACGGGGTTTTGCCGCTCTAGCCGGGTGCACCAATCGTACTTCTCGCGTTCCCCTACGACAGGTCAGGGTCCCGCGAGGCACAACTCGTCTTCCCTGAGGAGTTGTCACCATCCTCATACGCGTATCCCTACCGAGCTACTGATCTACATACGAAGACTTTTACATGCAATCGTAGAGGTAGACCAGCCAGGGGCGTTTTGCTCGTTTCGCCGTAGTTCAGACAATTCTTATAGGTGAATATAGAATAATCCCGTCGAAGTCACTCCTAGTCTTTTATAAAGACATTTTCCGAAAGACAGTGTCATTGCAGCAGAAAACACGCATATGGGTTACATGAGACATTAATATGTTACAATTAAACACATGCACGTAAACAATCACGGCATAAACAGATGTTGCTACAATCACGCGAGAGTGGTAACTAATTCGCACATAGATGTCCCATTTAGGCACATGAGCGTTACAACCAAACATTTTTGAAGCCGTTACCAAAAGCACCTACATAACAGCCAAGGCACATAGAGGTTGCAAACGAAGACGTACAAATGCAACATGCAGGTAGCGAATCATCCCAAAGGCGGAAACAACAATCTTTAGCAGGTATGATGATAGAGAACACTCATAAAGCTGAAATAAAAAGTTTTCAAGAGTGTTCCACAATTGATGTACGTGAAAACTGACAAGAGGATCACCTCCTCGATACCGTCGACAGTCACAACTTGCAGAGACAAGAACTTACTGAATCAAATTTGCAAAGGCAACTCCACATCGTAGCGATATGCCCAAGACACTCTCTATTATTTTTTCTTGTGACTCCCTGTTATCCAACCCACTTGCATCCCTCCTAGTACTGGAGCTATCGCCTGACTGCGAGCGACCACCAATCTTAAATATATACAGAAGAAAATAACAATTTTTATGTGCCGCCTTCACCCCTCATTATGACACCAGCGAAATTCATCGAGGAAAAATGATAATCATAGGGGTGGGCAGACCATGTTTTCTTGGTCGGCACTACCAGGGTTGTCGAGCCCCGGCCCCGGGGCCCCGGCGGGGGTCCCGGGGGCTGGGGGTCGGCACCCCTGGCCCCGACAAAAAAAGTTAAAAAAAAAAAAAAAAAAAAAAAAAAAA
>BFEA01000160.1:1611307-1637612 GCA_003427395.1 Chara braunii | reverse complement strand
TTTTTTTTTTTTTTTTTTTTTTTTTTTTTTTTTTTTTTTTCCCTCTTGTTTTTGTTTTTTCTTAGTCCCCCCCCGTTTTTGTTTTAACGCGTTTTTGGCTCCCTTCACGCCGCGGCCCGCAGTTCGAGTCCCCCGTTTGCGCGATCATTCCAAGAAAATCCTGTTCGTTTCCTTTTTTGACATCTCGTTTTCGTTCCCCTTAGTTCCTCCTCCCAACGGTCTCGGGCTCTCCTATCCCGCTGCCCAGAGCTCGAATCCGCCAGAAGTCGCGGAGAGAAGCGGAAATTTTCGGAGTTGCTTCCTTTTTCCGAACGGTCGTGCCGCGGAGGATCCTGTCCGTGGGATACCCCATATCAGGCGGCAGAAAACTCTGCGCGCTCTTCTGCTCCTCAAAAAGGAGCCAGCCCGTCGATCGCTGGTGCGCAAGTTCGATCCCTGTATCTGTTACTTAATAGTCTGCTGCCCAAACCAATTGGGCTAGCCTTTACTCCTGTGTGAGTATAGGCACCACCTCGATATGAGTGGTTGCGCCAGGCGGCTCCTTGCTTTTCCGCCTTCGAAAAGGAGCTAACCCGTCATTTTGTAGGTGCGCGGGTTCGATCCCTGTGTCTAAGACTGAGTTGTCCGCCATCTAAACCGACTGGGCTGGCCTCTTCTATTGTGTGAGTAGGGGCACCACCTCCATATGAGTGGTTGCGCCAGGCGCAACGCCAACAACCCCGTGGCATCCCCCCCCCTCACCTTCGTCACCACTCACACACCCTCCGAGCCTTAGCAGCGTAGCATGGTATGTCGTAGGCGCGGGGTTAGGCCCATAGAATTTCAGGTAGGGTGTGTTCTCACCAGTGGGTATTTGTAGATAAATTTTCAACTCCAACTCTTAGTTTTCCCCGTTATTATGCCGCCTCCAGCCCATTGTCCGACATGGTCGTTTTCAACCGTCGAGCTCTGAATCGCGCAGCCGGTACCCCATTCTCTTTAGGTTGTCTCACATTGTCCTACCGATAGGAACGTCGGGGAATGATTGGTCCCGACGCGCCTAACTTCGCGGCTTCCTGTCATATTACCTAGACACCCAAATGGCACGGCCCGCACATACACGGCGTAGGAGCGGGGTTGAGTCCTATAGGGGTTGCGGTGGGGTAGGTCCTTTTCCGATAATCTTCTCGGATAGGCTTTTAATTCGAGCGTCTCTCTCTTAGACTTCCCCATTTCTCCTACGTCTCAGTCGTGCTTCAGGTATTTCTGATGTTGGTCTTTTCCTCCGATGGACCCTGAATTGCGCGGCCGACGGGCCACGCGGCGACCTTTTGTTTAGGTCATAGTGTGTCGCTTTGATAATGGGGGCGAAGGGGAATGGTAGCCCCGACGTCCCTGTCGTTGCGGCTTCCTTCCTTTAGTAGTTTCCACCGCGATATGTCTTTGTAGCGTCAACTGCCCTATCTACAACCACTTGGGTGCCCAACCCTAGAGTCTGAGTAACAGATTTTGAAAAGACAGACGCGGGGTCAATACCCGATAAGAAAAGAAATGTAAATATGTACAGGGGGTTGGGATACCCATGAAATCTTTTGCCGCGCCGCGGCGGATTATCTTTACTTTGTCTTTTACTCGCTTACCGACACCCCGTTAGCTTACGGATAGAACGACGTCTTCCCGCGAGCCGTCAAAACGCCGGCAGATACCCTTGTAAGCGTTTCTGCCCCGACACCGGGATCCCCGACCCCACGTTCGGGTTGATGCCACAAGATAGAGAGGCAAAGGAAGAGAGCGGGGCACGCCCTTTTCGGTGACATTCGTCGGTCTTTGCATGGAGTCAGGTCTCATCTCGACGAACGGGAGCGCGGGTTGTGGCCCGAGCTCGGACTTTGTCTCAAAACGTCGCAGCACGCTCCCGCCCTTCCCGATCGCAGATGACGATGGTGTATACTGCGATGCGGACATGCGGAGCATACTACGGCGCATTGAGACAATCCATCTTTACAACCCGGCCCGCGCGTGTCGTGTAGGAGGAAGTTGGGTTCGTGTTGATTGAGCAGTTTTCTTCCCCTCCTTTAATCCTACCCTACATCGACCTCACAGTGTTGCCCTACTCAGCCACACACGCAACGTGGTGGCCTCGATTTAATTGGCATTGGTGCCGCAAGGGAGACTCGTGCTCATGACAACAACTAGTCCTGGGGCTACGTAGCACCGTGTTCGCGTTCGGAGGTGAACGCGAACATGTTCGCCCGAACGCGAACAAGCGCCCAAAACCCTTCGAACGCGAACATAAAAAAAAAAAAAAAAAAAAAAGTTCTCAAAAAAATCTGAAAAAAAATATATGTTATGTAAAATAATAAAACAAGCAACTTTTCTCTTGGAGTCATGTTCCATGTTCAAATTCGTAACCAATCATGAGTTAAAAATCAAAAACCAAAATGTTTTTATTTTTTATTATTATTATTTTTTTTACGAAAAAAAAATATGTTCGCCCGAACATCTTCGCGAGCTGTTCGCGCGAACGCGCGAACATGAAGGGGCGAGAACACGTTCCCCGTGCTACGTAGTCCTGGAGTACGAAGGGGCCGCTCGATTCCCCGAGCTCTCCCACAAAGCGGGCATGCTCCCGACCCATTTTCGAACCTGGGTTCCCTCGACCGGCCCGATCCCGGGCATCCCCGCGCCGTGCCGGCGGCACGGGCTTGACGAGTCAGACACACAGGCCTGAAACCCGATTCTGGGGCCTCCGCCCCCACAGGTCGTGCGAGCCCGGCGCCTCAGGGAACGGAACCCGGTCCCTGCCGGCTTTTTTTCTTTTCTTTCCTCCCCTCGCCTTTTGTTTTCGTCTGTGTGATGATGGTCGTGTCGTAGGGCACCGTTCTCCCGTTCTTCGCCCCCAATGACAGTTCAAACCCCTGACTAGGCACCTCGGCCTGAAGCAAGAGTCCCCCGTTTTGCCTGGGTGACACAACCCCCACGACAAAAAATCCTCGACCACACCCCTAACTACTCTGATCGGCGTCCAACATACGGGACGCCACGGGGGGCGTGAGGTTGGTATCATAACTGATTTGTTTCGGCTCCGAGGTCTCCTTGGGGCAGCTTTCCATTTCGTTGAACTCTCTTATTGTTTGTATAGACCTTTTTTTTTTAACTTACGGATAGGCTGGCGACCAAGCACTGCTGCCCCGCAAACGTTAACCACAACCAACCAAAAGGGCGGTAGCGAAACCAACCCCGCGCCATGGTGGAACCAAAACAGGGAGTGGATAATCATGCGGGATTGGCCGACCATCTCCTGTACTTTGTTCCTCCTCCCTTCGAAGTTCCCATCTTCTTCGAAGATGAAACGGACCCACGCACCTGGCTGGCGGCCGTGAAGGCTCCGGGTTAGACGGACCAGATCTGACCAGTTGTTTGAATGGTATAGACAAAACCTCTATACCAATTGGCCCACCTTCCAGAGAAAATTTCTCAAACGCTTTGATCACATTGCACCGGGGTAGTGTTTATACCTATTCAAGGAATGTACGCAACAACCCCATGAGACTCTGGCTAGGTACGTGGAGCGCTTCACCTACTTGGCTGAACGCTCTAGGGTAGATGAGAAGATGGTGCGAAACGATTTTGTTCAGGGATTATCTGATTCCCGATTGCGTATAAAGATCTGTAAGAAATGCAACCCAATTGAACATACCTTGACCGAACTAATTCAGTATGTTATCAAAGATGGAAAAGAAAACTACGATGTGGGGTTGGACTCGGAATCCGACAAGGATGACCCCTCGGGTGTTCGACGCTACAGCTATTCTGCTAAGGCCCAGATGTTCGAAGACCTCTTCGGATTAGAACCGGCCCAGAAGAATCTGGACCGAAGAGCCCCATCTTCTTCCTCGGCCTCCCGACGGCCCATACAGACGCAAGGAGGACGGGACGTAGATGGACCCTCGATGAAAGACATGGCCGCACAACTTGTGACGGTTGTGGCGCCTTTTACAGCGTTTGTTCAAGCTTGCAGAGGCAGAGGGCGGTGGTGGCCCAGAGACAGTCAGTGACCACAACCGCAGGAACAACGCTACCTCGACCTGTTGTGGTCGAAGCTACTCAGCCTATGCGATGCTATAATTGTAATCAGCCTGACCACTTGGCCAAGGACTGTCCTCGGCCCCGGGCCTGGGTAGGGATTGTCGGTCTATCCCTGATCCCGTTGGCAGCCCCAACCGCCGCAAGACAAGGGCGGGTAACAGCAATCATGGATGCAGGGACCACATCCATGGTGGCCCCGGCAGCCGCCGAAATTGGGATCAATCAATATCTGGCGGCTGCGATGCTCGAACCCGGGACCATTGGCGTAATCCACCATACCCCGTGTGTTACCAACGAAAGCAACTTAGGACTGTGGAGACCCCGATTCGAAGACCCCACGTCAAGGACGACCAAATCGACGTACTAGATGCCCTGAATGCTCTGGACCTACGGATACTAGTACCTATTCCCTACCTCCTGACCATTTCAGAGGCTGCTATTGAAAAATTGATTGAGAGGTGACTAAAGAACCGGCGCCAGTTCGAGGAAGGCCGAAGGGGTAAAAAGATGACGATCAATGATCCGTCGGCGGCCATCAAGGCTCAACCATCAACCTCGAAAACCCACAAGGCCAACCGGGTCAGAATGATCCATGCCGTGGACCTACCGCTGGAGAAACCCGAGATGTTTCTTCGAGCTTATCCAATTACCTGGAAGAGCGTCGCGAGGTGTGTCTCTTGGAGTCTGACGAAGCGTTTGGGGCGGGAAAAACAGGTTCAGACCCTACGACCCGACGAGTTGTATGTATGCCACAAAGGACAATTCATTGCAAAGGACGAATTATGGATGTTCGTATAAGAGTCGGGCGGGCGGTGATGCGATTGTATTGGATGTACAGTCGTATGACGTGCTCCAAGGAAACCCGTGGTAGGCGGCGGTTGGGGCGCGAATGCATTTTGACAGTTCTAAGATGGTGCTCACCTCGGCCCATCCTAAGCCCCAAACGATACCCATGAGGCTGGCTATGCTTGTACGCGCGCAGCCAGCACCTCGCATTTCCACCGAGGTTCGCAGGGTTAACATAATTCGATGGTTACCAACGAGCGAAGAAAGACCCACAATAGGAACCGAGGATTCGGACGAACCCGACCGATATCCGATACGAATTCAAGACCTGGTCTGCCAACCTTGGCGGCACGTGTGAACAGGGATAATCCAGAGCGAGTCTAGTTGGTCTCAAATGTTCTCCACTATCATGAGAGGGGAACTGTTGTTGAGGGTTTCGCAGATAATCGACTTCTCGGAACCCCCTGCGTCCCTGTATCTCAGAACGGACCCCCTCCCGGAGAGATTTGTCGAGCTTAAGGCGCTATGTGATCGGTCTTTCAAGTCCCCGCGACCCCTACTCACCGACGCCAAGGCCGCAAGGCTCCTGGATGAGGGGTTAGCATTTCAACCCAAGACCCTTGAAAACGCATGGGGCTCGAGAGAACTCCTAGAGGCATTTTCAGTAGAACCCTCGGTCGAAACCGAACTTGAGGGAGAAAGCGAAACGAAAAAGGAACCGTTAAGTCAGGCGGACAATCAACTCATAGTCACCGTACTTTCGGTGAAAACCGACAACTCCTTATTCGGAGCCTCCCCGGAGGAAACCGCCCGGGTCTCAACTATCACATCAACGGTCTCCCTTCCTAATGGGAACATCGGTATCGAGTTACCTCCCCATGTACCTAGCGAATATCGACGCCTCCTTCTTGCAGTAATACGGACTTACCCCGAGGCGGTCAGTATCCATCTTCACGACATCGGGCTGACGCACCTGATAAGGCATGCGATCGATACCGGGGACCATGCCCCAATACACTGTCCATCGTACCGCTACTCATTAAAGGAACGCCAACTAGCCTTGGAAAGGGTACGGGAGTTCGAGCGTCTAGGATGGGTAGAACCCTCCCTAGGTCTGTGGTCGTTCCTTGTGGTCCTCGTGCTGAAACGAAACGGGACAGTCCGCGTTGCATTGACTATCGAAAATTGAATGTAATTACCACCAAGGGCTTACCGCGAGAGAGAGAGAGAGAGCAAACGAAGAGTGCACGCTACGTAGGGTCGACTACCGTTGAGAGAGGAGCGTTCAAGATGTTTCAGCGCTATCTCCCCAGTGGTAGTCAACCATCTGAGAGGGATAACAACCTCACTGAAACCGAATAAATAGCCCCTCCTGCACGAAGAAGTGTTGAATCTACAAGCGGTGAAATCAAAGCGGGACAAGCATTCGTAATTACATGGAAGCTGCATCCCTCCCTTTTTTTTTCAATCGGTATTTCTTCTGCTAGGGGGACGCGCATTTTTATCGGAGGGTTCCTTTATATCTTAGAAGCCAGGTACCTCTGCGGTTCCTTAAAGGGGAAGGACATGCAAAACCTGTATATACATATTTCCATAGGGGGATTTTTGTTTTGTTATCATGACCTTCTTGTATTTATTTATTTATTTATTTATTTATTTATTTATTTATTTATTTTATACTTTTTTAATATTATTTTTAGTTTTTATTTATTATTATTTTTTTTTTATTATTCTTTTTTAACAACTTGGTCATTATACCTATTTTTTTAAAATCTTCTCTGGAAAAAAATAAATTTAAAATTAAAATTAAAATCAAAAACTTGTATTCAATTATATATATACATATATATATATATATGTACATTCATTATCCGAGTAAATGTGCGGGTGTGTGTGTGTGTGTGTGTGTCTGCATGCGCGCGGGTGTGTGTGTGTGTGTGCGCGCAGGGCGGGTGTGTGTGTTTGTCACATCGGTTATCGGGTAGCTGAAAATTTAGGAATGAAAATTTTGAAGTGAGAGTTTTTGGCAGTCTGAAAATCCTCAATGGTCCTGAAGTGGTGAAAGCTTCGAAAACCCTGAAAACCACATGTTTAGGCAGGCTGCATCCTGAAGTGGTGAAGGATGTCTTGAAGTGGTCAAGTGAGAGTTTTTGGCAGCCCGAAAATCCTGAATGGTCTTGAAGTGGTGAAAGATCCGAAGACCATGAAAATCACCCTTCACCACTTGAGGATGCAGTCTGCCTAAACAAGTGGTTTTCAGGGTTTTCGGAACTTTCACCACTTCAGGACCATTCAGGATTTTCAGACCTGAATGGTCCTGAAGTGGTGAAAGGTCCGAAGACCCTGAAAACCACCTGTTTAGGCAGGCTGCATCCTGAAATGGTAAAGAGTGTCCTGAAGTGGTGATGAAAAAAACGATTGTTTTTAACCTTCTCTTGTGTGTGTGTGTATGCGCGGGCGGTTGTATGTGTATGTATGTGTGCCGGGGGAGGGTTGGAAGACCTCCCCCACCAATCAATCAATCAATCAATCAATTAATCAATCAATCAATCAATCAATCAATCAGTTGATCAATCAATCAATCAATCAACCAATCAATCAATCAATCAATCAATCAATCAATCAACCAATCAATCAATCAATCAATCAACCAACCAATCAATCAATCAATCAATCAATCAATCAACCAATCAATCAACTGACCAATCAATCAATCAATCAATCAATCAATCAATCAATCAATCAATCAATCAATCAATCAATATATATATTTTTTCTATTTTTTGTTTATTTTTTTCCACACGAAAAACGACCCCCCCGAGAAAAAAAAAAATTCTTTTTTTTTTCAAGAGGGTGGCATCGCGATTCCGGAACCCCAATCCGCAACCCCGACCCCCACCCCCCTCTCCCCTCGACCGCTGTGGGTCACGGCATTCCGCGGTCGTCGTGGTCATGACCGCGGCCTTGCGCTCACGACCACGGACCGCGGCTGCTGGTGTTACATAGAGAACAGTTGATCTGAACGCCGGAGTGCGAGGCGGTTTTTCGGGCGCTAAAAAAGACCCTGACCACGACGTCTATCCTGGCGCGACCAGATCCGACAAAACCGTTTGCTCTGCACATCGATTGGCAGCCGCAGGCAATATCGACGGTGCTGACTCAGCAGGGAGCAGACGGGAAGAAGCATGTCATCGAGTACGCATTGAAGATATTGAGCCAGGTGCAATCGAATTACGAAGTTTGCAAGGGTGAGTGCTTGGCAGTGGTGTGGGGAATCCAGCATTTCCGACCGTGCCTCCATGGCCATAAGTTCGTTCTCGTGACGAATCATCAGCCGATGTTGTCATTACGAAAAAATACGGATTATATAGGAACCTTGGGAAGGTGGGTGGTGCAGCTGCAAGACTACGATTTCGACATCCGCCACCACGCAACCAAACAACACGGGAACGCGGACGAACTGACCCGCCTCCAGCCACCAGAGAAGTGCCCACCGAAAGAGCGGCTCATTCCGTGGAAGGAAGCTTCGCCCCCGACGGAGCCTCGCTATGGAGATGTACACGTCATTCGAGAGGGAAGCACCAAAACGCGAGATGGCGACCCCCCCTGAAGCAATGGCTACCCCTTCATCTTCCCCCAGGACCCGGCTCTCCGACCCACTCGTCTACCCCTTACTCTCCCTCTAGCCTGTCTCTGCATTCCTGCTTTTTTTGCACCTTGCCTATGATACTGGACCGGGGAGATTTACACCCCGAAGGACCTAGTTTTATCTTGTGGGTACAATGTAGCCAATGTTGCTTGACTTGGTCTTAAGGATGTTGCATTAGGTACCGGAATGAGAAGAAGTGGGACTGTCCTTACTGCCAAACAGACCAAGTACCTACGGAGAAATGATACAGAGAGGCTAGGACGGAGGACGGATTTTTGCCAAGCATCCGTAGAGTAGAGGTCTGGACGGATCTCCTCCTGTTGAGGACACTCAAAGGGGACTCGCTGGCAGAGCTTACCAAGGCGGAACGTCGGCGAGTCACGGAACGGGCTCACGATTATTGATGGCAAGAGTCGGCCTTGCAAAAACGAAAAGACAATGAGGATAGCGGGTCTAGTTGGCTGACGGTTCCACACCCTCTCGCTAGGTTTGATTGGGCACGTGCTGCCCACAAAAAGGATGCGGTCCATTTCGCGGTTAAGTACACGGAAAAAGCTATAGAGAAAAACGGATGGTATTGGTCGGGAATTCAGGAGGATGTCAGATACATCGTCTAGAATTGGCCGACCTGTGCGGCGAATAAGGCACCGATACAAATGCCTGGAACGATGGTACCGACAAGGGTAGAACGCCCCTTCCAACGAGTTAGCATCGATACGATGGATATCAACGTACCGAGATGCCCAGTCGATCAGGGTGGGCTCAATGTCCTTCTAGTGGCCGTCGATCATTTTTCCAAGTGGATCGAGGCCTATCCTATGACTAGTCGGAACTCGCAAGAAGTGGCCTGGTATATTAATCGCTTTTTATGCATGCACTTGGATGTAGAAGAGGTACATATGGATAACGGGTCTGAATTCCAAGAGGAGGTAGAGCGACACCTCGTAAGGGGCGACATTAGGATTTCGTACTCCGTGAGGCTGGTCCCCCGGCACAGCACGCAAGCTAGGCCGCTGACTCGCTAGGTTGCTGCCCTCCGTCTATTCCAGCCATCGTTGGATCGTGAGCGGGCTCCGGCCCCGTCCAGGCCTTCTCCCTCTTCCTCCTCGTCCTCCCCTGCTTATTCTTCCTCCCTCCAATCCATTTCGTCGCTTGAGGTTGAGGACTTTATCGCGCAGGATGAGGCATCGCCAGCAGGGGAATAAGTCGGTCGAACACTTCCAAGCGTCGATCGCGGATCACCTACTGCGGCATCGATTCAATGATGATCGACAGTTGCGATACGGCGTCCAGTAGGTGAACGTGTCTGGGCCTAGCATCGCAAACCTCGACACCTTGAGTGAACGGGTGACACACGCAGGGGTATTCGTGGACGTAACGCAGCTACCTGGTCGGGATACTACCAGCGTGTTCATCGAGTTCGACACGCTTCGGGTGACCGCCAATTTTGTGCAAAGCATCGACACATTCATTGGTGATTTGACGCCTCTGGACGATCGACACTAAGAAGTTGCCAGAACCGGTGTGGACTTTTCTGCGGGATTACGCGGTGCAAGTGGCGAGGTCGGTGGCGCGTGTGCAGGGCTGGGGCCATCGCTTCACGACCTACCATACGCTGTTGCGACGAGCACAGGACGGCCCGCTGGCACTAGTGCCTCAGCTACCCACGCTCCTCTCCCCCGCTGACCCTCTCAACATCCAAGCTATCCCCCCTCCCTCATACTAAATGCCTCCCTTCTTTTCTTGCACCACCCTCCCTTACCAACTCACAAAGATCCCCTACCCCATGCGCAACTTCTCCGAGTACCTGGTGCAGCTAATTGACGTGGAGTCGTTGCCTTGCCTTGACGAAGACGCGTGGGAGTTGCATCGGGCGTTGTATCAATCAGTGGTACTGGGCATATTCCGGTCTTATGTGGCATACTACGATCACAATATCACTGAGAACCTGCGCGTGTACTATTTTGACAGGGTAGTTATGAAAAGAGATCACTGTGACAAGTTTTTCCAAAAAATTGTACATGCTACGTCCTCGTAGGGTGCTTTGACCTTTTTATGTCATTTCGCGACCCAAGCCGGAGAAGAAGGAGGGTACGGTGGCATTGTACCCTTTTGGGGAGATCGGAACGAGCAGGCCGGGATTGTTGGATCTCATCCATATTGTCAGTGAGCTACTATCCATTGCGCAAGTGATCGCCAGTGAGGAAGAAGACCTCCAACTCCGATTGCGGACAGCATCAGCTCCGCGGCGATCATACCATGCGGTGGTTATATCGGAATATATATCACACGGAGGGGAGAAAAGGTGGTAAACGTCGCTGGCGGGAAACCATTGTGGCCTTCCTCATCCTATCCCAAGCTGATAGCCCCGAAGACCCCCATGAAGACGCCCAAAAAGAGACGTCGCCAGCCATCACCGGAGGCGCAAGGAAGCTGAGTAGGACTCGAGGAAGAAGTGGTCCAACTCAAGCCGGCGCGGAAGCCCGATCCCGTTCCAGAGAGCAAGGTGACCCCGATCGAGGGACCTCCACCGGGAGAGAGAGCCTGGACCGACAGATTCAAGATACGCAGGCACGATCCGGAGCCGGCACCACCGTTGCCACTCCTTCCAGATCTCAATCTTGATAGAGACGGCCCGTCAGCACCAGTAGGAGGAGGAGTGGGAGGAGTACCATATCCCGCACCCAGACCCCCCATCCTCACAGGACCTTTCCGCTCCCGCCATCCACCCCAGAGTGCCCTGGTCATTGACCTTAGTAGTTCCTCTGAGCCGGACGGTCCACTCGACGGATGTCGAATTCATGGTGGAGCTTGACTTGCCGGGGGAATAGGAACCGGACTGTTGCTCCCCAGAATGGTAGGAGCCAGAACAAAGAGGTTCTGTTATTCTCAAAAAAAGAAAAAAAAAACTCGAAGTGATCGAGGGGGCCCCGCGTCCTGATCTTGCATGAGAGCCATATTTGGAGCCGCCATTTGAAGGATGCATAGCGGCCCGGCTAGCAGGGATGCTCATTTACGAGGCTGGCCAACGGGCGAACGTAATGTACCATTTCCTTGTCATCACGGTGCTCAAGAGTCAAGAGGGAGCGAAGGCCGTATATTGAGACCCATCTGGTGATGACGGGTCCTGGATATCGCATCGTGCGGCAAGTCCGGCGACGGGTCGTACGGGCCATTGCGGATCTGGCACCACGTATCCTGTCCCACGTACTGAGGGCCTTTCTTTACCCCTCCGTCGTCGAACACCACTTCAACGAAGTGGAGGCGCCGATGACTCCGGCTGCGCTGGCAGCTTTTCTTCCTCCTTTTCCTCACCCTCTTAATCCCGACATCGACCATTTCTTCTAAGCTTCTTCTTCGTCGTCATCTTCTTCTTCTTCTTTTCTTAATTAGAAAGGTTGCGCAGCAAAACGCACTGTGTATTAAAAAAAAAACAAAAAAAAAACATATATATTTGAAGTCCAGTCATGTACCGATCGGGCCAGTTGACGAAGAAGTGGCCGCCCGTATCCTCGGAGTAATTAGGATGCCCATACAGCAGTCAGTAGACTGCTAATTTTTTGGAACCCCCTGAGCATCAAAGATGTGATAAGCCAGGATCCGTACGGTGGCTTCCCGTACCCTTAAGGGAAAATCTCACAAAAGACCCCGAAGTATGTATTCAAGATAAGAGGGAAGAATGGGGCTTCATTTCTTTTCCTTTTTCTTTCTTTTTCTTCTTTTTTGAAAAGAGGGTCGGAGTAGAAAACTTAATTCGGGTCTCGTGTGGCCGGTTAGCAGCCGCGTCAAGAAACGGTTAGATTTTTTGTGCGCACGACTGTTTTTCGAATTTTTGCACGCTGCATAAACCCGTTCTCCCGCTCTGCATCCCCGCGCCATCTTCCTTTCTTGCTGCGCATTCCCTTCCTGAATGTCTCTTCGTCTTACTTCTAAGCGAGGTCTGATCCCCGCCTTCTCCTTTCCCAACGAACGATTGGCTGTCTGATTGGGATGGTCAGGGCAATGTGGTGGTAGAGGGAAGCACGCCCAACTTGGATGACCACCCTAATCATGCAGAGCATTCGACTCGCCTCCTTCGCCCCTTTTGGAACCTATTCCATTTTTTTGTCCTGCTCATCTACACCCCGTGCTTCGCGCAGCCTCTCCGCCGCTTCCACGCTATAAATTCTCGCAACCCCTTCCCTTCACTCTCTTTGATTTCGGTTACAAGTTGCGCTCGACGTGCCCCGTGATGGGTGGAGTGACGGCGAATGGCGGAGTTGGCAATAGACTTGGGGTAAGGCAGTCGGAGGGACTGAGCGTTGGTGGAGATCAGACGCCGGCAACGGCAGAGCCTTGTGGCTATGGTTGTCCATGATTTTGACGGATTGGGCGTTGGGCCCTGAGCAGCCAGTCGTGAGAATTCTATATACTAAGAACGTGTTTTTTCTCCATTGCTGCTTTGTCCCCGTATGATGTGTGCAAGGTTCCAATGTGAGGGTAATCAGTTGTATGCATTATCGGGTATGCAAGTCTATGCATGTTGAATGTCTCATTGAGGGCTCTATGAGTACGCGTGTGTGTATGTGTCCCCAGACCTGATGAGTAGGCGTGTGTGTATGTGCCCCCGGACCTGATGATAGGAAGTACTGAGTGTCGATTGCCTGCACGAGTGTGCCAGTCCTTCCTCCTTTCCTTTGTCCTTGAACCCGTGCGGCTGTGCGAGATACGCGCCAACCTCCTTCCGCTGCCCCTCTCTCTCTCTCATCGTGCGTCGGTCGGCACCCCAGGTGAGACGGACAATTTCAGAGAAATCGGTCGTTCACGTCCCCACGAAGCGGCCAACCTCCTGGCACCGACCCGGGGATCCCCGGCCTCGTGTTCGGGTTGATGCCGCAAGAGAGAGAGAGACAGAGGAAGAGAGCGGGGCGCATCCTTTTCGGTGGCATTCGTCGGTCTTTGGATGGAGTCAGGTCTTGTCTCGATGGACGGGAGCGAGGGCCGTGCCCCGAGCTCGGACTTTGTCTCCGAACGTCGCAGCATGCTCCCGCCCCTGTCTCTTATACACATCTAGATGTGTATAAGAGACAGGAGCGGGGCGCATCCTTTTCGGTGGCATTCGTCGGTCTTTGGATGGAGTCAGGTCTTGTCTCGATGGACGGGAGCGAGGGCCGTGCCCCGAGCTCGGACTTTGTCTCCGAACGTCGCAGCATGCTCCCGCCCTTCCCGATCACAGATGACGATGGCGTATACTGCGATGCGAACGTGAGGAGCATACTGCGGCGCATAGAGACAATCCATTTTTACAACCCGACCCGGGCGTGCCACGTAGGAGGAAGCGGGTTCGTGCTGATTGAGCGGTTTTCTTCCCCTCCCTTAATCCTGCCCTACACCGACCTCACGGTGTTGCCCTGGTCAGCCGCACACGCAACGTGGTGGCCTCGGTTTAATTGCCATTGGTGCCGCCAGGGAGACTCGTGCTCGTGGCGACGACGAGTCCTGGGGTACGAAAGGGGGCCGCCCGATTCCCCGAGCTCTCCCGCAACGTGGGCGCGCTCTCTGCCCATTTTCGAACCTGGGTTCCCTCGACCGGCCCGATCCCGGGCAGCCTCGCGCCGTGCCGCCGGCACGGGCTTGACGAGTCAGACACAGAGGTTTGAAACCCGATCATGGGGCCTCCGCCCCCAAAAGCCGTGCGAGCCCGGCACCTCGGGGAATGGAACCAGGCCCCCGCCGGCTTCTTTTCTTTTTTTTCATCCCCTCGCCTCTCATTTTCTTCTGTGTGATGATGGTCGTGTCGTAGGGCACCGTTCTCCCGTTCTTCGCCCCCGGCGAAAGTTCAAACCCCTCACTAGGCACCTCGGCCTGAAGCAAGAGTCCCCCATTTTGTCCAGGTGACTCAACCCCCACGACCAAAATTTATCTGCCACACCCCTAACTACTCTGATCGGCGTCCGGCGTACGGGACGCCGCGTGGGGCGTGAGCCTTGAGGTTGCACATCACATGCTTAGTAGGTGTAGTCGGGAGATATTATTTAGAACAGCAGGCCGATGGCATCAGGTTGTTGCTGCACACTTTTTTCCTTAAGCGCTAGGTGAAGCGCGAGCAGCAATCTGATGTGCGGGGTGAAAGATTGTGAGAAAAAGAGAGGGAGTATTGAGGTCCTTGCGGCGGGTGTGTCGTGCACTAGTTGCAATCCGTCGTGAGGAGTTCGAGAATGAGCATGTTTGCCAGGGCCTCAAAGATCGTGGATGTTGTTGGGCTTACCATCAAGCAATTGCGGTATACGTTGGCAGTGCATCTTCCTATGCTTTAGTGAGAGATTCAATAACGTTTTGCACGTTTTGGGGAATGGCAGTCGGGATTACGGTAGGCCTCCTCCTCCTTTTTGGTACTCCGCATATGCGTTCCTGTGTTCATCTCCATTACTCTGCGGTCGTCCCCTACCTGGCACTACTTTTTATGCAAGTGGTCTTCATATCGACACTCATATTCCTCATCCTCACGACCGTCGTTCGCATAAGATCGTGACAGTCCCAACTGTAGCGTGCCCGAGTCGGTTGTGGTTCTTGTCCGGCTCACTCCGTTCACGTTCCGGTTTTTCAGGTCCTTGTTGATCATGAAGATCGTTAAAATCGTTGTTGCGGCCATCATGGTCATTTTCACTTGGGTGCTCATCACATCCGTCATCACATCCGTGATGAAGGCAATAGTCGTCAAGCTCCCCAAGATGGAGATGCATCTTTCCATGTTCTAGTGGAAGATTCATTCTCATTTGTGTATGAAGAAATTGCGCTATTGTGCATTAAAATCGCTCATATTGGTTCTCGTTTTTGTAGTCGTGCTCAAGTTTCCACACATCACGTTCCTATCCCAGCGCCCATTGTGATGGTCGCTCGACACTCTGGGTACTGCTTATGGTGATCACGTTGCGCCACAGAGTCAATGTCTTCACCCTCGGCCTTATTTGCAAATAGGGAACTAGCAGTAGATCCACTCCCACTTTGCACGTTTGGTGAATGGTGAGGCAACCATTGCACAAATTCTCGTCTTCATACCTTTCGTCGAGGCACTCGTTTTCATCGCATGCATCCCGGCGCCCCTTTTTCATGGCGCTCTTCATCCTAGTGACCTCCATCATAGCACTTTTGTGACTTCCCCGTGCGGCCATGCTCGCCTTCATTGCCATGATCCTTCAAGTTCAAGTTGGTCATTTGTAACCGCTGCTCTCTTTGGTGTTGCCCACGATCCTCCTCGAATGGCCGCACTCTCTATCTCGGGGATAAGATTTTCTTTAAACTTTGAGTGAATCTTGTTACACTAACGGCCGGATACATTCATACGTTGGGGAGCAGTGGAGCACTGTGAAATCCGTAGCGCATGCATAAGTGTGTGATTGAGAGAGGGCAAGAAAGGGTGCAGCGAGAGACAATTGAAGGAGGCACGATTGCCTATTTCGATTGTGTGCACCTTGCTTCGATCTTCACCAGGTGCATCGAGCCGGAGTAGAAAGAAAACAAATGTGATTTGGGAAGTTTGGCATTGTGTGAGTAGAGGTAACATAGTGGAGTAGGACAAAAGTAAAGGGTGCAGTGGGAGTAAGAAGACAAGGAGAATTTTGAGGGGAGAAACGGAGGAGAGAGTGGGGGATAGCGAAGAAGGCAGAAAAAAACCTACCTATCGACACTTGTCTACACGCAACGATATTGGCAAGCAAATCGTTTATCGAGCTTGAAAATAGGGGCAAAGACATTGTCAGACGAGAAGCTTGACTGGGGCAGCACATCAGGGTGGGTGGAAGACAACGCAGGTGTCCTAAGATAATTTCAACGAGAGCTGAATTCGAGTGTGGAGCAAACAGGCAAAAGCTCATTTGGGCCTGATTTTTAGTACGAATGCAAACTGTGAGACATGTATGTGCGCATGGCGTTGGGCTGCAGGGTCGACGCTTGTATGCACTTCGATCGTTGTTGTTGAAGCTGCCTCAGGGCAGACTGTTGCCGACCACTCAGTTTTATCCACTGGGTCTTTAGATGAGCAGTGGCTGCAAGGATTGTTGTTACTCTTAGCACCCAGCTACTGAGCAAGTGCCCAGAGGGGACTGTTATGGTGGTAGTCGTGTTGTTGCTGCTTTGGGGAATGACTGCTATCTGTTGGCTTGAGTCAGGGACATCGTCAGGTGGATGCTGGGGGAGGGGTGTTGAATCTGTTGACACTTTGCACAACCACCTTTTGTTGGCTCGACACAATCAGTTGGTGAAGTCCTTTCTTTATGTTGTACGTTGAGGTAGCTCACCATTGTGCATCTTGTTGAGCACGCAGTACCCTGTTGGGCATTGCGTTGTGTTTTTGTTGTGTGCGGACGCAATGTAATGGTGCGCAGTGTTGCGCATTTGTTGTGTTGTTGAGTGTTCGCATTCTGCATCGCTCGCACTGTGGCGTTGGTGTTTCGTGTTGTGCGCCACCACAATAGAGTGTTGCTGCACTCGGTGGTTGTGTGAGCGGTTCTTATTAAAATTTGTAGCGTTCTTTCTACATTTCAAATAGAGCACAAGGAGTGTTTTATTTGAACAGGACTTTTTAGGCTGTGCAGCGGCGGTTTGGTAAAAGATAACGAGATTGCAACTTGAAGGAGTGGTTAAGCTCCGCAATGGGGGTCAATGTTGCGGCTTGGAGGTTTGTCAGGGGCAATCGCTTTGTGCGTCGACTTCGGTTCGACCACTTTCACTACGTTTTGGGCCACCATCGCAGGGTCCTCAGGCGAATCAAGGTTTCAAGACCCTGTCACGCGAGTCTTAGTGCACATTTCTTGGATCTGAATGACGTGATTTTTCTTCCTCTGTCCTTCTTACTCTCAGTCTAGTCTATTAATTACTAGAGGAAGGCAACAGGTGAGATTGAAAACCCGTAGAACCGCATCAAGACCTTGTGGGATGTCCATCCACCGATTGCAGGAGTGTTGTCGGAACCTAGGTGAGGTTTTTGAGGCAGGGAACGGTCAGGTAAACTTTTTTTTCTTTGTGTGTGTCATTGTACCCTTATAGACTACATCCCTCTACTTTGTTTGCTATGTATGCATGCGCCTCTATGAACTTACCTTTTTGTTCATGACTTGATCCAGACGAAATAAAGGAGTTGTCAGCGTAGAACTCATTTATTATTTTTGATTATCCGCATTCAAAAAAAGAGGGATGAATTGGGGGAAGGTAGGAGGAAGGTGGTTTTGCATGCGATTGACTGAGTCTTAGAAAATGTCAGACATTGTTTCTAAGATGCATGATCTGACCGCTGTATTTTATTATGTTTTCTGATAGACCAAACATTGTTTTTAAGATAAATAAATTGGTTACTATGTTTCTTTGACTTATTTTATCCACAAACAAACATTGTTTCTAAGATGAATAGTTTGGTTGTTATTTCTTTGGGGTCTTTACTGCATGAACTTTTAACTCCAGATATTGTTTCTAAGATGAAAGGTTTGGCTGCTTGTTTATTTTTTTGTGGTTTGTGAACATGCTCTGGCATTGTTTCTAAGATGAATGACCCAGGGTGCTCTGTTTTTTCTGGTACTAAAAAAAAGGGTTGAGGTTGTTGAGCGTTGTTTCTAAGATGAATGACTCAACTCTTTGGGTGTTTCTTCTAAGGGAGGTTCATGCCAAAAAACTAAGCATTATTTCTAAAATGGATGGTTTAGTCTGAGATCACTCACACTTAAAAGAAACTTAGAATAAGACTTTTTATATTTAACGTTATATATATATATATGAATAGGATTGTCAGCTTTCGGGACGGGCCGAACGCCCGAACCCGAACGCCCGAACGTTCGGCACCCCCTCTCGACGTGTTCAGTCGTTCGGCCGAACGCGGACCCCCCCCCCCCCCCAAAAAAAAAAAAAAAAAACAAGAATTATAAGAAAATTGAAAACAATATATGTTATACAAAAGAATAAACTAAACAATATTTGCCTCAACATTACATCTAAATTCTTTACCAAATGTAAAATAAAAATCAAATACTAAAAATAAATAATAATAATAAAAATTAAAAAAAAATAAAACGAGAATGAAATTATTGAGTGGGCGAGCACGTTTTTGACAACGCCATCTTTGGTGATTTTTCATTTTTTTTTTACTGTGACAAATTTCATGAAAATTTATATATGTGTATCATACATAATACAGAATATACAAATAAAGTTTGAAAAAATAATAAATTTTTTCATGCCCTAAAATAAAGGAAAAATAAAAAATGAAAAGAGAAAAAACACAAGTTAGTGAGTGGGCAAGCAAGTTTTGACACCACCATCATTGCCAATTTTTCATTTTGTTTTTGGCAAAACAGAATGACTTCAAAATTAAGAGGGAGATACCTTACATCACAAAGAACTCTAAAAAAAAAATTAAGAAAATAATAATAATATTTAGGTGCCAAAATATTTTTTTGCGGGGTCCAAACCCATTCAGGTTCAGGTCCCGTACGAGGACCTGAACGCTCGAATGTTCGGAGGTCAGCTTAGGGGCCTCCGTCCGTTCGGCCTGGCAACCCTGTATATATATATATATTATGCGAACAAAACTAGTCAAACATAGTTTCTAAGATTAATGGTCTGACCATAGCTTTATCACAAACAAGAGAGTATACTCAAGAGTTATAATTGAAGGTAACGTGGGTCAACTGAGCATTGTTTCTAAGCATTGTTTCTAAGATAAATGTCTCAGTCCTACGCCCACTTTGAGAATTAAGGTCAAAGAGATGTATATAACTTAGTTATTAAACAATTCAAGGCTGACTAGACATTGTTTCTAAGATGAATGGTCTAGTCGAATATTCAATGAAGAGAGAAGTAGTCGTGCAACTTATTTTTGTATAATTAAAACAAAGGGTTAGGTCTGTGCAGCACACCGAACATGATCGGAGTTTTTCCGAACGTCTGAACATATTCGGATGTTCGGTCGAACGCCACCTGAACGTGTTCGGTCGAACATATTAAAAAAATATACATATATATATCGTCACAAACAGAACTGCCCGGTAAAACCGTAGGCAGAGAGAGAGAAGAGGACAACAAACGAGGGGCTGTGACAAACTGTTTCGTCGGAGTTTCACCGACTCATCAGGAGACTGAACCCTCAACAGTCTGCAGAATCCCCTCACTGATTACACTGTAAATGATAATCTACCTTAACCAAAATCAAAGTAGACTATCACTCACCCACACCAGATGGAAAACTCTACAGACATATATATTTGATTTTTAACTCGAGTCTGGTTATGAATTTGACCATACCTCCAAGGCAAAGGTTGTTTGTATTATTGTTTCACATAGCATATAGTTTTTTTTAGATTTTTTGAAGATTTGTTTTTATTTGTTTTTCGCGTTCGGAGAGTTTCGGCGCTCGTTCGTGGTCGGTCCCGAACGTTCGGGTTTGTTCACCGAACCCGAACACGATGCTACACAGGGTTAGGTATTGTTTCTAAAATGAATAACCTAACTCAATGGCCTATGTAAGATGAGATAAATAATTAATCATCTGTGTTTAACAAACTACTAGTTTAAAAGACAACTGGGGATTTTGTGGAAAACTTACTTTTGTTGCATTTGTTTTTTTTATTGTGAGTCTATTCTAAGTTGTCTTTTGAAAGGTAGTAGCTTTGGATACTCGCCATGTATTGGTGTCATAGAAGTTGGTTCATTTTTTTGTCATTTCTAAGTTCGGTTGTTCTAACTTCATATCTAACTTTATATTAATCTTAGAAAAAAACTTTTGCTCGGGGACATGTCACCGAAATTTCTACAAATTCAGAGAGTTAGCAAAATTTTGTCTTTGCAAAAGTAAACTTTTATCTTAACCTATACATAGCTTAGTAAAAAAATACTAAAAGTTTAGGAAGTCTGCTTCGCTAGAGGAAAAGTTGTCCAATGTTTTAGTAAATGAGAGAGAACCAAATTTGACTTGTAAAGTTTAAATTATTTTTAGAATCTATATTTAGTTTTGTACAAATTTTGAAAATACGCTTTCGCAAAGGAAAATGCTGGCAAAAGTTTCACAAATCTAAAGAGTTGGTTAAATTTAGCCTTTGCAAAATTAAGTTTTTATCTTCAAAATATATATGACTTAGTTTGAATTTTGGAAGCCTACTTCTTGAGGGGGAGTGTTGTCCAAGTTTTTACTAATTCAGGGAGTGGAAGCAAATTTTGACCCTGTAAAGTCAAGGTTTTGTTTTGATAAGAGAGTTGAACCAAATTTGACTTGTAAAGTTAAAATTATTTTTAGAATCTATATTTAGTTTTGTACAAATTTTGGAAAGACACTTTCGCAAGGGAAAATGTTGCCAAAAGTTTTACAAATCTAAAGAGTTGGTTAAATTCAGCCTTTGCAAAAATTAATTTTTTATCTTCAAAACATTTATGACTTAATTTAAATCTTCGAAACCTACTTCCTTAGGGGGAGTGTTGTCCAAATTCTTACTAATTCAGGAAGTTAGAGCAAATTTTGACTCTGTAAAGTCAAGGTTTTGTTTTAGATTTTATATAATATAAATTATGAAAAGACACTTTCTCTAGAGAGATTGCTGCAAAGATTTGCCTAGTTTTAAGGAATTAGATTATATCCGGTAAAAAAAAATTAAGCGATCTATCCTGTACAAGGGAGATGCTACCAATTTTTTTCCTAATGTCGAATATCATTTAGATATAAGTTTAAAATTAGGTTTTGAAAGACGTAAGGATAGATGTGAAATGGGGTTTAATTCTTCATTCACTTAAGCAAATTGGTACATGTTGTGCAACAAGTCATCTTCATTCATTTTGATTCAAGGTCCGACTAGTTTCAGCCTGGTCCTACGAGGATGATTTCCTGTTATCATTAATAACAGTTTGGTTGTCGATTTGTCTGTCTCCAACTTAACTTGAACAGCTTATTCTCGCAACTCAACCTAAGGTCTTAGCCCTATGGGTTGAAATGTTTCTTTGGGTTTTCACTTGGACATTTATTAAATGATAAACCAGCAGCAAATCGAGATATCCAACAGACTAATTTTATCTGGATTTTTCAATCCGAATGAGATTTTTGGATTAATCCACCGGCATAAAGTACGTTTTTTTGACGAAAACAAAATTAAAAAAATATAGATAAAAGTTCATAAAACGTATGTTGTTCATATTAACAATACGGACAACTTTTGGCTTGATGCCATCGTTGATATCTCAACAGATATGAAGATAAAAATAAAATTAAAATTAATATTTGGATAAAAATTAATATTTGGATAAAAATTAATAAAATGAATTAAGCATCCCTTCTCTAAGCCCCTTTATTCCCTATCTTACCCCCTTTGAAGTTTGAACCCTTCGATGCTCTGTCAAGCTTTTCATGAAATAAAAATGTAGTTCTATTCTAGGCTACCAGAGTGGCCCGGGGTCACTTGCCCGGCCGGGCCAAAATAATTAAAAAAAAAAAAAAAAAAAAAAAATAGTTTTAAATTTTAGTTTTTATTTTAAATTTGGTGAAGAATTTTGATATGATCTTGAGGCAAAAATTGTTCAGTTTATTTTTCTGCATAACATAGTTTTTTTTCAGAATTTTTTGATTTTTTTTTATTTTTATTTTTTTTGCTGGGACCTTGCACGGGCTGGCCACCCGGGACCCGGACGGCCCGGCTGGTAGCCTAGGTTCTATTGTATTTTGTATGTGCAATGTCATTTTTTTTCCCTTTTTTTAGTATTTTTATTATTATCTGGATTTTTGAATAATCCTACCCCCCGATCATCCCGCCAGATAATCCGACCAAATTTTTCGGATGGATAACCCGTGCTACCTAGTTTAAAAAAGACTGAGTGTTTTTCTTTTGGAGGGTTGGACAAAAATTGGGGCTTGTGTGAAAAAGGCGAGGGGTGTGAGTGCAGAGAGTGGTTGAAATTGACTCGTGTAGTGTGTGGTTTGTCAATATTGAATCTGCGTGTGATTGCAGGTATGCTTTGTAATTTGAAATCAGGATTTGACTTTCCTGCGAGCATTTCTATATTTTAAAGGAAGTCACACTTTGATTGCGAGAATGATCCCCTCGTGTCCAATAACCCCATTATATTTATATTTTGTATATTTGTGCGGTTTACTTTGACCGTGCATGAGGATTGAGCGGATTTGTAGTGAGAGAATAAAAAAAGATACCTTTTATTTTGCTTATTAAATTTGTATGGCTGGATGTTGAGGTTCGTGGTGGCTGTCTAAGTCAAACCCCTTGATCTTGTTCCAGGCCTCTGAAGATGAAGTCATGTTCCCAAAGTTGGAGGCGTTTGCCGCCACAAAAGGCTGAGCCCGCCTACCATTCCTCCGTGCAGGATGCAAAGGAGGGAAGGTCCCGCATTCGCATTCGTGATTGTCTAGTGTCAGGAGATAAACCTCTCAAGACGAGTGTCAGCTGACACTTGAGTGCAAAAGGCTATCCTCAAAATCATTGAGGACCACGTGGTTATGGGTACTGCATACTACGTCATCATTGCGACTGCTCGCGTATTCATGCATGGCTAGTCGATATGATAAAGCCTACGTCGATGCTTCATTTATCCAGAGCCTCGTGCTCGACACTTGCTTACTTCCGTTGTCAAAAGGTTTTGGGTCGAATGTGGAAAAAAAGACTAGGCGTGATTTACGTGTGAAGCTTGGTTTATTTTTGTAAAACGTATTGCGTGGTTAAATTGGGCGTCCTAGTCGACTTACGAAGAGTCGAGCTCGGGAGATCAGCCCCGGGTGCGCCGGTTCGTGTGCGGGTCCAATTAAGGCGTTCGACCGCACATACCCCTATACTATAGCGAACGAGAAACGCCCTCGGCTGGGCCACCTTTGGGATTGCACTCGAGAAGTTTTTACACGTGGTTCGGTAGCTCGAGTCAGTGGGGATACGTCTGTCCAAGGGTGGTGACAACCCCTTGAGCAGAGGTAAGTTGTTCCTCGTGCGACCTCTATCCTCGTAGGGGTTCGCGAGAGGTACGGCTGGCGCACTCGGCCTGAGCGGTGAACGCTCTTGCAAAAGAAAGTCCTGCAAAATTCTACGTGACGCGTTAGGGAGGGTCCCCCAGCGGGACTGATGCGCTCGACAACAGGGGCGGGGGCGCGGGCAGGGGCGGGGGCGGGCATAGGGGTCGCGCTGAGCACAGGGTTGGGGCACAGGGGTTGCAGGCGTGCGCGGGGGTGGGCGCGGGGCTGGGCGACCCCCGAGGCCGGGGTCCGGGGACGAAAGCGAGGGTGGGTGTGGGGGTGGGGCCATGGTGGGCCGAGTGGGGGGGGATGGGCCAAAGGCAGGGGCGCGTGTGCGGGGGCCGGGGGCCGGGGTAAGGGGGCGGCGGCGGGGGCGGGAGCGGGGGTGGACGGGCGGGAGCGGGGGTGGACGGGCGGGAGCGGGGGTGGGGGCAGGGGTGGATGGGCAGGGGCGGAGGTCCGGTGCTGACGGGGGCGGAGTTCCGATGCTGACGGGGGTGAGGGCGAGGGTGGAGGGGTTGGGGCAGGGGCAGGGGTGGATGGGCGGGGGTCAGGGATCCCTGCGCCGGGGGTCCGGGGGTCAAACCCCCATCCTGGCTCGGGCCCCGGGGATCCCCGGGTGACAACCTTGGCTACGGGGGCCATCGGCCAGGATGCTTCCCGCGCGCGCACGCTGTTGGCGCCGTCTAAAAACCAGTGGCTCTACCTTCTCGGTGAGTAACAACCCCGGAAACGTCGGCAGGAAGTGGATGCAAAAAGGCAATGCCATCTGGTTAGTCATGCATATGTGGGATACTGACAGCACAGACGGGAAGTTGGCAGAGACCATTCGATCAAAACTCCCACATCTCCGCGACGTGGAATCCCACCTCATCGAACTTCAAAATGCTACTCCTCCCAATTTGAAAGGGTTTGATATCCTAAGGTCTTCTCCTACGGATTTCCTCCCACTCCAATTGATCAAGGAAAAGAGCCAACTTTCCACTCTTTACAGAGTGGTGGATCATCGCTGGCCAGAAACTGGAACCTGTAACTGGCACCACACAACTCCCCGACCGTATCCTTTGGGAGGAGGTCACCATCAAAACTGTTACAGACCAGCAGGCCAAACCTCTTATCTTTTCAATACTGAAGTTACTTCCCCCCAAGGATGGAAGGTTGACATACAAAAAACTGGATGGACACTGACTGATAACAACAGTGACATTACTAGTAAGATCCCCTGACTGAGTATTCATCATCGAAGGTTCGATACAGGTAACACTCTAACGGTTCAGAATCTACTATATTATAGGCTAACACTCTCTACAAGGTTGGTGGTATCCCATCGCTTCACCTTCACTCGAGCACACCTACGGTTGCATGTTGCTTGAGCAAGGGCATGGACATAGACACTGCCTGCTACACCTCCCCCCACGCCACCCTTGAGGACTCACTCCACCTGTCCGTGTGGTCGGAGTGTGTCATTGCCCGTGGTTTCTGGGACGAAGTACGCTCCATCTGGTTCCAGACTTACAGCAGGGGCAGAGAAGTACGGAACAAGGACTCCATCACCCGCAGAGATACCACAGATTCACTGGATAGGAGAACTAACAAGATCGCCGTCAAGATTCGCCTCAGAGCCTTTCCGTGCCGGTGGATGGACCCCAGAGACCACCCTCAATTTTCCAGGCTGCAGTGGCACAGTTGCTTGCAGTCTCAGCAAAATTCAAATTAAGGCTCCAACATTCTACCAAAAAAACCGAAATCTTCATTTTACCCCTCAAAGATATCATTTATTTTTGTTTGGACCCCTGGACACCCGTGTTACACTTACAGACCCCTCAGATTGTGGTCAAATTTGCAAGATAACCGTGACCGCTGTTTGGACGGAAGTTGGACCCAACGTCTTTTCCATATGCCCTTAAAAACAACTAGTCCATATTTTCAGGATGCCCCCAGAACAGAGGGCAGACGGCTCAGGGCATGCTGCAGGCCTGTCCTTTCGCCTGCCAGGCCCAGGGGCCAAGTCCCACTAGCAGCATTGATTTCATCAATACCCAAATCTGTACGTGTACCTGTTTGTGGAGATGTGCGGAAACTCAATACTATTTTCTGCACAATCTCCACAAAACACGTCCGGGTTCGGCCGTCGAGGAAACTCAACCCTGCTACCTTCACCCCCCCCAAACACAACGCACCCTTATTTTGGCCGTATCTGGCCGGAAATATAGCTTGTATACATTCACTTTTGAAGTGCGTTATGTTCGGGGGAAGACAGTAGTGGGACTTCCCCCCAGGGCGCAAAGCAAAGGCCTCTGATAGGGGGCTGCTGAATGATATGATACTGTTTTTTTTTTTTTCTGTTTTTTTTCTTCTTTTTTTTCAGGGGAAATTTTCGAAATGCCCCTGAAGTTTGCATTTATTTGCGATTCGCCCCTCCGACGGCCGACTTACCCCGATTTGCCCCTGGGGCCTCTGAACTTTCGAAAAGGCCCCTGTCAGTGAGGGGCACAACTTTTCGGAATGCCCCTACCGGTAGGCCGATCCCATTTCCCGTGGTGGATGTCCATTTTGCCCTTCTGCATTGGATGCATCTTCCTGGGATGCCCTCCAGCGGGGAGGCCCTCAGAATTCGAATTCAAACTCCTTGATTTTCCGGGCCTCCGCGCAAAAAAACAGGGCGCCAATCCACGTTGTGTCCACTGCTTCAATTCACCGCAGAGTTCATTCTTCTGGTACCGCGACCTGCCGCCGCCTTCGATGTTGGAGAACGTTGCCGAAGGTGAGTGTTCCTCCCCTTCTTTCACGCCTCTCTCTCTCTCTCTCTCTCTCTCTCTCTCTCTCTCTCTCTCTCTCTCTCT
>BFEA01000160.1:1583964-1603546 GCA_003427395.1 Chara braunii | reverse complement strand
TTCTTGTTTCTTCTTTTTTTTTTTGGAAAACGGCCTGGCCCGTGTATCTCGTTGGGCCCCTGTATCCCCGTTGCCCAAAAAAAAGAAAAGCTCGTGGCGCTGTATCTTTCCATGTTCTAGCCAAATTCACTCTCGTTTTGCACATTTCGATCGTGGAAACTGAGAGTGAATCTTCTGCTAGAACATGGAAAGATACAGCGCCATGAGCTTTTCTTTTTTTTTCTTGTTTCTTCTTCTTCTTCTTCTTTTTTGTTTTTTTTTGTTTTTTTTTGTTTTTTTTTTGTTTTTGTTTTTAACAAGGTTGCAGATTTTTCATTAATGATCAAAGGAGGCCGGGGCGTTGACCCACTAGCGGGGGGGTTTAGTTTACGTTTCGTGTATTTTCCAACGTGGCCACACTAGGGCCGTGAGATTTTCAGATCGGATGGCAAGGAGCCATGTACACTCGAAACCAGAACAAAACCTCGAGAAGTGGGACATGGCCCCCGGTTTCCAGCACAGGAATAGAATCTGTTTCCTTCATTTCTGATTGATAGTTTTTTCGTCCAGTTGTTATTTTCTTGCTAAGTTTGCAGCTCAGGGACGCTGGACCCGATTTCCAGCACAAGCTTCGCTGGGTAACGAGACACTGGATACTCCGGGTTGAGATGTGGAGGGATTCCGGGGGCCACGTCCCACTTCTCGAGGTTTTGTTCTGGTTTCGAGTGTACATGGCTCCTTGCCATCCGATCTGAAAATCTCACGGCCCTAGTGTGGCCACGTTGGAAAATACACGAAAAGTAAACTAAACCCCCCCGCTAGTGGGTCAAGGCCCCGGGTCCAGCGTCCCCCCAGAACTGGAATCTTAAACTTGGATGAGCAACTAAGATAATGAGCGGACCGTACAATAACGATAAAGCGAGAAGGGGCTAAGGTAAGCTGTTTGAGAAGAAGAAGTCATCAGGTACACTATTGAGGGCCGAGCTCCGGACTTCCATTTCCCTGTCGCGTCCCACAGATGTCTGGTGATAATCATGTTGCCTTTGTCTGAGAATGTTATCCACCGGAAGGGATCAGCCCATTGGCTCTCCATAGTACCCTTCGCCCTCTGAAAAGGGGGATATGAGAGCTTGGTCTTCCTCCATTCGGCTGCCATCAGTGTTCTGACTGCAAATTTGAACTTGTTTCTGACAGTCGACTGGCACCACTGAGCCCCTTTAAAGCGGCGTTCCCTTCTGGTGAGCCATTGTGTCCAGAAGCCTACAATCCGGAACTTATTGGCGATTGTCGATTTCGGGTCGTTCTCTGAGCTCCCCCTCATAATAAAGTCCCTGGTCCACTTTACTTCAGGGCCCACGTTCTGCTGACCCAGTCCCAGAAGCCCCTGGCGACCACGCACTCCCACCACAGATGTTCCGAGTCTTCCAATGAATCTCCCGGGCAGGCGTCGCAGAAGGGGTTGATTTGCATGCCTTTGTCCACACACCATGCTGCTGTAGGTACTGAGTTGTGAAGGTGCAGCCACTGAAGGCCGCCCAGTCTTGCTTCCAATGTACTCAGTGTCAGGGTGATAAAGGAGGTAATCCATTGAATACTGAGACCCAGCTGCGGATGGGCTGAATCTTTCTTCTTCCAGGAGCACAGAATGCCCATTTTTAGCGAAGATGCCTTGGATCGGAGGTTGTATCCTGCCTGAGGGCAATAGTCCAGTATGGGGGTTGGAGTTGACCTTGCCGATTCGTCTGAGTATATCCAGCCTACACGTTGGATGTCAATCCTCCAATCCATCTTGGGTTGGCCTCTCATCAGGCTGAAGTACTGCTTCTTTCCTTTGTGATCCCTTGATGCCATTGCGACCTCGCACCAATCCAGAGCATCTTGTACCGGTCGCTTATCCTGGATCTTGCGCATGCAGTCGCTCTCCTGTTTCCAGATGGAGGATGAGATCACCTGGTTTGTGACTGACTCTACCAAGTGGAATTTGGTGGGGTCATTCCGGTTCACCCACCATGTACCTGGGGCTTTGGCTTGGGGAGGGCCCTTTCGCAGATAGACCCATTCCTGCGGGATGGATTGGATGAGCTGCAGTCTGTGCTGTTAGATATTCCGAAGACCTTGGAGTCTCGACTTGATCCTCTCAGGTGGGTACCAGTCATCCGCCACTTCATCCCAGATGTGACGCAGCAACCATACTCCTTTTTGGATCCATTTCCATCCAAAATTACCGGGTTTGTTACTAACAGAAAAGGTGGAGCCAGACGGATCAGTGATCAGAGAGTTTTCAAACAGACAGGAATCCAGGATCTCCCTCCGATTGGAGGGTTTGACGAGAGTGTAAGGGAGGAGGCGACTCCATGCTTTAAGAATGGGTCTCCAGGTAGTTAGTTTGGAAGAGGTCACGAATGGGTGCATCAGCAGTGTGTTCCACACAGCCTGTGGGTCTTGGAAGCCCCAGTCCCTTGCCAGGGCCGCCTGAGCCAGAATCATCCATGGCTGTTCGTGTGTTGCTGTGAGAAGCCTGACTGGCCACTTTGATAGGAGGGCATCGTTCTGTTTTTCGGGGTCTAGTATACCTAGTCCCCCTTGTGTTTTCTTTTCCGTTATTTTCCACCAGGCTACTTTACTGATGCAAGAGGGGACGTTGGAGTCCCCTTTCCATAAGTACTTGGTGAGCAGTTGACGAACTAGCTGGGCGGACTTTGCCGGAAGCTGTCTGATTGATAATATGTACCAGCACGTAGATAGGATGGCGCAGTTTGCTACTATCGCTCTTCCGAACAAGGACAAATGGCAGTTCTTAGATCTTATGGTGCAGGCATCCCTTATCCGGTTCTCAATAATACAGGATTGCTCCTTATTACTGTCGCCGAAGGAGATTAATATGCCCAAGAATCTTTCTGATTCAGTGCTCGGTTTGGTTTTGATCCCCAGATCAATGGCTAGGGGGGTGTCGTTCCTTGTTATAGCTAGAGATTTACTCCAGCTTGTCTTCATTTCTGATGCTTCCTCGTAGATTGAAACACATTCCTTTAGCGCAGTGAGGGATGAAGGAGAGTTTTCTGAGAGGGCAGAAAAGTCGTCAGCCAGGGCCGAGACCCTCAGCTCGTAGCGTGGCGTCACCCTTAGTCCTCTGTAGTTCGGGTGGGACCTAACCATGTTCACGAGTATCTCTAACTGAATCACGAACAGGGATGGTGCCAGAGGACAACCTTGCCTTAAAGAGCGAGAAATTGTGAAAGAATCAGAAATGAACCCGTTGACTACAACTTTCCCGTGGGAACCCTGGTACAGTACATCAACCCATTTCAGGAAGTGTTTGCCCAGTCCTACCCTTTTTAGAACCTCTTGAACGAATTTCCAGTTAACCCGATCGTATGCTTTTTCAAAGTCGACGAGTATGATGGTTGTGTTGGACTCAGTTGCTTTGATTAAGTCTATTGCCTGCGTTATGGTCATGACATTGTCTAGAACTAGTCGTCCGGGGACGAAGCCGGACTGCTCTGCAGCAACCAGCTTTGTCATGAGCGGGGCTAGCCTTCTAGACAAGGTTTTAGCAAGGATTTTTTCGGAGACATTCAGTAAGGAGATTGGACGGTAAGTCCTGACGTCCGACCTGTCCCCCTTCTTATATAGGAGAGTAATGACCCCCTCTGTGGTACGGGTACCTAATTTGAGACCTTTCAAGGCACTGTTAAACACTCTGAGGAGGTCAGGGCCAATCAGGGGCCAGAATTTCTCATAGAATTCAATTGGGAAACCGTCCGGGCCAGGGCATTTGCCCCTGGCCATGCTTCTCATGGCTTCCGTCAGTTCCGACCACGAAATTTGGTGATCCAATTGTTCTTGTTCGAAGACAGACAGGAGCCTGTTGGTTGAGTCCCACAATCTGTGCTCCATATCTGGTGGGACAATCGGATCTTCTGGGTTCTTTTCAGATGTCAATAATTTTTCATAAAAAAATCTGACATATTCGCAAATGGTCTGTGAGTCCCGTGCTTTGTGTGAGGAGGCGTTAGTAGGGTGGGATAGTTCTGAAATTAGATTTGACTTGGTGTCGTGCTTCCTCACTAGGAAAGTGTCCGTGTTCATCCTGTCTTTGTGCAGAACATTGTTGATGCACTTAAATCTGTGCCATGCTTCTTGTTTCTCTATTTGGATATCTTGCCATTCTTGCAGCCACTGAGATCTACATATCAGCCAGTGGCGGTCCGTGAGGGAAGAAAAGCCCAGCATTTTTTCTGCTTTTTCAATTTTTCTGCGTAGCTTGACTTCTTCAAAGTTCCTATTGGCTGCTTTAACCGAGATATCATTTGTAGCATGGCCGACATAAAATGGATACCTTTGTCAAGCCAGTCCCCTGGGGATGGGAAGCGGGAGGAGGAACTCCTCCATTCCTCCCAGAACTCCCATACCCATTCAGTCATATGAGGGTCGTCCATAATTCTCATGTTCAGTTTGAAAGTTCCTTTGCCCGTCTCCAGATCCGCTCCCATGTCCACTATGATGGACACTGGTTTATGGTCCGAGATGGGCTCCGTATCGATGACTGCATGTGATACTACGGGTAGGATTGTTTCGCTGACGAGAATGACGTCTAACCTTCTGGAGGTCGCTGGCAGGTTGTTATTCGTGTTTGAGGAGAACCAAGTGTACTCCTCAAGTGTAGGGTGGAGCTGGCGGAGGGGATCAAACAGACCGTGCTCCAACATGAGTTCGTTGAGTGCTATCGATTCGGCTGGATGAGACAGGGGTGATGTAGAGTCCATTGACTCATGCAGGACCGTATTCCAGTCTCCCCCTACCAGTAGGTACTCAGTGTGAGGAATGACTGTGCGCAAGGAGTGAAAGAAACCAATTTTGGATGTATGATCTGCAGGTGCATAGACTGAGACTATGCACCATTTGTGGTTATTCACCGTCAGGGTGAGTTTCGCCCATCTGCCTTCATTGTCAGTTTCGATCTCAGAGATAGAGTTTCCAAGTGAACTGTGCACTAAAATAGCTACTCCGCCCTTGGTACCGTCGGCGGGTGACCATATCTGTGGGCCAGTCCACCATGTCCCTAGTTCCTGAATACGGTCGCTGTTAAGTTTCGTTTCTTGTAGAAGAATGATTCGAGCCCTGTTTTCGTGTATCCATGATTTGAGTCGGGCTTGTTTGAATTTACCGTTACCGTCCACTAATCCTCTGACATTCCATGAGGTGATCCTAACCTTAGGCTCCATCCGTCAGAGCGGATGGTGCCTGTGAATGGATAGACACCGCGGCTGGGTTGGGGGCAGAGAATGCGGACTGCAGGGTTGCATTGTCCCAGGGGGTTCTGAGAACCTCTGCGAAGGACCTGGAGAAAATTTTCCTTTCCGGGAGGACATAATTGATTTCTGTAATAATCTCGCCTCTGATGCCGTCTCCCAGGATTGGAAGCTGTCTTTCTTCGCTGCTGGCCTTAAACCAGCTCAGCGGGGCCCAATAGAAACCTTCGCTTGCTTTCTGGATGTCAATCCCTGGGGCGGGGTGAGTATCGAGACACAGCGCATAGATCGGGTAAATTTTCCCGGAGGCACCAATCTTGTTAAATTTGACCAGAGGTTGGTTCGGAATGGGTCTCACTGCAAATCTGTTCTTCAGGAGCTGTGCACCCAGATTGTAAAGAACCATGTGGTCGGGCGGTGATTGCAGCGAGGCATATGGGATGTTGTAAGCCCCATGTTCATTCACTTGGAGGAGCATGAATGGTCCCTGGTTGGTGTTTTTGAACAGAAGGGGGATTCCCACCTGTGTGCTTACCACTTGACCGCTGGAGGGAGACTGGGTTCCTGTAGGCAACTCAGTGGCGTCATCGAATGCCTGTGGATGGGTCCTCTTGGGCGACATCCCTGTTCTGCGTAAGTCATCTAACACCATGTCTGCTTGAGGCTGCAAAGAAGAACGGGAATCGAGTGCTCCGTCCCTCGAGCCTGCGGCCGGAGGGAGGGGACCGCCTGTTGGTGCTTTCAGCTGAGAAGGTTTGTTGCCCTTGGGGTCCTCTGAGCGAGGAGGGGTTCCGCTTGTGGGCGTCCCGGAGGTGCTGGCTCCGCCAGGGTTCGCACCCTGCCATTGCTGCATCTTCTGGGCCCATGATAACCTGGTGTGGCCGCCTGCATTTGGCCGGTTCGTGGGCGGTTGGCCCAATGGCGAGGGGGTGTACTGGTTTGTCGTCCCCTGGCCCAACTAGTACTTGGACTTTTGAGCCATTCGATTGCGATTCCCTCCTTTGGGTGTTGTTACGGAGTGACGGAGGTCCTGGCTCATCCAATGGAACGATCGTGACGTATCTCTCGTGTCATGCCTCGGATCCTGTCGAAGTTCTTGTCGTGGGTTGGACCGTTTGTCCTGGCGAACTGGTGAGGGACGTGATCCTGCCGCTTGGAGCCGCGGATCTGTTACTGAGGAGGATTGGGGGATGGTGCCTTGCCCCAGTGCTCCTGAGATTGCAGGCGTGTGTTGTGTGCCAGCTGGCACTGGTTGTCACTCTTGGTTATCGATTGTCGATTCCGTGCAAAGGCACTCGTCCAGTAATCTGATGTACCGTTTACAGCCTTTGCACCAGGGGTGGTTACTGTTAACCAAGTCCCCTGTCAAGAACTCGGATCCAATGAAGACTTTCAGAGTTCTGACGAATCTCTCCTCTGCTGAGGGGTCAAGCTGGTACTTGAGATTTCCCAGCTTAGGATCTACCGGGTCGCTGACCACGTCGAACTCCTTGACGATTTTGCCCATTACCTTCTCTATCCCCGATCTAATGTAGAACGAGGCGTTGATCGGAAAGCGAGTGGCCATGACCCAATAAGTTTTCCTCTTTTCTTCTTCCCGGTGCTGCATCCATTCCGCTCGAGGCATCCACGGGCGGAATAGGATTTTGTAAGTTTTACTTCTCTCTACAAATCGTTCCATTCCCCTTGCAAGTAGACATTCCACGACCTCCGGAACTTTAGCAATATATGTGAGTTGCATTTTGCTTTCGATGTGGGTGAGGCCCCGATGAGACATCAGTTTCTCGGGGGGAATTAACGCATCCTCGATTGATCGAATCAAGTCGATTTTTCGGTCATTGGTGAAGTTCTTGGATTCTCCCTGGAACAGGACGGCTATTGCCATATTCTTCAGGAATTCCTCTTCGACCGCCCTAATGCAGTCATTAGGACGGATCTCTAAACAACTGTTTTCTACATCCACCGATGTTTCGATGAATTCAGATACATCTTGGTTGACATGATTGATGTACCAACCGCCAACCATATCGACCAAGCGAGAAATCTCTGCATCCGTCATTGCAGCTAGAGGTGAAGGCGCAGGTTCGACCTCGATTGGTATCTGTGAACCAGTCGTAGAGGATTCCATGGTTATGGTCGGCCCTTGGCCTATTCCGCAGGTTAGGTAAGAATAGTACAGATGCGAGTGTTATGGGAATTATGAGACACTGTCTCACGATTAAATAATTATTAGTGGCGAGTATTAAGAGAGTAGTCTAGTCTGAGAAATACGCAGAATTCAGGCATTCACGGGCGCCTATTATCCGTTGGTAAAACACTAATTCCAGCGTGACCTAGATGGGGTTGGGTTCGGCCTTGATCCTGAAGTCACGATGGGGAGTTCAGATTGAAGGTCCGGAAGGTGGAATGAGGGGAGGGAGGAGGGAATGGAAAACAGTGTGTAGGGAGGGGAGCGTGGGGCTGGAAAGCCCAGAAAGATTGGGTAGGCGGATTGCTCGATCGAAGTATATCGAGAAGTAGAAGCGGGAATCCAGAAGCGAGCGCCCTGGGTCGTCGTAGGGAAGGACCCTGTTTTAGGATAATCGGGGAAATTTAGGAAACGCGGGGAACCTCGTCTAAGAGATTGTCGGAGCTCCAGGTATGTTAGCGGAGAAAGACTTGGAAATAGATTACCTATTAATAAGGGACGAAGGGAAGTGTTGGCGGGCGCAGTATTAAAAGCGAGGAATGGTATATCGATGGTGAGGCCAGGGAAAGCAAGATAGGTTTAAAAATTGAAATTCGATAGCGAATCTGTGTTGCTGGAGAACTTACTATTTTTGGTAAGAGGCCGGAGTTAGGTGGGGTCGACACGGTCCAGAGCAGAAGCGGAGAAGCAATACTATAGTAGGCGAAATGTGGATGTAGACTTACCAAGAATCGGACCAAAGCAAGAGCGGTGAGGCCATGGGGAGCAAGTTAGGTTTAAAAAATTGATATTCGGCTGCGATTCTATGTTGCTAGAGGACTTACTATAGTTGGTAAGAGGCCGGAGTTAGGTGGAATCGAATCGGTCCAGAGTAAAGGCGGACAGGCAATACTGTAGCAAGCGAAATCTGGATGAGACTTACCAAACATAGGATGGACCGGGGTATTGGGAATTATCTGGAAGGGTAGGGGTAATGCGGTAAATTAATAGTTACGCTGTGTGATTGTAATTGGGGGGAGGGGGTAAAAGAGGTGTGAAAAGTAAGTGTCCAGCGGGGAGTCAAAGAAGGTAGACGTTGATACCTGCAGAACACCAGCATAAGAGAAACCAAAGCTTTGAACTTCACTGCGTTGAGGAGGTATTCCTGTCCTCCAGAAAAGCAACTGGTAACGCTGTAGCGGAGCGCCGGTGCTCGGCGCTAAGCTGGTAAGACTCGGTAAGGCACTGGTAAGCGATTGAATTCCTGAGTGGAGGGTGCGAGTGGGGCCGGCCACCACACGCCCTACCCTGCTTAGCGGATGGAGGAACTCGCTTGGCAATGTTGGGTAGAGGCGTTTCTCCTTCCCCGTCGTACAGGGAGGAGAGGTTGGCGATGGTGAAAAAACCGTGGTAACTTAGTCACCGCGCGACGGCGCATGTACTAGCGTGAAAATTAGCGCAGTAACGCTGGAGCGCGCGCCGGTCCCCTCTTCCCTGAGCATAAGTTTTCTTTCCTTCCTTCTTTTTCTTTTTGGAAAACGGCCTGGCCCGTGTATCTCGTTGGGCCCCTGTATCCCCGTTGCACAAAAAAAATGAAATCATGGCCCTGTATCTTTCCATGTTCTAGCCAAGATTCACTCTCGCTTGCACATTTCGATCGTGGAAACTGAGAGTGAATCTTCCGCTAGATCATGGAAAGATACAGCGCCACGAGCTTTTCTTTTTTTCTTCTTGTTTTTTTTTTTTTTTTTTGGAAAACGGCCTGGCCCTTCGACGTGGATGACTAGACTGCAGTTAGAAACTTTGCCCTGCGACAGAGACGCGACCTAAGAGTTTGGACTGCAGTGTAAACTTGAGAGGGGACTGGACTCCAAAACGGCAGTTTGAAACGTATTTTCAAACTCTAACCCTGACAGCGCCCTAGTTTTCTCATAATTATTGTACTCATCAGGGATGTTCGACTTGATTTCCAGCAGGTGATACTCCCCAACTATAGACTGGAGTCACATGCTATGTTGTTAGCGGAGTTTGCTCTTATCAGCTTCCCTAGCGCTGACAGAGAGTGTTTTTCTATTAAAAAAAAAAAAAACATGTGACTTGTGGCACGTGGATTGAATTTCATAGACTGTTGTCTAAACAAAATGAACTTTGGGCAAACTTTTAGGGTCTGGTATCCATTATGCATAGATGCGCAACAACCAACATTATGGTGAATGAACACTTGTCTCCGAGTCCCCCCTCTGTGCTCCATCGCTCTGTCAGAGAGGGGGACCCAATCGCCCCGCTAATCTGTGTTTAGTTGATGGAGTCACGAGGAGTCATGATAAGAGTGTGTCCTGCAATAGTGAGGATAATCCTTGAAATCCCTCCGCATATGGGACCGGTCATCTCCCTGTATGCTAATGATCTAACGATACTGGTTAAGCCATTGACAACCAACCTCTTTTTTTTTTTTTTTCTTTCATGAACAAGCTACTGAACTTCGGGATAGATGATGAAAAAACTACGAATTTTTTTTACGATCGCTAAACACCTCCTAAAATCAACAACAATTTTAGGAACACTCAAGTATCTAAGGGATTTCCAACAGATCATAACTAAGATCACTAAAACTGACTTATTCTCTGACAAACTCATCCAGGCCTCACGCCCCCTATCTGCTAGGTTACAAAGCAACGTGACTCACTCCAGCTCCGCCCAGTGTCGTTCTGTGTCAGCAACCCCCAACTGTCCCTTAGGATGCCCCCACATAGCATCCACAAATCTCCTTCCAAGGCCTCATGCCCTTACCTTCGGCAAGTTACAGGGCATCACCCCAGCTCCAACCACTGTCGTTCTGGCATTGAACAGTCACGGATCCTGAATATAACAGTTTAATTTCAATGCAGCTTCATACAAACTACCAGCAGACCCTCAAAGTCTTGACGGATTCCACAAGCTACCAAGAATAACAAGGCCGATAAATAATTTGATGGTGAGGGATGTCTCATTGGTTTTTTGGAAATCGAAACCTAGTGTATTTCCGGATATTTTCTTGGATGATGAATTGAATGTTGTTGATCTTAACATCTGACGAATGATCTGTAAATTTGATTTTTGTTTGATTCTCAATTCGTTTTTTTTTTTTTAATAGATTGATGGTCGAAGTTTACAGTCGACTACTTTGTTCTATACTCATATAACCATCTAAATTAGTCTGCAAATTACAACATGTGGTAATTTTTTAATCTACTTTCTGTATCCTTGGATTTGAAAACCACAACTGTAAAATTCTTAAGTCTATTTGGATATCAAAATTAATCTCCTAATCTTATTTTCCAAAGTTCAGCCGCACAATTTGATGTTTTGTACTTCTGATGTCATAATCTGCAATTTCAAATAGTAGAATCCTTTTTTTTTTAATCTAAGTTTTGTTTTTCATGAATTTCAAACAATTTATGTGTATGGATATTGATCTAATAATCGAGTTGAAAACCCTAAATTCGTAAGTGTCAGAATTTCGCCCTGCAGAGTTGTATTCTAGTACCTTATTTTTGCATTGATTGTGTTTGATCTACTTGGATTTGGATGGTGTTTTTTTTCTCTCCAACTTACACCTCCATGTTGGGGTTGCATAGGTAGGGGTGAGTGTCTTTTGGCTAAGTGGGGTTAGTAGTTGGAAGGATATAACGACGGTTTGTTGGCGAGGGGGCTAGTTGGTAAGACGGAAATAGGGCATAACAACGATGGAGATCGTGGCTCCACCGTGATAAGTCTTGCCAGAGTGGAGATTGGGATGAAGGTTTAGGTGGCCTGGATATATGAAGCACGACCAGTGCACGAGGGAATCCGGATATTTTGAAACCTTGGTTGCGGTGGTGGATTCAACGGATCGTCCTACGACGGGTTTCACCATCATATCCACGAGTTCAAGGTTGGTCGATGTCAGAACGACGCTGGTCAGAGCTGAGATTTGGTTGCGCTGCCTGTAACCTGAGTTATGTGGGGTTTTGAGGCCTAGTAGAGAGATCCGGGGAATTGTCGAGGGTGGAAGGCAATCCAATGGCTAACCGCGAGTTGTTAGTAAGGTCACGCGGGTCAGAGCTTGCGTGGGTTGCCCCGCCCTGTAACCCAACGGCTGGGGGCGTAAGGCCTAATAGAGCTTGATATCGAGGATAGGTGGGTTGAGACAACTGTAGGATGGTCGATTGAATAACATTGGGGTAATGTGGTTTTGATTATATCGGGTTCCAAATTATCCTTATTGGTTTTCAATTTTCACAAACAATTTTGTTATTCTCCGTTGTTTTTTGTGGTCTTGGGAATGCTTTAGGATTCTGGTATTTCTTGCAATTCAATTTAGGCTTCTTTGATGATGTTATATTAATGGATTTGCAGTTTTTCAATGCCAGAATGACGCTTGTCGGTGCAGGGGAGTTGCCATGTAACCTGTTGATAGCAAGAGTGTGAGGCCTGATAGAGAGTTATGGGGATGCCTTGGGGCGAGCATTCCAACGGAAAACCAAGGGTTGTTGTCGGGACGATGCTAGTTAGAGTTGGGGTGAGTCGTGTTGCCCTGTAACCTAGCAGGGTGGGGGCATGAGGCCTGGGAGAGCTCGACAGGGAATAAGACAGTGTTAGAGAATTTTAGAGGGTTTTGTTAGGGATTCCATGGGTTCTGAGCATTTGAAGGACTTCTGTGACTCTCCTTTTTGACTTAGTAATTGCTACTTGAGTAACCTAGTGATTGGTTAACAGTTATCCACGATTTTCCTAAATTTTCCTGAACAGTTACTCCTTTAATGGTTCTAAAAAAAAGGAGATGAATGATGGGATCTACAACTATGGCGCTGATTGGTGGCTTGACTGGTATTTGCCTTAGTCCTGAGCCCCAATGGTTTGCGAATAGATGGGGTCAGAACGACGTTGGTTGGTGCTAGGGCTTTGTTGCACTGGCCCATAACTCAAGTTGTACAAGGGCATGAGACCTGGTAGAGAGATCTAGGGAGTTGTCGAGGGTGGAAGGCGCTCTAGGGTTTTTCTGTGAGCTGATGCCAAGTCGATGTTGGCCGGAGCCAAGGCGGGTTGCTTTGCCCTGTGACCTAGCAGATGGAGGGGGTCTGGGGTGGGTGGTGCCATTTTGTAACCTAGCAGTTGGGGGCATGCAGCCTGGTAGACATTGGGCATCGGGATATAGGGGTGAGGCAGGTAGGGTTGGGCTATTGAAAGGCCCTAAGGCAGGTGGTTTTTTCATTCTGAATGCTCCTTTGATCCGAGCTTTGGGAGATAGAGAATTTTAGTGTTCTTCTGTAGATTACACAGTTGTCTTTCTTTGCCGAAATCGGGTAATGGCCCCGTTATCTCAAGGATTTCTCCATAAATTTCTGAATTTCTCAATATGATCTTGAATGGGACGCTGGGCCCGGTTCTCAGCACATGCTGCTTCCCACGAATAGATTGGAGCATGTTTCCCCCCCCCCCAAAAAAAGGGTGCTTGTTTTGAAAATTCCAGAAAAGATCAGGAAAAGTCCCAACCAAATACAAGCAAAGGATATAGAAATTCTTCCTTTTCCCCCTCGTCCCCTTGCCCCACCGCTGCCTCCATCGAAAATGACCGCCCCTGATCATGAACACTCCTCATCGGCCCCAACTTGGGACAGACCCGTTCCCCCCCCCCTCTCCCACAAAGGCATCCAGTTCCAACCCAAAGTATGCCTCTGCCGACCCCTTGCCCTTACCTGCCACCGCTGGGATATGATGCCGACCCATACATCTCCCCCAGCCCCAAAAACCAACCTTTTTTTTTTCTTTTTTTTCTTTTTTTATACTTTGTTTTATAAAGTCCATGGTGTTGGAGGCCAGTCACTGAGTGCACAGTGATCACCTGGAGCAGTAGGATGTGGGTGTCCTGGAATATGAGACCACCTCCCATCCCATCCTCACGTCAATACTCCTAGCGCACCCCCTATCCCACTATCCTACCTGAGTGTGACCAACACTCAAGACCATTACCCTACCAATGGGCAGGTAACTTGGACCGAGCAGCAGTGATAGGCACCAGGGTTGATAGGTTGCCCAACCCTGGTGGAAGCGGAATCGGATGAGCCTTGTCGAACGGGATCTTCGGAGGCCAAGCACAGACAATCAACTACAACCCCCAAGAGACTTCGGGCCCTAGGTTCAGACAGGGTAGCGCCCATTGAAGCAGTTTTACCGTCCTTCCCCTAGCTTACCCAAGGCCATGCGGAACTCGGACTGGCCTGGGCGACTAAGTCTTGTACTCCTACCCTTACCCTAGGGTCTAAGCCTTATATAGCCACCAAACAGTTCTATCCGAATATTAGTAGGAACTCCGGCAACCCTTACCTGTACCTACTGCAGGTACTAGACCCCACCCAGTGACTAGACCCCCCCAGTCTGATAGTTGTGTAGTTCGCAATGTATGTGTATACCCGAAGGCTATGTATATCCCGTGTATCTATGTGTCAAGATGTATAGACAGCACCATGTGTGGAAACTTGTGTATGTAGCCCGTAGGCCATGTATAATTTGCAAGCTATGTAAATGCCCAAAGGTTGTGTGTACTCTGTTAATCAATGTATCGAGACGTATAGGCAACATCATGTGTGTATATCGAAGAGAGAACGGGGCAAGTTGGACAAGGACCCCCCCAAGGTCCGAACCAAGCTCGAACCCATGACCTTGTAACATGTAATCGAATGACTCTACCATGTGAGCAACTAGCGGAAATGGCACGAACGTGTGATATGCCAGACTGGGGAGATCAACAGAACACCCAAGACCAACACCCCCAAGCAACCCATGTGAAACCCAGAACCAACATACAACACCATGAACAACCTTTGTGTGGTGTGCAGGTAGTGTATGTAATAGTACCATGCGTCAGCCCAAGGGGAGTGTATGTCCAGCCGTGCGTCAATCTAACGCCCTGCCGGTGTCTATGCGCAACGTTGCAATTGAGTTTTGAACTCGCAACCTCATACCACAATGCACATTTCCAACCAGTGCTCTAACCAGTCCGAGTTCCGCCTGGCCTTGTGTAAGCTAGGGGAAGGACGGTAAAACTACTTCAATGGGCGCTACCCTGTCAAACAGTTCTATCCGAATATCAGTAGGAACTCGGACAACCCTTACCTGTACCTACTGCAGATACTAGACCCCACCCACTGACTAGACCCCCCCAGTCTATTAGTTGTGTAGTTCGCAATGTATGTGTATACCCGAAAGCTATGTATACTCCGTGTATCTATGTGTCGAGATGTACAGACAACACCATGTGTGGAAACTTGTGTATGTAGCCCGTAGGCCATGTATAATTCGCAAGTTATGTAAATGCCCAAAGGTTGTGTGAACTCTGTTAATCAATGTATCGAGATGTAAAGGAAACATCATGTGTGTATATTGAAGAGAGAACGGGGTAAGCTGGACAACGACCCCCCCAAGGTCCGAACCAAGCTCGAACCCATGACCTTGTAATATGTAATCGAATAACTCTACCATGTGAGCAACTTCCCATCTATTTCCCGACTCCCGAAAAGAAAAAAACAGAACCCGGGAATCGTAAAAGCTTCCGAAAGATGGGAGCCACCCGAAATCAAGAAAACGAAACGGGGTTTTTATGGGGTTGGTATGATACAAGCAAAAAGGGTACGAAAGATAGCACGGGTTCGGAAAGTGGTTCGTCATACCCAAGGCCAGGCGGAACTCGGACTGGCCTGAGCGACTTATACTCCTACCCTTACCCTAGGGCGCAAACCTCACGCCCTGTGCTGTCTTTCGTTTGGAGTGCTAGATGTGCGGAAGGAGGCCCAGAAAAACAGCAAGATGGGTTGTGCCAAGGATTTTTGGAAATTGAGTGTGGTGACACAGACGAAACTGAAATCCCCCGTGTTGGTCCGATGAAGTTAGTCGGTTGCTTTCGCGCGTCGCGGAATGCGCGCACGGGCACGGCGCGAAAAGAAAAAAATCCAAATTCAATCCAAAAAGTATTGTCGAGCTTCCCACCGTGCTACGGCCCGTCGTTTAGAGCGGAAGGGCTTTGGTACGCTTCACGTGTCTCGTTTTCGTATCAAATCCCGTCGTCGCTCGCTGGTTAGTTCTGAGTCTGACGTGGATGGTATCATCCGCGTGGCCCTTTCCTTATGCTCGTCTTCACTCCGTACTCGGTAGTGGAAGCCCTTTGCTCCGTAGCGATCAAAACATTGGCACTCTGTGCATAGGGTGCGTGGCCAATGGGGTTCTACTGTCGTCCACGGGATGACGATCAACTCGTTGAATGACAACAAATATCGAGTAAGGTGGAAAGTGCGTATCGATAATGACAAACCCAGCCTCTACGAACCCTGAACAACGGTTTGCTGGAGGGAAGTAGTATCGTCCGCCGATTTGTGCGACAACTTCTCGTACATCCCACTCGCATACACGTGTCCTTTCCTCGTTGTAGGGAAAAGGCCGTGTTGAGACGGGAGATACGGGAGGCTGGCGCCCGGTCGAAGGGTGCTTATCGGTCCACATATCACTCAATTGCAAAAATCTCGAGACGTCATCAAGAAAAGAAAACACTTGCGCAACCCCCAATCAATCCTTTTCGACACGAGAGAGAGAGAGAGAGAAAACACTCATCAACTTGATCATGCATAAAACTAAAGGACCGACCCGCGACTCAGGTTTAGTGAGCCAACGCGACATTAACCCAAGGCGCCTTGTTTTTCGGGGCCGCCCTGTGGCTCAGTGGCTGATGTCGTGCAGCATAAGGCAGATGGCATGCGAAGTGCATTCAAAACTACAGATCTAAACACTCTTGCATTCCCGAACAAAATCCCGACGACAATTGTCTAATCAACGCAAAAAGACACGCATCTCCATACATACATTCACTGTGGAAGGTGCGAAAATGAGATATGCACAGGGACACAAAGATGAGTCGCTGAACGATACACACACATCCACCGTTCACAAGACAAGAAGACAGGGTCCTTGCATAGCGGGACTACCCAGGAAACTAATGGAAGAGTTCCGGAAGAAGTTCTTTCACACAGAAACAACATGCCGACTCATTCTCATTCAAGGGAGAGACAATTATTCAGACGCATCATCATTCAAACGTGAAGAAGAGAGAGAGAGAGAGAGAGAGAGAGAGAGAGAGAGAGAGAGAGAGAGAGAGAGAGAGAGAGAGAGAGNGAGCCAACGCGACGTTGATCCAAGGCGCCTTGTTTTTCGGGGCCGCCCTGTGGCTCGGTGGCTGATGTCGTGCAGCATAAGGCAGATGGCATGCGCAGTGCATTCAGAACTACAGATCTAAGCACTCTTGCATTCTCGAACAAAATCCCGACGACAATCATTTAATCAACGCAAAAAGACACGCATCTCCATACATACATTCACTGTGGAAGGTGCGAAAATGAGATATGCACAGGGACAAAAAGATGGGTCGCTGAACGATACACACGCATCCACCGTTCACAAGACAAGAAGACGGGGTCCTTGCATAGGGGGACTACCCAGGAAACTAATGGAAGAGTTCCGGAAGAAGTTCTTTCACACAGAAACAGCATGCCGAATCATTCTCATTCAAGGGAGAGACAATCATTCAGACGCATTATCATTCAAACGTGAAGAAGAGGAAGAGAGAGAGAGAGAGAGAGAGAGAGAGAGAGAGAGAGAGAGAGAGAGAGAGAGAGAGAATCGAGGGAGGAAAGTCAAGATAGAAGATGACAAGGTCCGGAGAGAGAAAAGTTCGGCGTTGCCGCCGCACACTCACGTCTGAGGCAAAGATTCGCAATCACAAAGGCGCATTCGCCGTGAATTCCAATATGGCCCCAGGCCAATCACTCACTCAACTCCGATCATCAATCCCCATACCTRCACCRACGGTCCCGGCCGTCGCGTGCTAACYCCCACCACTGCGATCGTCACCCCGCCGACGTAAACTCGACACGGCTCGCCYRGATCCCACAGTCCGTCGTGGCGATCAAGCGCGCAACCGATCAGCCTATCGTCAGCCCGACAGGACTTTCCGACTCGCATCAAACACTCTGCCTAGCCACTGCTTCCCGGAAGCTGGCTTCGGAGTCGAGAACGTAAGAGAGAATTGCGGACGCGCTTGCGGATTTTATAGTTGCGACAGGGGAGACAGACGGGAAAGAAAGCGAAGGGAAGGTTGGGTTGTAAGAGGAGAAGCAGGAGGAGAAGACTTTGAGAGGAGCGCTCCGTGGAAGCCATGTTGATCCCTTGGGACTCAAGGTTCAACCAATCAGATTCGTCGCGCAATAGGAAGATCCTATTGATCCACGTACCTGATTGGGGAGCGAGAGTTATCGAAGGATCGACCGGGCGTCGTGCGCTAGATCAGAGGGTGAGAAGGGAAAAGGCGCGGGTCCAAGATTCAGAGGATCAAGAAAGGGAAATGAGCGCGCAAAAAGCAAAGCGGGAGAAAGAGAGAGAGAAAAAAACAGTTACGAGGAGAGAGAAAGAGGAGGGAGAAGGGGAAGGGAGCGCGGGAGGGAGCGATGCGGGGGACAGAGAGGAGAAAGCTTTTGCATGGGCGGTGCCGTCAACAAAAAGAGAGAAAAAGGCACCCAAACAGTTACAGCTTGCCTCTATCCTAATTCAAAATTGAAATCACCATATCCGTGCACGAAAAAACGACGCGGGAAAAGAAAATCCTACGCCTATTCGTATTCGCACAAAATTCCGAGAGTTTTCCCCAACGCGACCGAGAACATTTACACACAAAAACGACAAGTCGAAGTTCCGCTTATCCCGGAATTTCCAACTGCTGGGCCCAATTCCCAATGCGCTCGCTAAGGCGCTCATAAATTCCCATGTATTTCCCGACTTACAAAAAGAAAAAAACAGAACCCGGGAATCGTAAAAGCTTCCGAAAGATGGGAGCCAAAAAAAACGTGGCACCCGAAATCAAGAAAACGAAACGGGGTTTTTATGGGTTTGGTATGATACAAACAAAAAGGGTACGAAAGATAGCACGGGTTCGGGAAGTGGTTCGTCACATATGTGACGCGCAGGGGGTTCCAAAATTATGCGATGTCCTGATTGCATGTCATGGCGGAGAAGGAGAGAGAGAGGGAGAGAACAGAGTGATCATGCATGAGGAACCAAGCGTATCGACAAATGATCCGGCCAGAGTCCATGTTGACGCCAACTTCAATTGCAATCTTCCGTTGGCTCGTGCTGCCGGAATTCGCGATGGTCATCCAGGTGACGCCATCATCGTCCGCCGGTTCTCCGTGTGCTCTGCACCCCAGTTTGTCATCGCCCGTCGAATCAGAGCGTAGGTTGACGTCATCGTCGATGGCGTGATCTTCGCGAAGCTTACTGATTCGTGTTGTTTTCCCCTGCCAATTAGATGGAGAGAGGAGGGGGAAGGGGGAATAGTGATGCGACCGGGATCTACCTCCTAGTTGGGATGGGCCAATAGAGGCGGTACATGGAGGGGATCTCACGGGGACGACGGGGAGGAAGCGGGGKTAGGTAACGATTCATCCCTTCTACCGTTACCGGAAGCTCCTCATATCGGATGATCCGGTGGAAGTGGGGGAAGTGATCGCCGCTGCGAGGGAGGGAAGCGAGGTAGTCGCGATAGAAGGAGGAGAGGGTGCGGAAAAGCGCCGCTCGAAAGAACTCGTAGTGGCGACAGGCGGGGATTATCCCCGTGGCTACACAGTAGACTTCTACCACGTTGCATCGTTCCCAGACAGCGCTGAACAGCAGGATATGCCAGCAGAACGTGGGGGCAGCGGGCTGAAGGGATGCGTGGGGGTGGACGGTAGTGAGTAGGCGGGTAGAGTAGAAGTCGCGGAAGAGATGGGGGAGGAAGGGATGGAGGGGGAAGGTGACGGGGGTGCGGATCTGTTTGAGGGTGAGAAAATAAAGGGGTGGGGGGGATAGCGTCCGAGGACGAAGGCCTATCGCCCGCATCGGTACGTGGGCGAACTGGGGGACGGGTGGGGCTGGAGGAGGAGGGGGATCGGCTCCGTCTCTGTCGCGCGGCACCTAAGTGGCGGCTGCACGGTCGCCATCTTCGGGCTTTGGCGGCTCCGGATCCCTGGTTGGATCGTTACCGATGTGCAGGCTGGCTCCGCCGGCGAACTTCAGCTGTTGCTTCCCGGTGGCAATTTCTTCGCGCCTTCTCGCTGCTTCCGGATCTTCCGCCTCCGTGCCCGTG
>BFEA01000160.1:1558340-1575269 GCA_003427395.1 Chara braunii | reverse complement strand
AATTAGTAGAAATTTAGGCAGCACTCCCTTTAGAAAGGGAGACTTCCCAGATTTATACTAAGTCAGATACGAACTCGAACAACAGCTCGAGCTCAACTTTTAGATTGATTTTAACTAACTCCTTAATTTTGCAGAAATTTCGGCAGCACTCCCTCTAGAAAAGTGTTATTCCAAAATTTATACAAGGCTAAGTTCATAATTTTGAGAATAACTTTGACTTCTCAAAGTCCAATTTTGTCTAACTCCCTGAATTAGTAAAAATTTGGGCAGCACTCCCTCTAGAAAATGAGACTTTCCAGATTTATACTAATCCATATATGGAAAAGAGAAGCTGAACTCTGACAAGTCAAAAGTTTGATTAACTTCTTGGATTTGTAGAAATTTCGGTAACGCTTCCCGTAGAAAAAGTAACTTGCCAAGATTTATACAAAGCCAAGTATAAGAAAAATATATCAGAAAATGCGGGAAATGACCCAAGTAAAAAAATAAGTTATTATAGAAAAAACAGGAATTGACACTAACTCCTATGGCTCTAGCACGTGGCGAGCAACTACAACAACTACCTATAGTAATGAAACTTAAACAAACTAGCCATCTCATCCAGTCACATGCAAACCAAACCACCAATGTAAGTACTCTCACCACCCCAAGTTTATTCCATATAGATAGTTCAGAATCTTCAAGTTCTTGAATCTTTATACCCATCTTACATAAGACATAGAGCTGGACCATTCGCCATGGAAACGATGCCCAGCTTGTCTTCATGATATACACGAAAAGGTTGCACAACTACTTCTTTCTTCTTTTGGGCAGATGGCTAGGCCATTCGCCATGGAAACAATGCCTAGTCGCCCTGAGCTGTTTAATATCCAAAAATTTAGTATTTCTCTCAAAAAATTTTCTGTCACTTGCAAAAACCAGGGCGGATACCCTTGTAAGGGTATTCGCACCGAGAACGTGCACTCGTCCAACCTTTACAGCCACATTAACAACCATTTCGTCAAAACGGACATATTATATTTTTTGAACGAAATCAAAACTGACTTTTTTTGCCAAAATCCAGTCGGAATTTTTTGCTTTTGGGGGTCCGGCGTTCCCAAAACNATTTTTTGAACGAAATCAAAACTGACTTTTTTTGCCAAAATCCAGTCGGAATTTTTTGCTTTTGGGGGTCCGGCGTTCCCAAAACGCCGGACCCCGTACATTTGGTATCTGGTCTCAACCATAGACCAGATACATGTAGGGGGTCCGGTGTTTTGGGAACGCCGGACCCCCGAAAGCAAAACATTCCGACCGGATTTTGGCAAAAAAAGTCGGTTTTGATTTCGTTCAAAAAATATAATATGTCCGTTTTGACGAAATGGTTGTTCATTCTCAATAATGCCTATTATGTTCATTGCTTCCTCGTCGGCTGAGACAAAATTGTCTTTGCCAGATTGAGGAAGAATGGATCCGAGTCACCCCGTCTTTCTGACAGTGTCTAGTGATATGGCTACTGCAGAAGACTCTGTGTCGATAAGGACGTTAAATGGCTTGCCCCAAACTTCACAATCACATTCTGCGCTCTTCCACAGTACCGGTCGTGCTCGTACGAAGTGATCTTTTTCTGCTAAAGAGATCGCTGCTATGCGTGCGGCTTCAGGTTCGCCGGCTTCGGGTTCGGGCGGTACAACTTCCTCGCTTCCTTCCTTCTTCTTCAACATTCGCTATATGCGCTGATAGGTGAAGCGCTTTTGATTTTTCTGGCAATGTTGCAAAAGTTTATCATTCGCCGCTTCAGATATGGTGAGCAGATGTCCCACCGGAATCGGAACATGAATATCCAATTGCTTGAGTGTTTGTAACACATCTATCTCTCATGTCCGAAACTGCGGACAGGATTGGATTCGCGATTGACCCATTCGAGATCATCCGGGGCCGATCGGATCGCTCCGATCATGCCTGCGAGATGAAGATAATCAAGTGGATCGACCACGTCAGCAGTGTCAGAGGAAGAAGCTCCCGATGTCGACGTCGTTGCCATCGAGGGGGAATGTTGTTCTGGGACATATGTCACGAGCTCTCCTCCCTGGGCCATATCCATCAACGCGGCCACTCGTCCTTGATTCAGGGCCGCAGGGGCCGCTGCAGGTGGGGGCTGACTACGCTTTGGCTGCGGGCAGTCTCGGGCGAAATGTCTGGGCTGTTTGCAGTTAAAACACTCGATCTTTCCTGCTGGATTAGCTGGATGAGGGAACTGAGGTGCGTACCCTGGTGCAGGCGGGGCAGGCAAGAGTGGAAATGTCGCGGGGGCAGGTTGAGCAGGGGTCGGGTTAGGCTTAATTAGCCTGCTCATTATCTGTTCCATCCGCTCCATATGAGCGGCGTGCATTTGGATCAAGTTGCTCATCCATTCGGACTGCTTGGTAGTGGCCGTATGGATCATCAGGGCTAGATGTAAGTTAGTTATGGCCGGCGAGGGGGGTTCGGGGGAGCTTCCGCTTTTAACTGTTGCGATCGATTGATTCACCGGGGGAGAGGAAGGCGAAGCAGACGGGGTATCGGAAACGATCCCGTCGGGAAGGTCATGGTCGGGGCGGGGATAGAACCGTTCTACCGCTCGCAGCCACGATCGCCTTTTAGCCGCTACACCCCGTATGGTATCTGTAATATCCTCGTCTCCCTGACTGATATATATTTTTTTATCAGCCAGGTCCAGTTCCAACGCTTTAGTGATGATAGCCGATAGCTGGTGTGTCTTCGGCGAGACCTTTTTCTGTAATTTATCTTTCAACGTCAGACTTCGTAAGTGATCGATGAACAGATCTCACACGGATTTCTCATCTCGCCCAGATTTGTCCAACGTGGTTTGAAATCGATCCACGAAATCGGGCAATAATTCCCGTGGTCCTTGTAGCCGAGTTTTGAGCACGTACCAGGCGGCATCTTTACTGAACGTATCGAATCGGGCCAAGAAGGCTTGTTTGAAAGTATTCCAATCTACCCACGTATGCTTTCTAAACCATTCATGCGACGTATTGCAGAGTAACAAGGTAAGAACACGGGAAAGATCACCCGCGCTGTAGCCTTGGGCCTCAACGGCTTCCAACCAAGCCTCAGAATGGGTGTGGTTGGGGAAGAAGGGAAAAGGGGCAGGAATGCTAACGATCATTCTAGTACCGTCTGCCATCGGCATGGCGGGTGCAACCGCACCAGATTGAGATCTGGTCACTGGGCGATCTCGACGAGCCACTTGAGGACTTCTCCTACCTCTCGCCAGTTCGACTCACTATCATCAAAACCGACACCTGCCGGCTCCGATACGAACCTCACGCCCTCTGCTATCTTTCGTTCGAAGTGCTAGATGTGCGGAAGGAGACCCAGAAAAACAGCAAGATGGGGTGTGCCAAAGATTTTTGGAAATTGAGTGTGGGAACACAGACGAAACTGAAATCCCCCGTGTTGGTCCGATGAAGTAAGTCGGTTGCTTTCGCGCGTCGCGGAATGCGCGCGTGGGCATGCGCGAAAAGAAAAAAATCCAAATTTAATTCAAAAAGTATTGTCGAGCTTCCCACCGTGCTACGGCCCGTCGTTTAGAGCGGAAGGGCTTTGGTACGCTTCACGTGTCTCGTTTTCGTATCAAATCTCGTCGTCGCTCGCTGGTTAGTTCTGAGTCTGACGTGGATGGTCTCAGCCGCGTGGCCCTTTCCTTATGCTCGTCTGCACTCCGTACTCGGTAGTGGAAGCCCTTTGCTCCGTAGCGATCAAAATGCTGGCACTCTGTGCATAGGGTGCATGGCCAATGGGGTTCTACTGTCGTCCACGGGATGACGATCAACTCGTTGAATGGCAACAATATCGAGTAAGGTGGAAAGTGCGTATCGATAATGACAAACCCAACCTCTACGAACCCTGAACAACGGTTTGCCGGAGGGAAGTAGTATCGTCCGCCGATTTGTGCGACAGCTTCTCGTACGTCCCACTCGCATACACGTGTCCTTTCCTCATTGTAGGGAAAAGGTCGTGTTGAGACGGGAGATACTGGAGGCTGGAGCCCGGTCGAAGGGTGCTTGTCAGTCCACATATCACTCAATTGCAAAAATCTCCAGATGTCATAAAGAAAAGAAAACACCCGCGCAACCCCCAATCAATCCTTTTCGACACGAGAGAGAGAGAGAGAGAGAAAACACTCATCAACTTGATCATGCATGTAACTAAAGGACCGACCCGCGACTCAGGTTTAGTGAGCCAACGCGACGTTGATCCAAGGCGCCTTGTTTTTCGGGGCCGCCCTGTGGCTCGGTGGCTGATGTCGTGCAGCATAAGGCAGATGGCATGCGCAGTGCATTCAGAACTACAGATCTAAGCACTCTTGCATTCTCGAACAAAATCCCGACGACAATCATTTAATCAACGCAAAAAGACACGCATCTCCATACATACATTCACTGTGGAAGGTGCGAAAATGAGATATGCACAGGGACAAAAAGATGGGTCGCTGAACGATACACACGCATCCACCGTTCACAAGACAAGAAGACGGGGTCCTTGCATAGGGGGACTACCCAGGAAACTAATGGAAGAGTTCCGGAAGAAGTTCTTTCACACAGAAACAGCATGCCGAATCATTCTCATTCAAGGGAGAGACAATCATTCAGACGCATTATCATTCAAACGTGAAGAAGAGGAAGAGAGAGAGAGAGAGAGAGAGAGAGAGAGAGAGAGAGAGAGAGAGAGAGAGAGAGAGAATCGAGGGAGGAAAGTCAAGATAGAAGATGACAAGGTCCGGAGAGAGAAAAGTTCGGCGTTGCCGCCGCACACTCACGTCTGAGGCAAAGATTCGCAATCACAAAGGCGCATTCGCCGTGAATTCCAATATGGCCCCAGGCCAATCATTCACTCAACTCTGATCATCAATCCCCATACCTGCACCGACGGTCCCGACCGTCACGTGCTAACTCCCACCACTGCGATCGTGACCCCGCGGACGTAAACTCGACACGGCTCGCCCAGATCCCACAGTCCGTCGTGGCGATCAAGCACGCAACCGATTAGCCTATCGTCAACCCGACAGGACTTTCCGACTCGCATCAAACACTCTGCCTAGCCACTGCTTCTCGGAAGCTGGCTCAGGAGTCGAGAACGTAAGAGAGAATTGCGGACGCGCTTGCGGATTTTATAGCTGCGACAGGGGAGACGGAAGGGAAAGAAAGCGAAGGGAAGGTTGGGGTGTAAGAGGAGAAGCAGGAGGAGAAGACTTTGAGAGGAGCGCTCCGTGGAAGCCATGTTAATCCCTCGGGACTCAAGGTTCAACCAATCAAATTCGTCGCGCAATAGGAAGATCCTATTGATCCACGCACCTGATTTATCGAAGGATCGACCGGGCGTCGTGCGCTAGATCAGAGGGTGAGAAGGGAAAAGGCGCGAGAAGTAGCGCAAGACGGGTCCAAGATTCAGAGGATCAAGAAAGGGAAATGAGCGCGCAAAAAGCAAAGCGGGAGAAAGAGAAAGAGAGAAAAACAGTTATGAGGAGAGAGAAAGAGGAGGGAGAAGGGGAAGGGAGCGAGGGAGGGAGCGATGCGGGGGACAGAGAGGAGTAAGCTTTTGCATGCGCGGCGCCGTCAACAAAAAGAGAGAAAAAGACACCGAAACAGTTACAGCTTGCCTCTATCTTAATTCAAAATTGAAATCACCATATCCGCGCGCGAAAAAGCGACACGGGAAAAGAAAATCCTACGCCTATTCGTATTCGCACAAAATTCCGAGAGTTTTCCCCAACGCGACCGAGAACATTCACACACAAAAAGGACACGTCGAAGTGCCGCGTATCCCGGAATTTCCAACTGCCGGGCCCAATTCCCAATGCGCTCGCTAAGGCGCTCGTAAATTCCCATGTATTTCCCGACTTGCAAAAAGAAAAAAACAGAACCCGGGAATCGTAAAAGCTTCCGAAAGATGGGAGCCAAAAAAAAGCGGCACCCGAAATCAAGAAAACGAAACGGGGTTTTTATGGGGTTGGTATGATACAAGCAAAAAGAGTACGAAAGATAGCACGGGTTCGGGAAGTGGTTCGTCACATACCCAAGGCCAGGCGGAACTCGGACTGGCCTAAGCGACTTATACTCCTACCCTTACCCTAGGGTCTAAGCCTTATATAGCCACCAGACAGTTCTATCCGAATATCAGTAGGAACTCCGACAGCCCTTACCTGTACCTACTGCAGATACTAGACCCCACCCAGTGACTAGACCCCCCCAGTCTGATAGTTGTGTAGTTCGCAATGTATGTGTATACCCGAAGGCTATGTATACTCTGTGTATCTATGTGTCAAGATGTACAGACAGCACCATGTGTAGAAACTTGTGTATGTAGCCCGTAGGCCATGTATAATTCGCAAGCTATGTAAATGCCCAAAGGTTGTGTGTACTCTGTTAATCAATGTATCGAGACGTATAGGCAACATCATGTGTGTATATCGAAGAGAGAAGGGGGTAAGCTGGACAAGGACCCCCCCAAGGTCCGAACCAAGCTCGAACCCATGACCTTGTAACATTTAATCGAATGACTCTACCATGTGAGCAACTAGCGGAAATGGCACGAATGTGTGATATGCCAGACTTGGGAGATCAACACAACACCCAAGACCAACACCCCCAAGCAGCCCATGTGAAACCCAGAACCAACATACAATACCATGAACAACCCTTGTGTGGTGTGCAGGTAGTGTCTGTAATAGTACCATGCGTCAGCCCAAGGGGAGTGTATGTCCAGCCGTGCGTCAATCTAACGCCCTGCCGGTGTCTATGCGCAACATTGCAATTCAGTTTTGAACTCGCAACCTCATACCACAATGCACATTTCCAACCGGTGCTCTAACCACTGAGCCACATCAACTGGACACCCCATAAACCAACCTCACCATCGTGGCCCCAGAAACCCACCTCACCATCGTGGCAGACACATTTCCATTGTAACAGTTCTCTATATTGGCAAATATGAAAGTTAACTTGAGAATAAAAACGGAGTGCTGGTGGTTGCACCCATAAGGAATGGAACCACCCCAAATGCCTGAGGTGAACTGGAAAGCAAAGGAAGAATCATTAGGATCTTGGGAGTGAGGCTTACCACCCTGGGTCCCCTGGAAGATCATGGGAAAGTATTGGTCGAGACGACCACCAGAAGCATGCCAAAATGAGACAGAATCCATACTTCACTTGTATGGAAAGCTTTGGCAAATCATGTGGTAGAAACAGCCTTTTGGAAAATCCTGGAAAGAAAGTTAGCAATGTTGAAGGCGACTGACAGCGTACCTACGGAAAAACAATCGGAAAACAAACAAATTGTATCAAACGAGTAGTCTGGGACTACATGGCCCAACGAAAGACTATGGGGGGCCTGGATGGTGCAGCAGTACTCTTTTCCCAGCTATAAGCCTTGGGCTATTTTGTTGTTTTTTCTGTTTGGCATGTGGGAACGAGTATTTGTCCAGCCCAATCCAAGCCAGTCCAGTCAGTCCAGTGTGGTTTATACCTCAACCGCAGTCTGTACTTTTCATTCATTCTGCATTTATAAGTATTGGAGTACGGTCGAGTGCGATATGAGCCCACAATGTGTGTTGTGTGTTGTTGTTGTCTTGCTTGATCCGCCTTTAATTTTCCAGCTCCACCTCAATCTCCACCATATCCTCCCTCTCTCTTCTCTGCAGGATGAGATACGTCACACCGGCTACATCCCGGTACTTTGATATTAAAGTGGGTTGAGGTCGTCCCCGCATATTGGGCGCACTAGACACATAAAGGAGGTGTATCATCCACAACACCTGTGGCGAGGATGACAAGGCGGTCCTTCAACAGTGTCAGTGACGACGAGGAAGCCCAGCACCCACTCCTTTCCCTCCCTCCTCCCCAACGTTTTATCGTCTCCGCCGCCTGTCAGCACCTTCTTCCCCCAACCCACATTTCCTCACCTGCTCTCTGCTCCCCCCCTCCCCCTGATGGCACGCTTTGCCGTGTGGATCTGCCAGCCGCTGCCAGCCGCACAGAGCAGCTTCGATTGACTATCTGAAAACATAAGCCTTAGGCAAAAGGTCAATCATCAATGGAATGGCGCACACAATGGCAAAATACATACAGATTCAATTGAGAATGCGGTCCACAAACTGATGGGTACTACACAGGGGGGCCAAACAACCTATTGACCAAACGTCCCATGAGCCCGCCCAAGATTGGGATTGCCCCTGGATCCTAGAACACACCGCTGTCCAGGCGGGGTCAACAACACCAGATAAACCAAAAAAGCAACCTCTTCGCACCCCATCAAGGCCTTCAGCTGCCCCTAAAGAGCGTTGGTGAAAGACCCCCTCTGGCAAGACATGTGCCCTCCATTCACCCCCCCCCACATTGAAATTCAATGATCCCCACCACCTGGCCCACAACAAACAAGAGGAAGGGATATCCAACCTGACGGGCGAGAGTTGAGCACGAGCCCTACGAGGAGCCGGCCCATCCTCTGGACCTTGCCAACAAAGGGACTAGGTGGAGGGAACGGCCCAGGCCATAACAATCTCCCTGCAGCAGCACCTAGGGTGACATCTACCCCCACATTCCTTGACGCTCTCTGACGAAGGGTCGCAGCAGAGGGAATGCCTCAGGGTAAAAAGCAATATTGGCGCTGCAAGATCCAAAGCCAGAGCCTCCACTGACAGGGAGCAGGAGCCATCCAACTTGAGGGGAGCACGATGTTGGGACTACCATGCCACTGCGGTTACACACAAACCTCTATGAAGACAGGACCTAAGCCTGTCCTCAACTTGCAGAGTCACCCCAAAGCACGAAGCCGGCCGCTAGGAGATGGGTGTCCTGCAACTTTGAAGAGCATCTTGCCTCACAATATCTCTTCCCTTTGATGGATGTGAATGTGGAAATGCATAATATCTTAGATCCCCCAGAAGGAGGACACGGCCCTTGGGAGGACCAAATGGACTGCCAGGCCTCTCCACCACAACCCGAGCTGGCCTTGCAGCAGGAGGTAGGACATCTAGCAACACATGTTCTCGAGCTAAGACGCTTGAAATCGATCACCTAGGTAGAGCAGAAACTGCTGTACACCAGTGCATCAGTGATCCGAATGAGGCGACTGTACAGATAGCGACCCGTCATGAACATGTGATCCGCCGCAACATCCGAGGTTGTACTTAAAGCCAGAACCACCTCCCTGGCACAACAGACTTTGACTCCGGGCTTCGTAAACAGATTCATGAAAGTATTGACTAAGTGGTGGGTCGCACAGTGGGGGCAGAATCAGGATGGGAGAGTATTTGAGCATGTAGCAATCTCAATCCAATCTCCAGTAGAATGTTGGGTGCTCCGCTCAGGGCCTGACTTGCCCTTTGAGACTGAACCACCAAAGAACACAATCATGAAAGATATGGACACATAACTGTGATCACCAGAAAGAATCAGTCATCACAGCAAAAGGGGTGCAGAAAAGTACGACGACTTGGGATTTGGGGGCGGAAGTTGTCATGTTCTATTTTGCAAAGATCAAATGGAAGTTGACCCCATAAATGGAAGGCGACCGACAGAGTACCAGCACACTATAAGAGGGTCAAAAGAAGGCTGAAGCCGCTGAAAAAAACATTAGAGTGTTTTTTTTTTTTTTTTTTTTTACACACAACACACTCACCCCTTCTATTCTGGGGGTACCAGTCCGGTTACTTATTACCGGCAAGCATAGAAAGTCAACAAGAGAAAAACATGACATCAAGTGAGAAGGAGAAGGGAGGCCTACCTGCGCGGCCCGAGACACCCTGGCAGGGGACTGCGACTAACTACCACACCTACGAGCATCAGTTACAGAGTTACAGAGTGTATTTTCATATCAATGAACGATACAGAATTCTCAGAAATAATATCCCTGTTTCACAGTCCTCATAAATATTGTCTGCTCAACATGATCATCGCCCGCAAGGAGGTGCTACATGTTGTGAATACCTTCTCTCACTTATCTGACTGAGGCCTCAATTTTCAGGTTCCGTAACACGTCTTCATAATCGTCATTTTCTTTTTGTCTCAGGTGCATATTCAATATGGCGTTCTCATTTCTGTGAGACCTCCCTAGCATTTTTGTCCAAGAAAGTGAAGACCGTCTTTAAACAACCAGTATTGTCCTGACGCGGATTTTTGTTGCGTGACACTGTAGGTAAAAAAAAACAGATGCGGGTGCATATTTGTCTTTTTTTGCCTGTCTTCGCCAGCCATTTCGGTCAGTAATGCTGAGGTTCAAATGTCACGGCGCATTCACGCATATGTCAGAACGAAATTGCTGGAAAAAGTATCGGTGGCATAATGGAGTTGTAATTGCCTCACGATGGTGTAAATTCTGTAAATCTTCTTTTCCAAGTAAGTTGATCCCCGAAACCATAGTTTTTGTTAAAAAAAAAAAAAAAAAAAAAAAATGATCCCCGAAACCATAGAGCATGTGTTTATGCAATGTCCTGGAACAATATGGCCTTGGAGATGGTGAAACCATATATGGAGTCAACTAGGGGCATCCACTCCATGGCCCTGGGGATGGAAACCCATAATTTTTATTTTTTTTTTAATTTTTTAGAGAAAACGCCCACGAAACACAGCTAGGGGTAATGATTAGAGCATGTACCCCTAACTATATTCGTAGGTGGCTCCGATCTATTAGTGGGGAGCATCACGTGCTGGAAACCAGGTCCAGCGTCCCATGATAACATTCACCGATGAACATAGTCAACCAAGGAGCCACAGTTGCCTCTTCGGTCCCTTAGGGACCGCCAGAAATAACAATCAGCACTAGCTACCAACATTGCTCCTCATAAGATTATCCTGAATTTATCAACTCCCCTCCAAGCCAAAACATTGTATTTCTACAAGGGCAAGTTCGAAAGGGAGAAATGGATCTGCAAAAAAGATTGGAGCTCTTAGAGTAGCTCCTGGATGAAGAGTAAACCAATCCTTGAAGATGAGCTGGAAGTCCCTTTTGAAGGATTCCTCCCTCTCCCCTTCTCTTGGCCATATTACCTCCCCCAGGTTCCTTTCCCCAGTACCCCCAGCCAGTCCATAGTAAAGTTCTGGATTGCCTTTTGGATGTCTTTTTTTTTGTTGGTAATTACTAATTACGTAGTTTAGATATGACTGCCGCCCATTGGGCTCTAATCTTTGTTTGTACAAATCGGACAATTTGTTCAATCATCTCTGGTCCCTCCAGATTTACTTCATCATGTGCAAAAACACACCTCTTATACCATAGTGTCAATAAAACCGTTTTCCTACCAATTTCAAAAAAGCTGAACTGGAAATTTGATAGCTCTAGGTCATGTGGAACCCAACATCCTAAGAGTGTAGCCTTCCAATCCCATGCCCTGGGCCAATCTAGATCCGTTAGTTCTCACTGCAGTCCCATCTACGCCATGTTAATACTGAATTGGGGCATTGCATAATAATGTGCTCTATTGTTTCTCTACATTTTCTCCCTGGGAAAGTGGACAAACAAAAATTGCACCATGGGGAGGCTAAACCTCTTTGTTCAAAGGAAGAGTGGTCAATAATCCAATCATTTGTGGGGAGACAGCGATGTGCAATATGCCAATTTGCCACTGCAATGAGGCAAACTTAGCTGGTCTTTGTTTTATGTTTTTAAAAAAATATATGTTTTTTAGTAGATTTATGTCTAAATTCAAGTGCCTAGACCATCTTTCTTGCAAAATTGCTACAATATTCACCTTTGGTCGTAGCAGTTTGTAAGCTGCTCACCGTGAGTGACTGTAGGGTCATTGGTCTGACCCTCATGCTAGTTTTTCAAACCCATTCTGTCGGATCTATCTGAAGTTCTAGGATAGGAAGCTCTGGATGAAAGACTCTCTATCCCTTTATAGCGGAGATAAAAAGGACTCTAACTCGGTAGAGGTATGAAAAAGGAAAAAAACAAACTGGATCTGAGGGAAACCGAGTCGAAAAATGATCTTTGTTCATTTTGAAGATGTTTATTAGAGAACCTTGTGGGAGATTGTGCACCACTTGACCCAATATCCCTTAACCATCTGACTGGAACCCCACTACCCAATCTCCCTCTTTAAATTTAGACATTTTTCTTAGAATTCTTACTCATGCCAAGGGTATGGATAAAATAATATGATCCAGGTTCAAGTTAAAATGATGAGCATATCAAAGTGTATGTCTCAATTGTTCCATCGTCTTCTAGTTTTTCGAGTTTAGGTCCCATAAGTCTTTAATTCTGCTAATTCTTTTTTTGGGGGGTTGAACTGTTGTAGATGCAGTCGTTTGCATCCGTGATCCATCAATTGTCAAAAAGCGGTTGACGAAGTATCTCCTCATATCGGTCAGGAAATTGTTTGTTAGGTAATTGTAGATGACGCCAATATTTCATCATTGTTACCGACAAATTATCCAGAATAAGATCACTTCTAGTTCTACCCCTATCCCCTTCTTCTCTAGAGTGCGTGTGAGTCATTGGAATAGACCAGATCCGATCCTCAATCCATATGAGAGAGTGAATACTCTCATCAGATACGGGGGCGAGCCTATGAATCTGTTCCAACACCATTGAATTTCCCTGTCATGGTTTGTCAGTACATAAGATCAATTTTTTAATCCATTAGATGGATAAGGCTTGATATTGAACCGTAGGATTCAGGATTCCCAGACCCCCTTTTGTTTTTGGTTGGATTATAGAAAGTCAAACCACCCTTGGAATTACCTTGTCTTGTTCGTGATTCCTTCTCCATAAGAATGTTGTGACGTGTCGTTGAATGGTTTTTGTTCGTGTCTGGCCTATGGACCAGAGGGCTGAATTATACCAGATGGAAGCTAGGATCACATTGTTAATAATGAGTGTTCTTCCGAAAATGGAAGTGTGTTGATTTTTCCATTGATTCATTTTTTTCTAATGCTAGTTTGCAGATCCATTCTTCATAGGTAGAAGGTTTACCTAATGCTGTAAGTGACACTCCTAAGATGTGTACCGGGCTTTCTGGAGGTAACGATTGAATTCTCGAAAGCTCCGGAGGACAGTCACTGTTGGAATGAATCCACCACACTTGAGTCTTGTTGCCCCAATTAACTACCATGTCAAAGACTTGTATAAATTTACTCATTCCGTTTTGAATCTCCTCCATGTTTGATAAAGATGCTTATAACATTATTGTGAGATCATTAGCAAACATTAAGCTACTGGGGATAACGTATTTTGGGATACCCGAAATCTGCAAACGTTTCAAATTATGATTAGTTCTTAGATTGACCCCTAAAGTTTCCATTATGATAAGAAACAGAAAAGGGACCAAAGGATCCCCTTGCCTTACCGATTTTTGTAAACTAATTTTCGTAGAAAGGAATCCAGTAACCTCTACCCTCGTTGTGACATTCGTATGAAGAAATGTCATCCATTTTCTTAAGTGTGGACCAAAATTTATTTTATTCAGACAGACATCCAAGAAACGTCAATCTACATGATCATAGGTTTTTTCAAAGTCAATGAAAATGAAAGCAGCATTCTGTTTCGATTGACGAGAAAGCTTAATCATCTCATTAATTAGGAGAATATTATCCTGAATGTGTCTGTCATTGATAAATCCAGTTTGTGAGGGATGAGTAATATCTTCCATTATTGAAATCATACGATTAGTCCATGTCTTAGCCAATATTTTATAAACCACAGTAAGTAAAGTTATGGGTTTATAATTTTTTATATTTGTTTTATCTATTTTTTTGTAAAAGAGTAAGAATTCTTTGACTCACAAATTCCCCCATCTATCTTGACTCATAAATCAATTCGAAAAATTGCAACAAGTCTGATGAGAACGTAGGCCACATGGTTTCCCAAAATTCATTGGGAAACTCATTAATATCAGGGGCTTTATCCACATTCATCTGTAATAACGTTGTCCATAATTCCTCCAGGGCCAATGACCTCTCTAAATGTTCTCTTTGCTCTTGAGTAAGTGTATGGGTTAAGGGTGTGAGGAAATTTTCTGTGGCTACATCATCTTCTTCCATCTCTTCCATATTTTTTGGTGAAGTGAAACGTTTTTTATAAAAATCATAGACGATTTTTAGACTTTCTGCTGAGGAAAATGAAATAGATGGTTCTAAAGTTTTAGTGAGATCTTGCAGTCCTTCAATAGTCATACGTCGTGCTCTAGCACGAGCTAGTGCAAAGAATGATGCATCCATTTGTCGCTCGGTCAAATGCCCTGATAAATTACCTTTGATCAGATACCCTTGCCAACGGTGTTGAGCAAAGGATAAAAGTTGGTTCCTAAGTTCCTGAACGTCAATTGGGTAAGTATGATTCTGTGGTTGATCATCAAGTTCATCATTAAGGATTTGTTATTGGATGTTAATTTCTTGGAGAAAGCAATTTTTGCTTGTAATTTAGAGAATTCGTTACATTTTTTTTTGTTATAAAGAACAGCCCGTTATTGAACCTAACCATGTAGGAATCATGTTTATCATTAGTAGTATGCCAGTAATCCCAAACATTCTGAATGAATTGCTTAAATTGACTTTGAAGAAGTAAGGAGGTGTTAAGTTTGTAGAAACCTTTCTATTGGCCTTGTTTTTGCTTAAAGAACAGCAAGACTACATACATCTTATGATCAGCCCCTGGCCAAGGACTTTGGGAAAAGATGGTTGCCCATAACAGTGCCCGATCTAGATCCTGTGACATCATAATTAAGTCTATTCGGGATCTAGATTGGTGTGGGGTACCATTGTTGCGAATACAGGTGAACAATCTTTCTTGTGGGAAGATTCGTCGGTACTTGTCAAATAACTTTTCATCCTCACATAGTTCACTAATAATGTTCTCATCCTTCTCTATACATGTTGGGCACGGATAGGGAACCCTCCATCTATCCAACCATCTATCGCGGGCTGCATTGAAACCCTCTGCCATAGCGAGGGGAATACCTTCTGGTATTTGAGTCCTAATACTCTAGAAGAAATTGATAATTTTTTATACCTCATTAGGCCCGTATACATTAATGACACATTATTTCCATCTCCAGCCTAATCAAGGCAGAAATTCATCTACCCTGCTCCTCATCTGCTGTCCATTGAATAATTTTTATCCTTCATTCCGGTGGTGCCCAAAGAGTCACTCCCCCTGATCCACATCATGGCGCCGGGAAGGATAATTTGAAAAAAGGTCATGCCAGACTATGTGCTCTATTATGGATCGGCGAATTCAAGTTTCTTGTATACAGATAAGGTCAGGTCATGTACGGTTTCCAAGTCCCTTGCGTTGCTCCATTATAGTTTTCCTTTTCACACCGTCCGCAGTGGCCAGTCCATTTACATTTAGAGATCATATATCTAAATCCGTTGTTCTGATGACACGACTCCAAGAGGGGTTCTTTCCATAATATGTTTGGAGAGTCTCCATCGGTAATCTTTGAATATTATAAATTTTTATGACTCGTTAATTATTATAACGTCACCCAATTCCCCTTATCCAAGATTGAAGAAGACTGAAAATTTTCTCTGCGTAGGATTGAGCATAGAAAAAATGTCACATATGTCACCGACCAGACTGAGTTTGCCTTAAGCTTGAGATACTGCAGATCCATCAAGGCAAAGTGCGGATATCATCTCAAACCTGCCTCCTCCTGATCTTCGAATCTAACAAAGGTATCACATTTGGTTATTTGTGCTCGATCGCCTGTTTCAGTGAGAACTGTCTGGGTCCTAGGGTCATAGTGTTTGGAGAGAAAGTCGTGAAGATTGCGCTTGAAGGTCCGATCGTTAGTATTCTGATACTCCGCATATGTGGTCCATCCCTTCAAGGTCACTCCCCCATACCGTTCTTGACCATTTAGGGACAGTCCTATTTCCCATTTTTCGCTTCTCTTCCTTATAGGAATAACCAAATTCCCCTTCGATGGTTGTGGCATGTTGGGAAGTCCTTTTTCAAGGATATGTCTCAATTTCTGTCTTTTGTCTGCTTCCTGTGAAAAAGGCGTGGGGAAAGAGACTAACCCTTCCTGTATGTGATGTCCTTATGCAGACCTTCTTGCATTAATGGCTATTTGTTTCGGTTGTTGCGTCGACTGTTGTTCTTGTAAAGGTTGTTGCGGCTGATGTGATTTTAGGCCATGTTGCACCACTTGTTGTTGCAGCCCTGGATCTTGCAACAACAACATTTGCTCATCGCTCTCAATTTGTTGAGAGTATTGCAACATTTGTTGGGATGTCTCCCCTGATCCTTGAAACTGCTCCGGTAACTGTAGCCGAGGTAATTGCCGCAAAAATTGCTGCCGCGATTGACTGTTTTCACCAGATACTCCCTAAGGCTGCCCCACCAGTAATTGCCTTGTATGATCTTCCCATTGCTGTTGTTGCCGCTGTTGCTCCGAGTCTTTATCGAGCTTTAATTCTTCTGTCAGATCTTTTCCCTATGGTGGTATCAGATTTAGATCCCCTCCTAGCGTAATCACTTCCTCCCTCCCTTGAATATCAGTCTTGACTCCCAACCATGACTAATATTATTTCTTTTATTTTAGTAATTTTTTTTTTTTCTTCTTTTTTCCCATCTTTATTACCCCACATCTCTGCCACATTCCGAGTGTCAGACTTTGTACATTCATGTGAGCCAGGAGAAGCAAAATCTGAACCGCCACTAGGTCTTTGTTGTTCCTACTGCACCCTTGTTTCCTCTTCTGACTCCTTACACGGTAAAATTGGGGACCCAGAAAGTTGAGTCTCCTCTGAGAACACCGTCACTAATGCAGATTCAGATCTCTCCCCTTCCTATGACTTACCTTGTGGAGGTGGGGGGGTTGAAACATGGACAATACGGCCTGCCACTTTTGGCTGCACGGAGACCTGGGACCAAAGGCTGGATCGACGTGAGTGCCACATTGTGCACTTACTCACGATGTGGCGGGCGACCTTTGTTTCA